>JAQFVV010000818.1:0-202002 GCA_028023455.1 Epiperipatus broadwayi | reverse complement strand
ATGGGTTTTATATCAGTTAATAATTAATAACTAAAATATTCAGCATTAAGATCAAAATATTTCACTAGCTCAAATTTAAAATACGAATAAGGTTCAGTTTATAAAATAAATTAAATAAATATTTAATATTTTCATGAGACTTGAAGTGAAAATACAGGTGACAAGATAGATTACATTGAGCAAATATCCCACAGGATACTACCTCAATGGCATAAGAACACTATCCCCCCTTTATTACTATTTCAAATAACAAACTCATAGTATTCTTATGACTTTAACAACTTCTACTCACTAAGATTAAACTAATAATTAAATTTTAATCTTCTATTTGTAATAATCTAGCTCAAATAAAATAATCTCAGGTTCATAAAGTTTATTCTAAGTTAATTTAAAAATACGGTAGTAAAATATGAGAATGGATTTTATGTCATAATCTACTACACTGAAACTAATAATAATAAATAACAATAATAATATTCTTCATGTAATGATATAATAAATACATGGTAGCATTTTAATAATCTGACAAACAAAATATGTGTGGCAACTGATAGCATATAATTTAATATAATATTGTGATAACTGATTTATGACCAATAAAATAATGTAAGATTATGATTATTTAATTATAATGAATACCAATAAAATATTTAAATTCTTAAATAATTTTCTATTTATCTTTTTGTGCAAAATTATATATTTGTTTCGATTATTATGCATATATCGTGTTTTCATGCAGTGATGTGGAGAAATAAATAACTCGGACACAAACTTTTTGAAATAACAAAATTTAACAAAGTTTATTACTAACAACAAATAAATAAACAATTTATTTACACTATTTACAGTGGATATCCTCAACTTTTTTTACTTTACAGTTTGATCTACTGGGTTATAAAAAATAATTTATATTTCAAGTATATCTTTATTTAAATTTAGGACAAAAATTAAAAAAAAAATGTTATTATTTGGTTTCTCATTATGGTTAACTTATTACAAATATATTTATCTACTTTATTAGCAACAGCATTTTATTCTTAATATTATTAAACTATCTTATTTTAAAAAATTCATACTTAGGAAAACATTCTATAGAAAACAAAATTTTATAATGAGTATGGACCTCTCAAAATATTAAAAAAAATTTCATCTTGCAAAGTCAAAGATGTTACACAAAATGTTATCCAAAATTAAGTACTAGATTTTAGTATTTATCACACAATGTTTACTAATCATAATATATTCTTCTTTAAGCCTTACTTTAGTATGATATAAGTGTAATCATTAATATATTTCTGTTAATCAATAAACAAAAAATATACTAAGCATATTGTTTACATAATTTACTTTGCACTATTGTATTTTAAAATATGCAATACTTATTTTTCTCTTAAAAAAAATAATACTAAAGCATTTAAAATTATTATCACTTTAAAGAAAATATCTTTGTTTAGATACTTTATTTTAAAAAAAGTTTATATTTCATTTCCGAAATAAAATTCAAAATATATTCTATGATTCTTTTCTTTCCTTAGGATACTTTGGATCTTCAATTTTAAGTTATAATATTCTGCTCCTTATAAGCAAATAAACTAATCTTATACAAAAAGATAGCATAACATAAGTTCTAAATTATTTATCATTTCTTTTAAAATATCTTACCAAACGATGCAGTTACATGAAATAAAGATAGCGAAAACAGATGCATAGGATTAAGGAAGAAAGCTAGAGTATTACTCTTAACATATCTCAAAATCATGGCACAGTGCGAAGAGGTATGGCATTTACTTGCCTAATATCCTCTAGTACAGGGATGATGTTAAAGCTATTTCTTCAGCTTTATTAGAACATCAAATATTTAAAGAAATATAAACACTGTCCAAATAAAATGTGTATCAGTCATAGGGCTATGTTAACTATGCTGATATTCACATAAAGACTAAATATTATTTCCATTCCTTATAACATCCTATTTTTAAAAAAATACATCATCTTGGTTTCCTGTTCACTAAGTACTTCCAAACCACTATCTCAACATTATTTCTCAAGATTTTCCACATCTTACATCGATAAATAACTATCTGCATTTACAAAAACAATAAATAAAATTAATTAATAGTTAAACAATCTTACGATCCCATAATAAAAGTTGCTTACTTCATTGCTCTGTATGTTTAATCATACACAATCTACTTAGACAATATTTGAATATCCAATAACATGAAAATTTTAAAAGAATCACATAATTATTTGTTATGTTGGATTATATCACTAAATAAAAAAAAAAAAAAAATTGTCGTATGCATATTTTCAAATCAATCCTATCTCATAATGTTTTTTAAAATGTTGTATGAAAATGCATTTACATTTATAATAAAAAAAAACTTTTACACTTCATCCTTACAATTCATAGATGATCTAAAGAAAACAAAAAAAAATATACACTATAAATTATCAATAGTTATTATTATTACCAATAACCTTTATCTAGTCATTGTGTTCAGTAGGCTTCCTTTGTCCACTTGAGCATTGCAGATATAAAAAATTCACACCCATACATTTTATATTAAAATATTTTTAGCTAAATTATTAGATTGTTATATTATAAAATTTTAATATTAATAAATTAATGTTTTGATGTTTTTCCTAATCTTATATAAAAAATTTAGATTTAAACTAGGTTAACAAAATAAAAAGAATCAAAACTATAATTACATATTTTCTTGACGATAGTTCCTGATAAGTCCAAAATGTTTATTATTTTCTCTAGAGTTTTTAAAAATGTTCTCCAAGCTCGTTAAAGTTTAAAATAAAAATAATTATTAATCCATTTAGTAAAATTTAGAAAATAATCCTTGGTTTTAGTTTTTAGGATGATAATTATTAAATCATAATATTAATTAATCCCATGAAGCTTATTAATCTTCTCTACCAATATTCTCTGTGTATCCAATGCATCAATCCATCTAATTTAACTTTAAAAATATTCGATAAACTTTTAAGTACTATTTGTATTTCCATGGATCCATCTTTTATTCATCTATGTGTTCACTTTTTATCTATGTTTCCTTCTTGTTACATTTAAACTTTCGTTTGGTATTTTTTATAAATCTCTTTTAAAATAAAAACTTCAAGTACTTTTGAACAAATCTTTTCCAAATACATTGTAAATATTCGAAGAACGGATATTTTAATATCAAAACGCTTCTGTAACATATTTTTCCTGGGCTCTTTCTTTAATTTTTGAAAACACTTTAAAAAAAATGCCACCTTCAGAAAGTATATAACACTTTACTCCTTTGAACATAATATTCTATAAAATAATTCATGAGACATAACTGTCTTATCACCATTTTAAAATAAATCTTAGATAAACTTATAAATAATATGTTTCAATACATTTTTTTTTAGACTCGTATAATGTCCGAGCTGTGGTTTTTTATGTACCAAAACAGTTCTTTGGTTAAATATTAATAATGCTGTATCAATAAATATTTCAAATATTTTTACAGTATTACAATTTATATCCATTTTATTTCGTAGTATATCCATTTTTTATTGCGAAGCTTAGGTTAAATTTTTAGATAAAATACCACTGATAAAGGAACTTTAAAAATTTAACAAAGCATGTTAAACAAAATTATTAAAATATTTTTTAGTTTACACTCTCTTTTTTGCAAGTTACTGTTAAAAATTATCAATTAGTTTTTTTTTTCAAATAAATTATGAGAAAGTACTAAAAAAATTTGACTAAAATAAAAATTTTTAAAATACTATCTTTTGATAGTTATAATTTACCTTTCTCCGGTTTCAATATATTATTCATCTCCCCCGATTATGACAATATTTATAGTTTGTAAGAATACCTATTCCTATTGGTTAATTCTTACTTTAGCTTGAGAACAAATTTACATATTTTTAGTTTATAGTAGAATTGAATTTCAAAATTAGAAATTGTGACATAATGAACTTAAAATATTATTTAAAATATTACTTTTAAATAAATTATTATTTTATTAAAACTATTTAAACATTTAAAATAACTTTTAAAATAACTTTTAATTACTTATTCCATTTCTTAATATTCAATTTATCTATTTTTATTTAAATAAAATATTTAATTTTTATATTATGAATGTATTCGTCTTTATTACATTATTTAAAACATGTTATACGGTAGTTAATTTAATGTTTAATACTATTCACTTTTATGATAGGCAATAATTCTATCCAATTCTATAATATAACTTTTAAAATATTTTAAACTTTGTTATTATTTCAAACAAGCGTGTGTGTGATAGTATACATTAAAAATCACATGATTAATAACTTTGTCAGACGATTTTTAATCTATTTCTCTGCCTAGATTTATAAAATTGATACACTTATTATATTATATAAAATAATTATAAAAAGTCTGGAAGAACAATTTAGAAAATATAGAATTAGATATAATTTTCACCATCACAAAGTTTATTTTAAAAAATATACTATATTAATTTTGACTATTTAAATATGATTACAAATCTAAATATAGCATTTATTAAATTATACGTTTTAAACTATTAAAATCGGATTTTTAAATATGCTTTAAATTTTTATAGCTGTGTTATTTAATATGGCCAGCTTTTACAACCATATGCAACAATATTTTAAGCTTTACATAACTATTTTTAAATGATTTTATACTACGTATTCTCTTTAGCTTCAAATTGTGCTTTAAAGATATAATTGACTTAATATAATTAATGTATTAAAAGAACATATTCTAAAATTTAAAATTTTTAGTAATTGACTGTTATATATATATATATATATATATATATATATATATAGTCCAGATATATATATATATATATATATATATATATAATCTGGACCAATTGATGAGTGCTGGTTCAGTACTAAATATGTGTATTGGTGATTATTTATCTTTTCTACATATGTGCAGTCATGTGTATTAGAATTATGAAACAGTGTGGCTAGTTGAAGGTTGCTTGAAGGTCTGAGTTCAAACCTTCTAAATTAATAAGATAAAAACTAATTTCATTCAATGCCCTAGACCTATTTTATTAACTGAATTAAATGACTTGACCAAATCCATAAAATTTATATATAAATGGCTCATTCATTCTAATACTTTTCTTATATTTGTCTTTCAACAAAAAATATATTTTTTTGGATTCTGTAAAACCATATTGAGTCTCTGGATACCATTTATCTATAACAGAAAGAATCCTATTCAACACAATTTTAAAAAATAATTTTGCTGGATTATATAATAATATTCTTCCAGGATAATTAATGCAAACTTGCAGATTCCTTTAATCTTTAAAAATTAAAACAATCATTGCCATTTTCTAATTAATTTACGAATTTCTAATTAATTTGAAAGTTGCAACTTTAAGATGAGGTTTCACAATTTTATGGATTTAGATATTTTTAAAATATTCTAATATTTTTGAAGGTAAAATATCAACATATTTTTAAAACTTCTATAGGTATTTTATCAGGTCTCATATCTTTTCCATTTTAAAATTACAAAGAGATGTACTTACTCTATTAACTGGATATCTTTGTTCCAAATCTAAAGAAGTAAATAAAATGGATATATCATTAAATTCCATCATCTCAATTCTTGAACCATAATTCAAAAGATGGTCAAATACTCTTTCCACTTATTTAAAATATTGTTGTCATTATATATAAGAGGGGTAAGATTTAAAATTAAAGTGTGTTCTTACAATTTAGTGTCCATTATTATTAATCAAACTTACAATATATGTCTTTAAAATAAAGTAAATACCGTGATTTATTCTTCTTTCTGCAGTAATTTATTTTATTTCAGACATCATAAAAATGAGAAAATATCGTGAAACTTTGTTTGTATGTTTTAAGTGTATAAAATCAAATTAAATGAGCCTAGAGCCATTGTACTAATTCGTTTTCGCATTGACACAACTATATATATATATATAGTAATTAGATTTTTAACACATTTAAAATTTGAGACGTAAATATATTTTCAGGTGAAAAAATTGTGTTTTTTTTTTTTTTTTTATGTGTTAAAATTTATTTTTCAAACATTAATTTTAATATTAAATGAATATATATATATTTTTTATGTCAAATTGTAATTACTTTTTTTATGATAAAATTCAATGAAAAAATAAAAAAAAAGATTACTACAAAAGATTTAGTACAAAAGATTTAATAGTTAGACGCCTTGAATATGAACAAAGATTATAAAGAGTTGATACAAAAACTAGTTTAAAATTTAACTTTAAATGTCAAGTCACAAATAATTTTAAATCTTTTACTCTTTTATTTTTTGCTATAATTTAAAAAAAAAAAAGCAAAATAATAAAACAATAATATCAAGTCTTGCATTGGTGGACGAGAGGTCAGCACGACTGCTTTATAAGCAGTTGCCCGGGTTGCGGGTGCGCGTCTCGACCAATGCTATGACACTTGAAAAAAAACAACAACAATATCATGAAGGATCAGAATGACTTAAGATCAACATGGGCATGATAATAATATTGGCATCAACAATTTTGGGTGAAGTAGATTGAAGCCTGTACATTAAAGTTTGAAGATTTACTATATTTATATAAACCAATCACTGATTATATATGTATGGTAGATTACTGATGAGCGCTAGTTTTCTTTTTTTTTTTTTGATGTGTCAAAGCATCAGCCGCGAAGCGAACCCGGGACAACTGCTTGTAAGGCTGCTGTGCTGACCACTCGACTACCAACGCTTGACTAATGAGCGCTAGTTTAGCACAAAATACATATATTGGAAATCATTTTTTTTTTTTACTTGTGTTTGGTCATATGTATTGGTTATATGACATAAAATGGATAGATGAGAGCTTGAACATCTATAAAATTTGTGATTAAATTAAAACATTTGTTCGACTGTTATGTATGAACTATTTTTACATGCGTATATAAAGCCTGATCTTAAAAATAGTCATGTATAAAAATATATTACATGTGGTATAATAAATAAATTAAATAAATAATTAAATGATTTATCATTCATCATTTACATACATTGTGACTTTTATATTCACCATTTTACGACTCCCGTAAGTCAAGCAGTGGATCAATATATACATATATAATAATTCATCTATATACATGTTTTTTCCATGAATTTTTTATTAATTAAATTGATGTTGTTTAATTATATTGCACACTTTAACAAATCTTACCCTCTTTTTAACTAATGTATTATCAAAACCGTAAGAATCAAATTAATCAAAAATTAAAAATTGCATAGGTAAAAAATATGTAAGGAGGTATATATATATAATCATTGCAATAAAATAAAGTAATCAATAGTTATTGATTAGATATTCATAAGAACTTTCAATACTTGAAGAGACTGCCCAAGTCATACTTCATGAATTTATAATTCTATTGCCTATCAACCAAGAAGCGGATTACTATTAAATATGGTGCTTTAATAAACCACTGAAAATAAAGCGTACTAACAAGAAACAAAAGAATATCTCTATAATGGACAAACACAATATTAAAACGTTATGGAATTTACACCCGAAACAATATTAACAAATATTGGATATATTGTACTCTTGGAAAAAAGTATTAAAAACCTTAATATATATATATATAAGATAAAAAATATTATTTTAATTATATTCTCATCTGAGTGAAGTTCTTTTTATTTTATATTGCATAGACTTTCAAAATATCAATTGCTCACCTTGAATTTTATCTTAATAGAAAAAAGGCCCCACCACTATACAGATCAAATTAATTATTCCTGTTGTGTGGTTTAGTGCAATGAAAGAGGAAATTACTTTGCAATCAAGTTCCATTTATTATAGTTTTCACATTGTCATTTCTGATATGCAAATTTCTTAAGAGTTCTCAAGCATTAATGCCTTTAAACTTTGTGTTATGCTAATTGTTAGTCAAATTACTTTTTTCGTTAAATTTCATTAACAGACCATAAGTGGTGGTTTTTTTGTTCAAGTAAAACTGTATTACACTCTTTACAGATAGTACTAATGATTAGAGCCGTAAGTTATGGATAAATTTTAATCATGTGAGGGATTTAATTGATCTTCTCAATTTCTTGCTGATCCAAAATGCAACATTATATTCAAGCTAATTTACTTTGTTCCAAAATGCAACATTATATTCAAGCTAATTTACTTTGTTCAAAAGTTAGATTCTTTACCAAACTTGCACATCCTGGAATGTATGAAATTTTTAATTTGTCTATGCACACCTTAGTCATTTTATGACATAGTACCTGTAAAATTATCCAATTCTCTTTCAAAAGTGGTTCATAAAACTCAAGGAATCTATCCAATTTTTGATATCCCTTATGAAGAATCAGGGAATGATCTTATTACTACAGAATCTTTCCACATAATTGATAAGTGCATTAGCCGTAAAAGTGTTTGAATATGTAATTAAAGATAAATTGGAGCCTTATTTATTTATCATAATATCAAAAATGTAGTTGCAAAATAGCAATCATCCATTGATCAAGCATCCTTTTAATATAAATTGTTGTACTTGCAGTTATATGCATTAAAATATAGTCCAATAATAATTCAATTTGATGTCAAATCACCATTTAAACTGTTTCTTTTTTATTTCATGTTTTTGAAAATGTGCCTTAATAATTTATTTAATAGTTCAACTATGTCATGTTGAGTGCAGAGGAAATTTTCAAACCCAAGCACAAGATAGTCTTTATATAGATAAGAGTGACTTTCTTATCTTGACCTAAATTTTTAATTATACAGGCCAATTTGAAGCATCTTGGTTTGAGAGGATGAAGATGTTACTGTGTTCACTTTAAATCCATTATTTGCTTTCATATATTAATGTAAGTAAAATCTTTTGATTTACTATGAGTCAATATTAAGAATTAATAGAAACTATATAAGGTTCAAATTTATTTATTACGCACATAGAACATATATTATTAAGAAAAAAGTATTCCACCTTTTCACATATGCACCGTAATAAATTATTAATCTTACATATAGTCTCTGTTCAGGTCTTTTACAATCTTTTGGAATCCAGTTTATGGTTTTAACTGTTCTCATCTCTTTTACAAATATGACCAGCCCAACTTAGCTTTAGTCTTTTGATTCTTTCAATGATGTCAGTAATATATGTTTGTTTTCTCACCTATGGATTTCATTTTCGATTTCTTGTTACTCCTAATATATATCTATCCATACTTACTTGAGTACTAAAGTCTCAGTGTTGTGTCAACGTCTCAGATTCATAAATAAAACCTAGTAACATACATTTGTTAAAAACCTTCATTTTCAAACACATAGACATATTTTCTTTTAATACTAAATTGTTTTAAAAGTATTCTGACCAAGTTTAATTTGATTATTAATTCTACCCTTTATATTTCTATTAGCATAGTAATCTGGCCAATGTATTTTTAGTTGTTAACTTCTTTTAACTTGTCATTATCAATTTTCTCTTTTTTTTCTTTTGAGAAAATTTACTCAGCATTACTTACTTTCATCTTATAACTCCTGCAACATTTTCAGAAGTTCTAAAGCATTTTCAAAATCAACTACATCATCAGCAAAATCTATATGACTTACATAATCTCCATTTACATTTATTCCCTTAGCTTCTCATTTTACTTTAAAGAATACTTTTATCAAACTGCTGTAAAAAGTTTTAGAGAAATGGATTCACCCTGACATACACTCTCCTCAATGTTAATCTTTTTAGTATCATGTCATCTAATTGTTGTTGTGTTGTTGTGACATGTGTGATCAAGTCAAAACGTCTGTATATCAATATTTAAACATTTTTAACACAGATGAACCTGCAAAATATATCATATATATATATATATTAAAAATCAATCATATATCACATGACCTATATAGCTTGCATTACCAATATGTAATATCTAAAGAGCCTGCTACTAGCTCTAAACAAGTTTTTTTTTTTTTATGATAAACGCTACAAGAGAAAATACATGAAGCTTTTATCTATGATGGTCCCCATCCCCAGACCGGTTTTGAGATAGCTCAAAACCGGTCTGGGGATGGGGACCATCATAGATAAAAGCTTCATGTATTTTCTCTTGTAGCATTTATCATAAAAAAAAAAATTAAGCTTGTTTAGAGCTAGTAGCAGGCTCTTTTATATATATATATATATATATATATATATATATATATATATATATATATATATATATATATATATATATATATATATATATATATATATATATATATATATATATAATCAAACCTAAGGATTCAATCATTCTTGAACATCATGGTGCTTATGAAATCACATGTGAAAATTGTAAAGCTTCTTACATAGATATGAATAGTCATCACATTAGTGTTAGGAGAGATGAGCATGCTAATGCAGTTAAACAACACTCAACATCATCAGCACTATCACTCTATACTTTAGATTCAGGTCATAAAATTGATTTTTCTAGTACCAGGATCATATTCAGATGTGATATTCTCTACCAGTGCAAAATTAGAGAAGCCATTGAGATACTTAAATGGCCAGATTGTATCAATACGTGAGATGATACATGCAAACTTCCTCTTATTTGGAAATATTTTTTAAAAAAACATTCTTAATTTAACATTTTTGCCATTGGTAGAACTTTAACATTTTTTCAAATCAGTGATTGTAGCACCTCTACAACCGTCTTTCTACCTTTTATCACCTAGTGGATGACTTGTGTGATCAAGTCGACACATCGGTATATCAATATTTAAATTCTTTAACACAGATGAACCCACAAAATACGTCTTTTATATATATCTTAATGAAAAAAAAATCCATCATTTTATACCATCACAAAGTTCATCCCTAAATATACTTCTATTCACATCTTACATAATTTCATTAATTAAAGCTACAGAAAATGAATTACCATTTACCAAAATTAAAATTTCATATTTTATATATTGCATACATGGATAATATTTCAGTTTATCTATCTTCCAAAAACATGCCACAGTTATTAAATTTACTTTCTTAATATGTTAATAAATATCAACTTATCTGAGACATTGAGAAATCATGTGCTAAGCAAGTATTATTTGGGTGTTGCCTGAATAACCATTTTAAAGGGGAAAAAAACTCTTCCTTGGATTTCAATTTCATCTAAACCAATTAAAAATGAAGACAGTAGTATAGTAGAAACTTAAAAACAGAATAATAAACATATTAATTCACTATCAAAAGACTATAACTTACTATGTACAAAAATCTCATTATTCAATATTCTTGTGCTTATAAGGATGAACTATTTTATACCTATATCAATGCTTTCAAAATCATTCACTAACTATTGAAGACACTATGCAGAAAGTTGCTTTGGGTGGAGAGGAAGAATAACTACATCCTCAATTAAAAGTTTTTAATGTTCATAAAAACAAAATGGCTTAGGACATTATGACATACAAATAATTAGAATTCAAAAGACTATCAATTTAATGACAGCATGTTCCACAATCTTTACATACCTAGAAATTGCTTTTTTTAAAATTGCCCCTATAGATAGACTCCTTCTTTTAGCAGGATATTGGAAGTTATGAATAGATCCATTTTTGTCAATCCAGAAATTGAGACATCTATAAACTAAAATATCCCACATCTCAGTATGATGACAACTTTTCTCTCAACATCAATAAATTAAGACTCTGGTAACTTGTACTCAAATAATTTGATTTTTTGTTGAACATGAGCTAATAGCCATTCTCCACTTTTCACATATAAAAGGCAATGTTCAAGTACTGATGAACTCTGTTTGTTTTGCCATAAAAAGCCAAAACACAATTTTAATTTTTTTGTACATGTCCAATATCTGACAGAATTCATGCAATGATCCCCATATTATTTAAAGATAATAAAGTTGATACCAATTATCCCTTAGGAATCATTGTGAAAGATAGGTTCTCAATAATTAGCACCAACACATTCATTTTCTATGCATTATGGTATACCGAGTGCATTTTTACTTATAAGAATATTCTAAAGAGACACTCAAATATATTTGCAAATAAACTGGAAATTATAAGACAAAGTGATAAAAAGTTGTTGAACACAATATATATATATATATATATATATATATATATATATATATATATATACTTTGTCATTAATGTGACATAGCTCTTGTTTTTAACATGGTATACTACACTTCATAGCCTTTTTAAGGAAGAAAAGTATTGCAGTAGAATTTATCTGAAAGTTCACAATAATAGTGAGAATGATGGACTTGTTTGAATGTAAATACACTCTTGAGAACCATATGTAATAATTCTGTATTGTTTTTTTAGCTATCTTGTTTGCTGACGATGTAATATGTACCAATTTACATGTAAACAAATCAACAATATGTATAGAATAAAGTTCTTTAAAAAGATACAATTACTGTATATTACATTTGGGATTTTTATCGTTAAGCTTTTTAATTTGTATTTCATTTGAAATTTTTTCTTTATGTCAATCATTTATCTAATAATAGTTCATTTATGTTTTGTTTTGCTAAATTAATCTTTCAATTAATTAAATATCTTATAACTTTTTTAATATATATATAATCTGATATTGTTTTAATTAGAATATTAATTTGTCTTAGTATTTGATCTTTAAATTTTCTGTACAATGTTGTATATATATAAGATTATTTACTTTATATATACAATAATTGTATATATATAAGATTATTTACTTTATATATTTGTATAATTAGTTATAAATAATTATAATAATATCAGTTACTGCTAATTAAATAATTTTTGTCCTACTATTATGTTGATTAAAGATTTTTATGAGTATAACCATTTGTTTATTTTCTTTAAATTCACGTTAATGTGTTTAGCAATTACCATTAACGGATTAGATATGTTTTGCAAGTTTCTGTTCACACACACACACACACACACACACATATATATATATATATATATATATATATAAGACTTAAACTCAGACTTTCAAACTTTGCACTGCTATCTCATCCATCTTATACAACTGATACATACGTCCACATACATGTGAAATGGATGAATGATCTCCAATATAATTATTTCATGTTAAATCAGCACTCATCATTTGGTCCAGATCACCATCTTCCACACATCACTATTTAGTTTATATTAAGATAGCAAGTTTTCAAACTTTAATGGATAAGTTTCAATCTTCTCCACTCTCCAGCTTTTCACATCCATATCATTGAAAATCCGAGAATAAAAAGTTCAAAATGCTTATAATTACATTAGGTTTAGTAAGAGACAATGTACATCTATTTAAATAATAAGTGTAATAATGTTTAATGCTAAATGGGTTTGAATGTAATCATTAAAAGCCAGTCAACATTTAAACAATCCCAATATCATTAACAATCAACAATTTCAAACAGTTGTCAAGGCAACCTCCTTTTAACAATACAAAATTCCACCTTTATTGTCAAAAGGAGATTGCCTTGATTTCAGTTTGAAATTGTTGATTGTTAATAACAATGGGATTGTCTGTATTGCCTGGCTTTTAATACTTAAGTATTATATATTTATATATAATTATAGAATTTTCATACAATATGAGGAAAAGGCAACAATCATTTTTTATATTCTGTGATATCATTATACTGCTCTTATTTATTAAATAAAAGTTAGTAAGAATAAAAATACCATTTGCACCTTTTTATACACTTTATCAATACTCTTATTTGTATTACACTAACAGTTTCGACTGTCCTGCACTCATCATCAGAGTTCTCGTTGATTCTATTACCAAAATCAAACTCAACAAAACTCTGATGATGATTGCAGGACAGTCAAAACTGTTAGTGTAATACAAATAATACAAACAAAAGTATTGATAAAGTGTATAAAAAGGTGTAAATGGTATATGTTATAATAAAAATCAATACATAGGAAAAGAAGGAGAAAATTATATTACTTCCATTAGAATTTAGAGTCCCATGTGATGCCATTATTCCATCTGATTGGCTGTCACGTAAGCATTTTTAAAGCGTATCTGTTAGAAGGTGTTTAGCTTTTACGTTATTATATATTATCTGTTTACGCTTAAATTTAATATATTTACTTCCATAAGAATAAAAATAAGTAATGGGGTTTCATATTTGCTTGTTTTCTAACAAAAAAAGATTAGTTAAGTGAAAAATAATTTCCCCTTGCACTGTTTATATCAATGCACCATGCTCTATTGGGAAAAACCCATTATATTAATGGATAGTTAATGTTTTGAACCAGTTATTGGAAACAAAACCTAAAAAGAGTTTATTTGTAAAATAGATAAATGAGATGAAATTATATATATGATATACAATATGTATAAACATATTTCACATTTATTGTCTACACACTATTGCAGAATATATTCTTACAAATGAGTTAAATAAGTTTTGTAAAATGATGGGAGAAGAAAAGCCACCAATTGGATTAAAAAAGATTGATGCTCAATAATCCTTCTTTTTCTGCAGATTAGTAATGATGAAAAATGATAATTATTTTTAATTATATTCTTATCAATGTGATTAATTTTGTAAATTTGCATAATTATCAGTTATATTTTACTAAATTTTTTTTTAGCCGGAAAACAAACCCGCTATCCCGGGACAACTGTTTGTAAAACAGTTGTCGATGACCTCTCGACCACCAATGCTTGACTTTCAAAAGAGAATATAATAAATAAATTTCATGTAGTCACAGCTATTATTTTAAAATATTAATGAGGTCTTTTTTTTACTTTTTGCTCAATCTATTAATTGTGAATAATCAAATCTAACTAACATTTAATTAAAATACACCAATCTTAAAAGCTAGAATTTTCATTATCTGATAAATTCTTTCTACTTTAATGCTACACTATATGATTGTTTGAATTGTCTGCTTGAGATCACTAAGCAATAAAATCTTGTATAAATTTTAATTTGTAGAAGTCACAACTAAAACCGGCACCAGACGTCTTATGTATCTGGTAGTTTTACTCCTTAATAACGAGTGGTGAAATATGAAAAAATAAAAACTTTAAATTTGTCTTTATTATATTTGTATAATAAATTATGTCATTGTATTTATTTCAGTAATAATCTAGAAGTTATTAAACAAAGAAAGGTAAAAGTATAAAGTTCGATGTGGTGGTCGAGTGATCAGCACAGCCGCCTTACACGCAGTTGTCCTGGGTTAGCAGGTTCGCTTCCCGGCCGATACTCTGACGCATGAAAAAAAAGATATTACAAGAGCAGTGTGTGAATCCAGAAATACATTTATTAATAATAAATGCTAAAGCATGCAAAAAGACAATTAAAAATGCTGCAAGTTGTCTTGCATTGGTGATCGAGAGGTCAGCATGACTGCCTTGCACTTGCAGGCAGTTGCCCGGGTTGCGGGTTCGCATCCTGGCTGATGCTATGACACTTAAAAAAAAATGCTGCAAGTTTGCTTGATTATATTTATATATGTTTCAATAATTATTTTTATATATTAACTACATCAATATTCATTTTGTAGGGTGCCCTATCTCTGAGATACAAATTGAGATTAAATATCACACATCCTTATAAAACATATGCTATATTCAAATTGATGGCTTATACATTATGGATTAATACTAGTCACACATACACTAACACATGTAGCCATTTTATACTCCTGATATAGGTAACAATATTAAAGAAAAAAACAAGTTGAATTATACACTACGGATTACCTGCAATTTCCAGGTGATTAAACAGGAGTATTAGATCATCTTCTATGATAATAGTGTCCATTGGTTTTCACTTATTAACTCAAATTGCTTAGAAACCTCAGCATAAAATGTAATAAATCTATAATGATATTTAAATTCATAATATTACAGAAAAAAACTTTTTCAAAATGTAAACCACTTAATATATATTTAATGATTTTCTATAGTGTAAGTTTCTATATATAAATGTATGTCTATGTCGAACGAAATCATCATAATCATCAGTGCTAATTTGCTATTCATTGCCATCAGGTTAGCATTGTTTAGATCAGCATCTCAAACCTTTAGTATAATATTAATGAGTATTTTTTACTTTATTTTAACTATAAAATGTAATTTAGCAGACTTATTTCTAGTTGTATTTCTTTTAAAACCATTTTATTTCTTTAGTTTGCCATTTTGTGGTATATAATTTTAAAAATGCTTTGTGTGGTTTCTGCAGTAATAGAGTGACTTTGGAGTTTAAAGAAGATGAATTGTGGCAGCTCAAATATTTCCAAGGCTCAAAGTGATAAATTCTGAGTTATGAACCGTTCGATTATCGTTATTAGTAAGCAGACCTTTAATTGGTTACTTTAACATTTTGTTAAAATAATGATGTAATGTAAATTAAAGAAAAAAACTTTAATGTTATATAAATAAATATGTAATATTTACTAAGGCTGTAACCTCAAGAATGTGCATGTAAAAATACGATAGTAGGGACCTCTACAGGTCTTAACCACAAGCTTATGTTTTGGAAGAAAAGAGGTCCCTACTATCGTATTTTTATGCACACATTCTTGAGGTTATCGCCTTAGTAAATATTACTTAGTAATCAATGTGCATTTAAATAAATTTATAATTATAAATGTACTCAGTTGTTTTTGTATTATGGTTTATTAATGGTGAATTTTTGTTTTGTTTTTGAGGAATTACTTGCTTAAATAAAATGCTCTGTACAAGCCTCTAAATTACAATTTAATTTTTTAAACATATCTGTTATATTTGATATGTGAATAAGATAGCTTTAAGGAAAATTATTAATGGCAGAATTATTTCGATAAAGTATTCTTAATATGGACAAACGTTTTTTGATCTGTTGTGAATTTGACACGTGGCAGCTTTGCAGGCAACTATACATTCACCAACCACACAACAGAGAAAATAGTTATTTTTATACATAAGACAACAAAATAAATAAATAATAATATAAGGGATCTTTATTTAGAAGTCATGTTGCATTGAAACAGCAGAAGTAATAGAATTGCTTAAAATAGGAAAAAAAAATATTTTCAGTAAGAAAATATTTTTCGCAGATACATGAATAATATTTTCTATAAATACATAGATGCATATTGCAAATTTTTACTGTGAAAGTTACAATGATATTCTCTATATTTTAACAACATATTTTCACTGAATCCTAAAATAAAATCGAAATAAACTTACATGCAGTCTTTTTACTTAACAAATAATGTATTTATCTAACCAATATTCATTTTTGTAATATAAATATTTTTAGAAAAAAATAAACAATTCATAAAGTGTCTATTAAAATCCAATATGTAAATAATTCAATTTAATAACATTTCGATTTTTGTACAGTTTATTGAAAATAAAAATAAAAATAAAACTTGGACAACAAATAAATTATTTAGCTTACAAAATACAAATTAAAAAAGGGTTTTAATTTACAGATTCAAGAATTGTATTAATAAAAATAAAATACAAGAGAAAACCTAATAACAAGACAACATACGTTTATATATATATAGTCTACTCAAGTGGTCATGTGACATTCGAATACTGGAAGTGACAAAACTGACCTTTGATATGGAATTCTTCCAATATTGAAGCAATCACTTTCTCTGCAAATTGCACATGGCAAGTAATATTCTGGTTTGTTGTTTGATAGGTCAAATAATATTTGAGACTTCTGTTAGAAACCTTAGCATTTAACAAATTGTTAAAAATGCATAGACTAAATTAGTGATGGCGAACCGATGACACGCATGCCAGAGATGGCATGTTCGAATTTTTTATTGGCATGCGAACTATTTATATATCCTAATTTACTTCAATATTTTTTTGTTGCTAAAGTCTGTATTAATAAAAATGTACTGTAAACCAAAGGTAAAATAAATAAATATAGTATTATATTAGAATTCAACTTACAATTTAAATCTGATTAGAAACAATAAATTATGACATTTTAAGCCAAATAAAGTAGTACTGGTATTCTGTGGCATCATATTTTATAACCCTGTCAAATGATTCCAATAAAACTAGAAAGTAAAGTAGTTTTTTTTTTTTCAAATCTAAAGTAAAAGTAATAAAATGGTTTTCCGTTTTAATCTTTTTTTCACATAAATATATTAACACCATTCATTATTTAATGAAATCAAAATGCGAACAAAAGTTCGAAATGAGCAACCAATGCCATCAAATGATTTTTTTTTTTTTTTTTGCTTAAAGTTTTGCTGTAAAAGTGAAATGATAACTTTTTTATTTGTAAAATTTTTAACCTCATTTAAATTTACTTTTAAATTAATTTGTTAGGCATTATATTAATATGATTAGTGAAAAAAAATTATCAACCAGTAGGGAATTTCAAAATTGGTATACTAATGAAGATGGAATGATTAACAAAGACATCAGGTTAGAATGTGTTTTATATTCAGGAAGTTGTATTGAAAACATCATTGGTAAAATAGCATTAGGAGACCAATCATAAATAACTCTGTGAAAAAAGTAAATGAACCGAAAAAATATATTACCCAAGCATTTAGAAATATAAATATTCAATCAACATCTGTAATGAAATTTATCAAAAATCTTTCAAATATAACTGCTGTTAGTTTTTTTATTTATTTCAAAGGTAATTGCCAAACATGGAAAGCATTTTAATGATGGAGAATATATGAAAAAAGTTGGATGAAATGTACACCAGTTATTTTTGAAGATTTTGAAAACAAAGCAAAAATTATTCAGAGCATAAAAGTCTTATCACTGGCTAGAAATACAGTTAAAGAAAGAATCCTGCAAATGGATTAAGAATATAACTTACCAACAAAACACAATATAAAATCTTCTAGTTTAATTTCTCTCTGATTTGATGAAAGTACAGATATAAATAGATCAGCTAATTTGACTATTTTAATTTACTATTGTGTTGGGAATAATATCAAAGAAGAATTGATCAGTTTAACCTCATTACTAACAACAACAAAATGAATAGCTATTAGCAACATAGATGTTGCCAAAATTGTATCAGCAACTACAGACTGCTTAGGACTAGAAAAGAAAATAGTTTTCTCACTTTATCTACCAACCATATTGGACATTCAATTTGAGTTTTTATTGCTTTATACATCAGCAGGTTTTATGCATAAACACCATCTTTAAGCCACTGGGTCATGCTATGAACATTGTGACTAAGTTAATCAATTATATATCTACACATTGAGGGAGATAAATTCAGTATACTATGGTTTACTTATATGCACCAATGTTTATGGTTAAGTTAAGAAAAAGTTATTCAAAGTTTCATTGAGTGTTTAAAAGAAATTAGATTGTTTTTATTAATGATAAAATCATTAAAAAATATAATTAATTAATGGATGTTGAATGGCTTTCAAAATTAATGGTTTTTTTTTTTACAGATATGTGTTCACATCTAAATGAATTAAATGTGAAACTGCAAGGTTATAATAAAAGAATTATTGTCATGTTTGATTTGATCAAAGCATTTGAAGTTAAATTACAAATTTTAAAATGTGATGTTATTTCTTACTCTTCAAACTTTTTTCCAAATCTAAACAAGTTCTTGACTGATTTAGAATCTTATGAGAAACCAGATCAAGTAAGATTGATGCAAGATTTGTGTGTTGTTATTCAATCGATAATTGATGAATTTTCTATAAGATTTATACAGTTCAAACAAATTTCAGAAATGGCAAAAATTTATTTTATATCCAGACATAACAACAATAGATAATCTTATGTTAGAAATTTTTGAGTAGCTTAATTTGAAAAATATGGATATGCAATCAATCAATTTTTAATCCAGTTCTAAATGGAAACATACATTTGTTGACTTGAGGAATGAGTTAGAAGCAATGGAAAATGATTGATTATTGAATATATGTAAAAAGACTACCAAGAGGAACTATTGACTGCCTGGAATGCAATTCCTGAAACAATTTAATTGTTTAAAAAAATTAACGACCGCTATATTATCAATTTTCTCCTCTACATATGCATGTGAATCATTGTTTTCAGAAACGAATTTAATTAAAGGCAGTTCGAGAAATAGAATGACAAATGAATCTAGTTTAGCATATACATTATTAAAAATGACAAAATATGAAACAGATATAAAATATTTGGGATCCAATGCTCAATGGCAAAAATTTCATTAAATGATATATATTTTGTTGATTTTATATGTTTATTTCCAAAATGTTGTTTTAATTACTATTATTTTTTTACTATTACATTTTATTCAACTTGTGCTCTTCTAAATAAATAAATATCTTTCAATTGTATTCAGCTTATTTAGAAATTTTGTTTAATTATTATTGTTATTATTATTTTGTTTTATAAACTTTTAAAAAAGTGTAATAATTAAGTTGTTTATATTTTATTTAATAATTGTATGGCATGTCAATCATTCATTAAATATATTTTTGGAAATTTTTGACAAGCATAGGTAAAACAGATTCCCTACCACTGGACAAATTATAAATCTTGAATTTAAAAAATCATGTTTTTCATGTACCAATTTAAAATACTAATAATTTCATAGCAATCTTTAACTTTTACCTAAAGAATAAAAACTAGAAAAATATAATTTTATAACATAATAATAAAAAAAAAAAAACAAGTTCATAATAGGTTTTGCTCAATAAGTTTGAGAAACAAAATTGGTCTGAGGTTTTTGTGCTCTAGACTCTCATTCTACTGCAGGATCAAATCATTCTGGTCAAATGTAACTTGCCTAAAACACTCAGGGTTTCCAGGCACTCACTTACCTGAAAACTGATTGAGCCTAATAATTTTTTAACATTGATGATAAGAAGATCATTGTATTCAATGTATTATGACTATAGGTGTAACATAATGTTCATTAATGAGCAAAATTTGTTGACTGTTTTCAGTACAATGTTTTCTTAACTGCACTGCAGCAAATTGTCAGTCAGCATTAGTCATGGAATAAACAATATATTTAATAATAATAATAATAATAATAATAATAATAATAATAATAATAATAATAATAATAATAATAATAATAATAATAATAATAATAATAATAATAATAATAATAATAATAATAATAATAATAATAATAATAATAATAATAATAATAATAATAATAATAATAATAATAATAATAATAATAACAACAACAACAACCTTATATTGCTTGGGAGGTTATGCGATAGTAAGCATCTGAGTGACTGACATAACATTTGCTTTAAGATAACCAAGCTATGATGAGTCATTATTTAAGTCAGAAAGGTATAAGTTCTCTACTATATTTTTAATTTTAGCAAGCAGAAGTGTGAAGTGATTATTAATATATTAAAATAAAGTGAATTAAAGGTACTGAAAAACAATGATAATTTATTTTCTTTTATGAAAAAAAAAGATAAACTTAACTTATACATATAAGTTAATATGGTTTGAATAATACCCAAACAAAAAAAAAACCAAAATAATATCTAATAAACTCTTTCTTTATGATTTAAGTTTCAAATTATAAAAGATAATTTCAACTATTGTTGCAAACTGAGTTTGAAAAAAAGAATGAATTTAAAAATTAGATAATTTTTATTAAAAAAAATGATGAGGCTTAAGACATTTTGGATGGAATATTAAAACTGCTAGACTGTTAGAATTATTTGCAAGTAATTATAACATATTAATAGGGTTATAAGCCAATCTAACTAATATAGCTATCATATTTCTATTTCATAATATAAAAAAAAATTATATGTGTAAAAATTACAGATAATAAATGATTCAATGATAATTGCATTAAAAATTATTTCTGTCAAAAATTTTGTAACATATATATGTTTATTGACACTATTTATGCACTTTAACACATTAATGAATTAACAAATTGAAAGATAGGGGTTTCTAGATTGAAATTTACCCAGTTACATTGATAATTTGAAAGTCACGTGACTTCCTGAGCAATTGGTCAAATTGGTTTTTTTGGCAGTATAAAATGCAGGAAGATTCTTATTATTTTTTAATGTGCCAATAAGTATTGCTTTGGGAGAAAAAATATTGTCATATTTTAAAGACATTACTGTTAGTAGTTATAGTAAACTTGTTTTACTTTTTGGTTAGAAAATCCTTTATTTCAAATTATTTAGAAATAGCAAATAAACACCAAATCACTCACTTTTAACTCATACAGTTTAAGATAAAATAATAGCATCTCTCCCCTATACTTTTTCTGGAGCAGTAAATTATTTCTTAATTATTATTAATATTTTTAGACTGGAGAAAAAATATTATGGTAGTTAATTGAAAAATGAGAGTATTAAAATATATATTTTCTAAGCTGAAGTTAGATTCATATATCTTTTTCAACTGATTGGCTTACTTTCAAAATCTTTAAGTGTTTTAAATTTTTAGTATGGATAGTCAATTAGGATTAATTGTGGCTACTAGATATATAACTGTTTCATTTCCTATTTTTAATCTGGAAGTCTCACTGATAGAGGCAAAAACCAGAAATCAATCAGAAGATGGGAATTCAAATGCTCTAATATCTGATAATCATTTGATATTTTGTTTTAGAATAGATGGCACTAAAGTAGGGTCTTATTTCATTAATATTTAAAAATAAAAATGTATAATTATAAATTATTTATAGCAACATACTAAATGTGTCATATGTGCATTTTTATTTGAAGGAAGATTTAAATAATTTTTTTCAAAAATAAGAAAGTTTACACTCGAAGTTAGCTCTAATACATGGTTTTTAAATTAATACAAGCATTGAAAACAATAATTTCTTCTACTAATTAACTAAAATCCATCCTACTTTAAGAAAGAGTAATCAATAAATATTATACAGATGTAGTCTCCTAATACCAATACATAAATTATTTCCTGGATATTGGCTTTCATAAGTACAAATCATTACATTATATACACATGTATCATGCACATTACCTTTTTATACTACACAAATTAATAACTGTAAATATAAATCTATAACAATTTTTATACTAACGTGTAGGTCTTGTAAAAACCATATAAGTGAGACATAAGTAAAACTGGTATACATCTGAGGTAAATTGTTTATTCAAGCTTTCAACAGATAATTATGTTGTAAGCCTGTGGACTAGATTACTGCTTCTAATAAAGTTGTTGAATGTAAACTGCCTCAAAGATTCTTACTTTTTAAATGCCTTACTACTACTCTAAATGTCTATTTGATTTAGGGTTTTAATGATATTCATTTATATATATATATATATATATATATATATATATATATGAATATCATTAATATTAAATTTTAAATTTACATCATATGAAGACCATTATTTATGCTTACACAAACTGCTTACACAGAGGCAAACATCTCCATACAGTAGCACCACTCAGTTCAAGCCAAAGTAATCAATGGATGCAATAAGGTTTATTCGTAAAATCCCTATCTAGTTCATACTCATTCAATAATCCCAGTGTAGTTTTTAGCTTGTGGTTGTGATATTGGATTAGTAGGCACTAGATAGGGATTTTATGCACAAACCTTCTTGCATCCATTGATTACTCTGGTTTGCATTGAGTGACACTACTGTATGGAGAGTGTTCCCCATGGCTATATTAAATTTAGTTAGGATTTTGTATTTTCTTATAGGCTCCAAATTCTACTCACATCAATAGTGACAAACAGTAAGTTAGAATATTTGAAATAAAAGAAAGTAAAATCCTACTGATATAACTAAATGTGTATCATAGAAATCACACTAAAGATTATGACAATGTTGGAGAAGCAGAAATACTAATTGTAACAACATATATTCCTTTATGATAGCAATGTATGTTATCGACTATTTCGCAGGAAATTAGATAAAATTAAATTATTAGAACAACACAATTCAGTGAGAGTCCATATACAAACTGTAAACACATATAACATTATGGATATGAAATTCATTTTCTTTTTTTAAAATCAAGTTATAACAACAATAGTTCATAGGATATTAAAAATCAATTTTTTATGATATAAAATATTTTCATAAATGAGAAAAAAATTAGTTATTACAATGTTCGTAGCTGTTATTTATATTCACTCCAATTAAGCAGTGAAAAAACTTTTATAGAGTTATAATATTCGGAGAAAAGTAATGTTTTGAAAATAATAACAGTTATTAGTTACAGGAAGATATGTTCATAATTTGTTGCTATAATGTTTCACTGTCTTGTTAAAAAAACCTCAGTTTATTAAATGATTCGCTATCTGAAAAAAATATAACTACTTAATGCTGGCATGCAAAAATGAAAAGACTAGTTTTGTGTAATTCATACTTGAATTGTTTAATCTAAGTATAAAGAATTGGTTTACCTATTATACAATCTAAAGCAACGTGGGATAAATTGGGTTAATGCCTTTATGGTTATTTAGCAAATATTTGTATATATTTAACATTCAATCAACTATTGAAAAATGATAATATAAAAAGCTTTTTACAGTTATTGATTTACTAATATTTTTATTATCATCACATGTATTATAAAAATTCTTCTAAAAATATAATACAGCTTTTAATGTAAAAATATCTAAAAATCTATTATGAAGATAACATTGAGCCATCTGTATTATTTTAATACTTATGTAAGATATAATATTGTATATGTGTGTTAGTTAACCATAAAAAATGTCACAATTGATAAGTAATAGATGTCCATCATTTATGCTTTTAAATAAAACAAGTTTAATCGCACATTTGAATATGGTTTGTTAGAACTTGACGCACATGTTGAACTTTGTTATTTACATATTGTCTTATAAAGCCTGATATATTTCAGTTCACATTACAGAATTGAGCTGTTGCAAAACATCTTATATATCTTAGTTAAACATTATCTATGCTTAAATGTTTTTATACATAATATTATAAGAAATGGCTCTGTAGTGTTTAATTATGCATTTCTTACATTATAAACATCTATACATAATATATCGATGATATAAAATGTATTTCTCCATTTGTGTATTTTTTAAAGAACACCAGCATGCATTACTTATATATAATGACATCAGTGAACTACTGAATAGCTTCACACTCTCAGATCTAACCACTTCAGCTTCACCTATTCATATAGAAAGTAGGCTGAAGTAAAGAAGAGTTTTCTTTTCTTCCAAAGCATAATCTTGTGGTTAAGACCTGTAGAGGTCCCTACCTTTGCATTTTCACATGCACACTCTTGACGTTTTATAGCCTTAGTAAATATTACTTGTTAAGATTATTTATTTTTAGCAAATGTTTCAAGTATCTCCAATTTGAAAGGCTAACACGTGCATATTTTTATTGAATTTTACTGCTAGTACTATAAATTTTGAGTGTAATATTAGTAATGGTTATTTCATTCTTAAAACAAATAAATGAACAAATTTCAGTATTGAAACCTGTCCATAATGTTGCTTTTTACATATAAAATTTAAAATAACCAATGTAAAACAAAATTAAAACAGACAACTCACTATAAAAAAATTATTTAATACATCAACCCAAATTTCATTCCTTATTTGCATCTTATCAAGATGTTCATTTTTACAAAAAATCACATGACCAGCTAACTATTCTACAGTAACTTCATCCAATGGACATTATTTAAATTGCAATCAATATAATTAGTAAAATACATATATGTCCATGAAATTGATGAAGCTTATTACAATCCTTTATATATACACAAAAGAATCTAAAAAAATATTTTAAAATATAACTCAAAATTTTCTAATAATCTAACAATGACCATTTCACCCCAACCATGTTTACACATTTATTTAAAATTTTTTTGAATATACAAAGTTTCATATCATTTACTTTCCTTGTAATTTTTTTAAATATATTTTATTACTTGAATATTTTTTACATTATTCATGTTACATCCAATATCCAAAAATGTATATATAGCCTTGAATTTATATTCTTTCTGTTATTGTCATATCAGGCTCCTTACCTCTTTCAATGACAGTTTTTACTCTCTGAAGATATATATATATATAATACTGAAAAATTCATAATCAATTTTATAATTTAACAATGACAGTTTTTACTCTCTGAAGATATATATATATATAATACTGAAAAATTCATAATCAATTTTATAAGTTAACTAATTTTAATATTACCCATTATTTTGCTTTACAAATCCTTTTCAGGCTAAAGAGTTACTATTTGACTATCCTACTTTAACATCATCAGATAACTTTTCATTTATCAATGTCTTATAGTAATGTTCTGAAAATTGAACCGAAACTCACTTACTATTTGCATACACATGTCTTTCATTATTTTTTGTATTTAAAAGGGATCTGAACTCAGATTTTCAGGCTCCCAACAGCTACAGATTCCATATTATACAAGAGATACATATGACCACATAATGTGAAATAGATCAATAAACTCCAACATAGAACTTATTTGTTGGTCCAGGTCATTATATATATATATATATATATTGAAGTGGTAAATCTGTAGTACATATTTAACTTCACTGCCTGATGATATTACATACCTTTAAAGTAGGGTTTGAACCTGTTTATATGTTTATTTGGTCATCCAGGAATGTTAAGCACACACATATACACATATCACTTCCACCCTGTTTCTTTAAGAAAAAGGCTATGTGTAACCAGTTGAATTATTATTTTAGCTTAAGTATATTTTATTTTCAAGCTTGTAAATTCCCTTCTCTTAAATAATTGTGTATGTGTGTATATGTATTAAAGATATAAAAATAAATACAATTAATGTAGAGCTAAAACAATGCCAGAAATTCTAAAAAATATTATTACAATTTAAAAATGTCAATCTCATTTCAAGTCAAACCAAAAATCATATTTTAAAGTTATTTGCAATTTTAAAAATACGTTTAAATAATATGCTTTCTGGAACGTATTGTTTACATCTTCCAATATTGCTAAATTTCAAGTATAGGAGGAGCAGAAGTTCTAGGAACGCACAGAAGGAGTTCAAATCACTCTTCTCTCTGGTATTTGGGTAGAGAGTGGAAACAATATGAACTGTGGGTAAAAACAATTTGCCGCCCTGATCTTAAATTGTCTCTGCCCTGCCTTCTGCTATGCCGTCGCTACTTGAGAACTGTTATGTATAATTGTAAAGAATATTGGAAGATGCCTACCATTATTTTATTAATATTGCGCCTTGCTAAACTTCGTATACATTATTATAAGTGGCCACCATAACTTCTAAAGGTAATCCGATTTGCCGAAGAATGAACTCTAATTCTCCTCACTTTATTTCTTTCCTAAATCTTAATTGTAATCAGAATGTAATCTTTATTTATTTTATAACTGACTATAAACTTAATTATCATTAAATTTGCGATTTTCTCTCTTAAGTTTTAAACTTGTTCTTTGAAACGCTAAGCACAGGATTATGTACTTTAAATCTATCATTAGCTTTTAAAGTTTCACACTCTAATTATTTTATTTCATGTGGCAAAACTTATTTTAAATATATATCTTATTAAATTAGTTTTAGTATGCTAATGGTTTAATCTAGCAAACTTATATTATTTCAATCATCATTCCGATATTTTGGAATATTTAAATAGTTAAACATAAAATTTCTTACTGAACACTGTTCGCTCGGTTAAATATTTGAAATATATGTAATGGCGGATGGTTTAAAAATTATATTATGGCATAAGATAAACCTTTTGTTGTCGTCACTATCGATATTTAAATGCATTTTATCTTTTTAAAATAAATTTGATTATTAATATATTTTAATAACTATTTATTATTTATACGCCATTAAGAGTTAAATTACTTATAATATATTGTCATTTAAAATACTTGGACTTGTTAAATAGGAAATAATATTTTCCCTCTTCTATGTTCGACATCCTAAATTTATTAAAGTTATACGTACGATGCTGAGTGGGTTATTATTTTATCATAGCATTACGCATGATATTATTGCTTTATTTAAGCTTAAATTATTTCATTAGTCATTTAAGACTTAAGCCATATTCGCATTGCTGACTTACAATAGCATTTTAAAGTACATATATTTTGCTTTATCATATTTATCATCTGAACTCCGTATTTTCTTTACGTAACTCATCTAGGAATGAGGTTTGGTAGAACCGATCTCAGGATAAACATTAGAGTATTAAGGCTCTGCATGTGAAACATTGGAGGGCGTGCCATGGAATCCTTACCACCCATATTTTCGAATATCGCCTTGTGATAACTACAAGCGGAATCATATATGTGATAAAGCCTTCCAGTCCAAAGACAGACATCTTCTCCATTTTAAATGCTGTCATTATAGTTAGCACTGAGAGTTCTTTTATATGTAGTTCTCATTTTATTTATAAGACGTGGCACAGTGATGTTTGTAAACCACACATTTTATAATTAGTCGAATATTTTAGGATTGTCACAGTAAAGCTAATTTAGGCTAACCCATTCCTCATTTGTACAGGCCCAAATATGCTCATAAACGATAAATTATTAACTATCATATCAAGAGTAAACCTCTCTTTAGAGATGAATTTGTAAACGTCCTTACCATTACTTAAAGTAATGATCACCGCATTGATAACATTAATTTATTATTATACTATAACTCATTAGTATACTAAATCAGTTGCTTATATGCAAAGTAATAACCACATTAAATCTGTGCTATGTTTTCTAAAGTAAATTAAATTGTTTATATTTATTAAATTATTATGTTTTAATAATTACTCATGCATTGTGTCTTACTGACTCTCACTTATTGAATTCCATTAAATATTTATAATAATGTTAGTAATATTTAGAAGTTATAACTAATTACTTTAAATGGACATTTATCTCTGGGTTGTTCTGTCTTTGCTCATTCTGGATGGATACTATTTTATAATTCATGTTTTTTTTGCAATGCTAGCTGTGTGCAATTCATTTAAAATTTATAAATTGTCCCTTCACATAAGGTATTTGATTGAGCCAAGTTTTAACATTATTTATATATGCTAATTACTCTGTAGATCTCATGTTTCTCTGCTGTGTCTCTGGGACCAGAATGAATAAAAATTCATGTTATCATCAAAAGTGTTGTTTATAATGTTATAATTTTAGAGAAGAGCAAATAGGGCAGAATTCATGATTGCTTCTGACCTGTGTATCTCGGGCATGAGTGGATTTAGGGTACTTTTGCTTAGATTCTAAACTTTGTTAAATGAACATACAATTCTGACTGGTACAATATATATATATATATATATATATATATATATATATATATATAATCCATGCTTAGTGTATATTAAGATAAATATTCAACTTTAATGATGGTTAAAGAGTGGAGAAGTTTGAAGCCTTTGCATTAAAGTTTGAAGATTTGCTATCTCAATATAAACTGAACACTGTTTATATATGTGTGTAGAAGATGACAATCTGGACCAATTTATGAGTGCTTGTTCAGCACAAAATATGTATATTGGAGATCACTTATTTTTTCACATGTATGTGGTCATGTGATTGGTTGTATAAGATGAAATGAATAGCTGTGGAGAGTTTAAAAGTCTGAGTTCAAATCCCTTCTAATTACATTAAGTTCAGTATAGACAATATACTTCTCTTTAAATGTTTTTTGTATTATTATTATTTTTATTTCTGAAAATCTTTTTAATATCCTGTCTGTTATAGTCCATATTAATATATTTTTAACAATGTTTGCCTATTACTTTTTAACTTATACTCTTTCAGAGCATATTTTATATCTGCTTCCGCCTTCTTTATGATTATAATTACTTTTATTTAAAATATTAATAAGCAAGTAGCTGCTATTACAAATAAAAAGTATATATTTTTTTCTAAGAATGACTTTTATTCTAAAAAAAATTTTCTAAATTTTCTACTATAAGATCTTTTTAAAATAACACTAACAATGGAAGCAACTTGGTTTTTACAAATCAATCACATGTTGAAAATTAGAACGTTTTTATTATAATAATATAAGGATAATTTATCAAGTTTGAAAAAATTAGAAATGTAAAAGATGAAGATAATTCAGCCTGAAATTTGTGATAATCTTTATTTATGTCATCTTTTACACTTAACTTTTAAGGAGTCAATTAAATATAGAAAAATCCATTACTAATTGTAATAATATCTTTTATATATACTTAGTCTTTAGTTTAAATAAAGTTTGAGGCAAAATTAAATTGACTATTGTGTTTATTTATTAATAAAACATTTACAAATAATAAAAATATTTTTAAAATACACAATTATCTTAAAAAATAATAAAAAAGTATATTTCTGCTCATAACACTATGACCATAAAAATATTGTTCTCTTTCTCACAATATAGATTTAAATAGGTGAAAATAATATTATATATAAAATCCATATATTTTTCTGTTGTCTGATTGGAAAATGTATTAATGCTTGTCCAATATCATGTGTTAAATTCAAACCTATTACATTTATGCAAATGAAGTAATTCTGTGATTAAATAAAAAAATTCTGCTAAAAAAATTCAGTACAAGTATTTTTAACCATGGAGATAAAATATATACATTGCAGCTTCAGAAACCGCCACAAACAACAATTCCTAATTCAGCATTAATGTGCTCTGTGATTTCATGGTCTTCCAATTCCTTAATGTAGTTCAGATGAATGTCAACTTATAAATTTTAATAAAAAACATAATTTATATTAAATCTTAAAAATAATTCTTACAGCAACCAATGAAAAAAAATATTACAAATATTATCTTTAATATATGATTTTTTTCTATACTACAGGCTTTTTTCATACCTGCACTCCAATATGTAATAAATAGAGGGTTTGAACTCAGACTTCACTAGACCCTCAACTATCCGTGCTATCTCATACTACTGACACATTTGATCACACACATATTGAAAAGGTAAATAATCACCAATATGAATATTTCATGCTAAACCAGCACTCATCAGTTGGTCCAGATTATCATCTCCACACATTTATGCAATCAATGCTCAGCTTATATTAAGATATCCAATCTTCATACTTTAATGGACAGGTTTCAATCTGCTCCACTTCACAACTCTTTAGCTGTACATTTCATTGAAAATTTGATGATGGAGCACTCAAAGCCCACATATTATATTTAATAAAAAAATATTACAAAAATGTCCTGCCTTTTTGTATTTTGACATTGATAAACAGTAACTATTGACAAAGCTAAAAAAAGCTATTACAAGTAGTCACGACACTATTGAAAAACTGTAAAGAAAAATTAAATTGTTTATTGAGAGAGTGCTCCAGTCAACGTATATTTGAGACTTAACATTATCAAATATAATGGGTATATTTTAAAATGTAAATTTTAATTTAGCTTTATTAAAATCCAGAAATTTATTTATATCATATTAAAATGTATAACAAGTGCAAAGAGATTTCCAGTATCTAAATCTATTTTAGTTTCAACTATCTGTGCTTCACAAATTAAAATTTTATTAAATTAAAAAAAAAATACAATTTATTACAAAAACAACAGTCTGAATGCCTAAAGTTTTTGTATTCCTCCATAAGAACAATTTTTTAGACCACTATACAATTCTAGTTTTTAAAATATTTTGTTTAATTTACATTAAATCAAAAAAAAACAAAAACAAATTTGTTAAAGCAATAAACAAAAATCTGGGCTTTTACAAAGATCAGGTGCATTTGGCTATAAAATAAAATACATTTTATATTTATTAAAATGTTTTTCATAATTTACATTCAATCTTAAAAGAAATTGTTTACCATTTATTACAAAAACAGCAGTCTGAATGCCCCAACTTTTTGTATTCTATCATAAGGACAGTCTCTCAAATGAGTATATAATTCTAACATTTAAATTTTTTTGTTTAATTTACATTAAATCTTAAACAAATTTGTTAAAGAAATCCTCTGGCTATAAAAAATACATTTTATATTTATTAAGAAAAATATATTTCAAGAAAATGCCAATAGCACTAAGATAAAGAGAATATTTTTAGAAATTAAACAAAAATGTAACACTTTGCTTTACAGCATAATGTATACATTTTCTGTTATAATTTACAAATAGTTTTTGCACTATCCAGATTTATTATCCATCAATTAACACATCATCTGGAATCTAAAAAAAACCTAAACTATAGATTTACTATCATTATATCAAAACTGTTCAATGAATAATTATGGCAAAAATTAAAGATTATGGCTGACTAATCCTGTCACATTTTATTATGAGTCAAACTTCACAACCAACTTGACAACATGGAACATATTTGTTGAATATCTCTTTAAAAAGGTTATTATCACAACTTCTAAATAGTATAACAATATTAAATGATCCAAAACAAAATATTGTGCTAACAAGAGCATTCAATGATGCCAGAAGGCTTGTGCATAAAATTCCTATGTAGTGTCTACTCATCCAATATCCCCAGACTAGTTTCTGGCTTGTGGACTTCATCAGTGAGGAGCCTTGGATTTGAGAGCACTGCACCTAGATCTTAAGATGTAATGCAACCCTCCAGCACCCATCTTTTAACTATTTAACTACCAAACTATGAGAGTGAAATTGAGAACACAATTAATATTTTCAATCCAAGCTCAATAGCTTATATAGTCATATGAGTCTGAACTCAATTCAGCACCCATACATTTTGGTGTCTTTGGCTCTTTAAAAACCACATGACTTATAAGCTATTGAGCTTGAATTGAAAATATTAATTGTGTTTTCAATTTTATTCTCATAGTTTTGTAGTTAAAAAGAGTTAAAAGGTGGGTGCTGGAGGGTTGTATTAGATCCTAAGATCTAGGTGCAGTGCTTTCAGATCCAAGGCTCCTCATTGATGAAGGCCATAAAGCAGAAACTAGTCTGGGGATATTAGATGATTAGGCACTAGATAAGGGTTTTTTTGCACAAGCCTTCTGGCATCCATTGATTGCTCTTGTTAACACAAGATGGCACTACTATTTGGAGAGTTTTTGCTTTGTTTTGAATTGTTTAATAGCAATTATGTGCTAGTATGAGATTGTGATCATGTAATATTAAATGATGATATCTCATTTTTACAAAAATCAAAATTTACTCTTACCATAACATCTAAATAGTTTAATAAATATATAATAATACTAAATGATGATATTGTCATATATACAAAAATCAAAATCCACTCTTCTTTATCTTTAATTGCATCCAGTTATTATAATCATGAACACTCTTAAGTATATCAGAATAGAATTTCACTTGGTATACTAAATATTTACAAAAATCAAAATTCAATTGCATCCAATTATTATAATCATAAACACTTCCGAAATATATCAGAATAGAATGTCATTAGTTAATAAAGATTACATTTAACGATCTATACTCTTATCAGCAATAAACATCATTATTTTTCTAATAGCAAATTATAATTATCAGCATGAGTAATCAAAGAATGTTATTTATTTAGCAAATTAATTATACTAAAAAAAATCCAGTTTCAATAACTGAAACATCTTTTTAATAAATATCATCAATGATGTCTTCATTTTGTCTAAAACCAAATATTTCAATCATCAATCTTTCTCATGTACTATGAATTCATTAATATCTTCAATATATTTAAATGTAAAACAAATTATTTAAAAGACAACAAGCAATGTTAAACTATCACAAACTATGATTGGTCAAAAAACTGTTGCAATGTTTTATTGCCAAAATATCACTACTTCTACCATGAAGAAATCTTCACCTGTATCTCAAAGTTAGAATTTTATATCAATTACTTTTTATTTAAGTCAACAATGAACCATTTACTATATTTTAACAAACTCAATTTATAAATTGTTATGAAAATTTTTTTATTGAAATGTAATAAACATAAAGACGATGTTAATATTGTATACTGGGAAAAGAAGTGAAAATATGAAATACAACCTTAACACATTTCCAATGCTGAATTTCTTTTCAGGATACCTGAAAGTACATTAAAGTTAATCCTAATATTTTCAATATTTTTTGAATGCACCTAATTTATATATTTAATTATTAAGACAATATAGTCAGTTACCCAAGACTTGAATAGGTTTATAAATTTAGACAATAACAATCAACAATCTCAATCTGTAGTCAAGACAACCATCTTTATTGTTAATAGAGGTTGCCTTGAGATTGTTTATAGGTTAAGGATTGATTGTTATTCACCATTTGAACAATACCAAGGTTAATAACAATCAACAATCTCAATCTGTAGTCAAGACAACATCCTTTATTGTTAATGGAGGTTGCCTTGAGATTGTTTATAGGTTAAGGATTGATTGTTATTCACCATTTGAACAATACCAAGGTTAATAACAATCAACAATCTCAATCTGTAGTCAAGACAACCTCCTTTATTGTTAATGGAGGTTGCTAAGAGATTGTTTATAGGTTAAGGATTGATTGTTAACATTTATCTTTTTTATAATCATCAATGTCTAACATTTATCTTTTTTATAATCATCAATGTCTTCAATTTCACTTTAAACCTTTCATTGCATATTTTTTTTATCATTTAATGTGAGTTAACACTTCATACTCTTGGTTCAATGTTTTGTTTTTGCTATGACTTTTTGTTACTCTGGTTTTGTGACTTTTACAATTTCAAATGTCTAGCAGGCTTCAATAAATTCGATTCCTTAATACATTTTTATTTATTTTCAATTTTCGTCTGTGAATAATTACTACTTATCTGTAATTACCTTACTGCTCATGTAAATAACAAAAATCATATTAATTCAGTAGCTAACAATAATTTATACATTGTGTCACAAGTAACTATATGTATACACAGTTCTTTGCTGCAATAGATATTGTCATATGATTTTTAAAAACTAAATCAATGTTTGCAAAATTGGCTTAAATAAATATAAATGTCAACATTGAATAATATTTTTTTAAAAAAAATGTCTCTACCTAATGAAGTTCAAATATTACAATAACTATGTTTAGGATTGAACACAGAGGCTAAACACTCCATCCAGTAGCCGAACTCAGTGCAAACAAGTATAATCAATAGATACAAAAAGATTTATGCCTACTCATACAATATTCCAAGACTAGTCTTTAGCTTGTTGCTTTCATCAGAGGAGAGAGCACTGCACCTATATCTCTTGCATAAGCATAAGGAATGGTGATCAGGTGATGTAAGATTGAATTAATATATTTGTATTTGATGTGAGCTCTATCCACTCCCCTGACAAATGAGATTGCACCAGTAAACGAATTAACAAACAAGAAAAAAATGTGACTAAACATGTCGGTGTTGTCTTGCATTGGTGGTCGAGAGGTCAGCGCGACTGCCTTACAAGCAGTTGCCCGGGTTGCGGGTTCGCATGCCGGTCGATGCTATGACACTTGGAAAAAAAAAAAAACATGTCGGTGTTAAATAAGATATTCAAGTTGCAGTACGATATTACAGTTGTTTCACTCATTATGAGTCAATGCATGTTTAAGAAGCAATTTTTGTATCTTTAAAATAATTTTAGCTATAACAAACACCATTCTGCTGGCGCACAACTTTTTTATCAGTCATGGTTTATAGGATACTTATTTATTCCTAAAAATCAAATCTAAACACACGGATCTGTGTAAGGCAGTAGAAGAAAATTAAGATGGAGGATTTGTTTGAACAGCATTCTTTAAACTGACAGAATCGTATGTAACTGTTTCCAGTGAGAAGAGAAAGACGCTATTTTAAGATTATCATTTTTGATTTTTTTTTTTTAATCTTAGTAATGAAAAAAGCTACTGAAAAAAAAAATCAATTTTGTTGGCGACAACACCTATCACAAGATATGCGTGCGCGGATGATAGTTTATATGAATCATGTCAATATTAGAAATGTTTCAAGATTTATCTTTTAATTACAGTGCAGAAACATTTTATTGAAAAGTATGTTGGCAAATCTGTTGAATTTTTCAACAAATTAAAATGTAAAGAGTTAAAAAAAAGAAAACGAAATCGCCATCTGTTACCGTCAGAATTTGTTTTTAGCCTGTATTAGCGATCAATTTATGAAGAACGCTGCTCTTTGCATATGATCCTAGCCCTTTCAACTCTTAAGCGAAATATATTAGCATTTGCCATCTACATCTGAACTAAATAATAATTTCGTATATCTTATTATTGCTATTTTTTAAAAATCAACATTTTTTAAATATGTAAAAAGGAGCAAAAAAAAAAAAAAGAAGAAAAATATCCATGAATTGCAAAGTAATTGAACATTTTTATAATGAATTTTAATTTTTTTAAGTTTATTGGAAGGAGGTGGCGACGATATATTTCAATTGCCAGAAGGTAAAAACGCATATATAAATCAAAATTTTTAGTTTAATATTTCTAGAAAATATAAAATAGAAAAGTATACATTATAATATTAAAAAGTTTTATAAAATGAAAATTTTATATTTTTTTTATATATTTTAACGTCATATTTTTTATCTTGTAAGACGTCAATATTAAAACTTTAAATGTTAAAATCAATTTTACTTTAATGAACAAATGGTATACAATTATATTGGCTTAAAATCATCACATTTGCAGTTTTTATTAAGGATTATAATAATCTACGCGTGAATATAAATAATATATAGAATGAAGTAATATAGTGTTTCCATCACTAGAATATGCATGCAATAGGTAACTTTCAAACAAACCATGGCTTTGGGTGAGCTGAGTGCATGAATGCATGTATTTAGATAGCATATAGAAAGGTATAGTGGAGTGTTTCTATCCTGGAATATGCATTAGGTAACTTTAAAGCAAACCATGGCTTTGGGTGAGCTGAGTGCGTGAATTCATGTATTTAGATAGCATATAGAAAGGTATAGTGGAGTGTTTCTATCTTGGAATATGCATTAGGTAACTTTAGAGCAAACCATGGCTTTGGGTGAGCTGAGTGCGTGAATGCATGTATTTAGATAGCATATAGAAAGGTATAGTGGAGTGTTTCTATCCTGGAATATGCATTAGGTAACTTTAAAGCAAACCATGGCTTTGGGTGAGCTGAGTGTGTGAATTCATGTATTTAGATAGCATATAGAAAGGTATAGTGGAGTGTTTCTATCTTGGAATATGCATTAGGTAACTTTAGAGCAAACCATGGCTTTGGGTGAGCTGAGTGCGTGAATGCATGTATTTAGATAGCATATAGAAAGGTATAGTGGAGTGTTTCTATCCTGGAATATGCATTAGGTAACTTTAAAGCAAACCATGACCATCGATGGTTTTGATAGCATGACACTGTTTCATAGGATGCAAAATACAAAGTCTTATAATCACACTTTAAAAAAATACAGTAATGACTTTGACTGACTCAGATTGTCTAGAATTTTTATTCAAACTTATGGAATACTGAAGCCTAGTCAATGAATATTACAGACAAATATACTATCACTATACAATAAGGCTCATCCTCAAAGTAGTTGTTGGAACGTCTCAAAATATATATTTACATAACTTTAGCCATCATTATCATTGGTATCCATTTCTTATTCACTCCAAGATAAAAAGTACATTTTTGTTTTATCCAGTTTCTCTGACTATACTGTTTCTTCTTATGATTCAACAACAAAAAACATATTTTATTGTTATTAATATATCTCCTACCCAACTGTATTATATAAGTATATAATTTTTAGATTGTAGTTATATAGGAATGTGCATGTACAAACATATAAAATTAAAAACGAGTAAGCATTATTTGTATAGAAAAAAAATATATAATTAATTCTATCTTTTCAAAATAATTTATCTTGTGTTTGGAAAGGAGGGTATTCAGTAAGTGTTTAATAAAATAATTTAATATATCCAGCACACAGTTCTTCTTTTCAAAATAGTTCATATATATATATAATATAGAAATAAAACAAACTAACTAGAAATAAAACAAACTAACTCCTTTTTTTTAAAACTTGATTTTTTATGACTATAATCATGAAAAAGAAATCCAACGTTTTGACTATTTTTTATAGTCTTTTTCAAAGCACACTAAAATAAAATATATATACAATAAATATCACATATTCCAAAAATAAATAAATAAATAAATAAATTAAAAATTACAATATTTATCCATAACCAAAATTTTCTTTTTTTACCTTATCTCAATCCCCTTTCCTATTACAATCACAACTTAAACACAACTAATTCCTTTTTAAAAATCTATATATATCAAATAAAAACTTTTAATTAAAAACCTATTATTTTCTTTTATCTTTTTCTATTAACAAAAGTGTCATAGCATTGACCGGCATGCAAACCCGCAACCAGGCAACTGCTTGTAAGGCAGTCACGCTGACCTCTCGACCACCAATGCAAGACAACACCGACATGTTTAGTCACATTTTTTTCTTGTTTGTTAATTCGTTTACTGGTGCAGTCTCATTTGTCAGGGGAGTGGATAGAGCTCACATCAAATACAAATATATTAACTCAATCTTACATTAGGTGGAGACAATGAAAGAGATATTGAATTCTAATTCTATCTCAGCATTTATGTAAAAAAACTTGTTTAGGAGCTATTGGTAAAGCTTCATCTAGTGATCATAAAATATAAGCTAGAAGCAAGTTATGAAATTTATAACTTGTTTTGTTTATCATATATATATATATATATATATATATATATATATATATATATATATATATATATGTCAACAGATGGCGTTCTACCAAAAACACTGTCAAGCGTATGTTTACATAAACATCAGAGCAAGCATTCACTATCTCTAACTTTAATTCCACTTTCAGATCATGATTTCAAGCTAGTGATGATAGCAAATAGCTTGAAATCATGATCTGAAAGTGGAATTAAAGTTAGAGATAGTGAATGCTTGTTCTGATGTTTATGTAAACATACGCTTGACGGTGCTTTTTGGTAGAACACCATCTGTTGACATAAATACAAGCATTAGCAAGTTTTTAACTTGTTTTTTGTTTTTTATATATATATATTATTTGGTATTTTATATATATGTAATTTATTAGTGTTCCTAAGTGCCAATAAATACTTATTACTATTTTAAGAGATTTCTATACACTGAATTCTAAAGCCACATATTGTATTTCTTATTATTCAATGGATATAAAGTGATATGCTATAACATTCATATTCCCAAATGAATCTCTGACTTTAGTTTTCATCAAAAAAAAAAAACAACAACTTAGAATTCAAAGTTGAATGCACTAAGGCATTTGGGAGCCCCAGTTTACTTTTTTATACTATTCTAAGTTAATAATGTGAAAAATCAAAAACATTGAGGTTTAAAATCCTTGCAAAATTAGTTTTATAGATAAGATACTAATTCAATGTCTTTAAAATTTAATAGACAATACTTCTCTGATAAAAGTAAACTCTTTATGTAAATATAATTTATTAGTATTCATAAAAGAGTATGATTTTTATGTTACAACACCATTTAAATAACTTTGTAATTAAAAGTACATCATAATTTTTAAAGCCTATTATTCTATTAATATGTACTGTTTTATTAAATGTTATAAGATATATTTTAAGACTCAGTGAGTGAAACACAAATGTAAAGAATGTAGATTTCAGTGATGTTTTAAAATTGTTGCTGCTTATAAATCTTTCTTTGCTTTTATTTTATGACTATGACTATAATAAAGATTTAGAAATGATTATCTCTTTCTTAGGTTTTAGTATAGGCTCTTAAAGACCAAAACTTTTAGGAGTCATAAACCTGTCTTTTCCCAGAAAACATTTTATAAATAATTGTACTGGTGTGTGTGTGTTTAGCTGCATGTGAATGTAAAAAAATGTCATAATTATAATTTAATTTAAAATTACTCTATCATTTATATCTCATTTTTAAAAATGTGTGGACATATAGATATGAAATTTAATTTTAAATGAGTTACAATTATTATAATAAAGTAATTATTTTTTTACAAAAAAATATTCTAACAAAGACTTTATTAATGATTTAAGTTCATTGTTAATTTAATTAAATTTGGAGACAATAAAAAACTGAAATGAAACCTAATTAATGAATTATTAAACTTTTACCCTATACTATTTTTTATTCTGTAATGTAATAAAAACCATCTTCCTTTTTCTCACAATATTAATGTAAGTTATAGAATGAATAATATGTATTGACATTATTATTTTATTTACAGTTTTTTTATAAAGTAAGAAGAGTAAAAAAAGAACACATTTTCAAGTATTTTTAATTCATTCCAATCTTCTTTAGAAGACCTAATAGTAATTTTGTTTAAATTTGCCACATTTTGTACTATATTTTGATAATCTTTTCATTATTTATCATTACAAATAAAACCATTCTAAAAGATAATATTTCTACTTTGAAAATATGAAAAAAATATACTATAGTGAAAGTCGTAATAAGAACAATAAGTTTTTCTTTTTTTTTTTTTGGATGATTGTTTTGGCCAATTAATAAAATCTGAATTTTTTTTTTTATCAGAAATCCATTTTTAAAATTGAAACAATTTTTTGTTCAAATATTCTAAACTTATAATATTATGTTTTAAAATACACTTCTCCTTTTTATTTTTCTACCCTCCTCCTCCTCCTACTCATCCTCCTTCTCCTACTCATCCTCCTCCTCCTACTCATCCTCCTCCTCCTACTCATCCTCCTCCTCCTACTCATCCTCTTCCTCCTACTCATCCTCTTCTTTCTTCTTATTATTAAAATTTTCCAAAAAAATCTGCACAGGTGTTTATTTTATCTCCAATCACAACTCCTGCTATGTCATATATACAGTTTTATTTAACATGTCATCTTAAAAACTAAACATTTTCAAATAAAATATAATCATAATCATATAATTCTTTGTGCTTTCCTGAAGATTTGTGATGAAGATGTTTTAAATGTATTTATTGTTTGGATTATTTCCATCATCTAATATGAGTATTGAATGTCTTTAAGAAAAATTTAACCTTATTTAAAATATTCCAATTATATTCATCTGTTAGTAATAGCATACCAAACATGTTAATATAAGCACAACATTTCAAGAGGTATTATTCTCTCCTCTTCTTCAGGTGTTGCTGTCCTGACCAGTGAAAATACTAGCATGGTAATCGAACCTGGACCACTAGATTCTTGAGTATTGAATTTTAAGATAATGCTGTAACCAACTGAACCATGTTGCCAATGGCAACAGTCAGTAGAAATTTCACATACTCATCTATGAGGTTCTTCCTGATTTTTTCACTTTTTTTCTTAAGAGTAAATTTGAGTAGTGGTTTCCATGCATTATGTAAATTTAAACTAGGTTGGTATATGGGATTGTTTCCCATTGTCATGTGAGCAGCTTTTTTAAATTTTCTTTTTTGTATTTTAGATTATGGAAATAGTCCAAATAATAAATACATACAATTATTTGATTTAAAACAAATATTTTATCAAATGTCATATATAAATAAGCATAAATAAATAATTGAAAATTACTATTTTTTTTTCTAAAGTAATCAAACAAAAAATTTACTTTAATAGTCTGAGAACAAAAAATATATCATTCAGTGGATTAGTCACATTCCTTCATAAAATGCTTTTACTAATAAGGGGTCTTATTTGTTTCTTTAAATATCTGATATCTTTATGATATCTGTACAATTCAGACATTTTCATTTTTTTTAAACTAATACATTCTTATAAGTTTTAACTTCTATTTCAGCCATTAAATAAATGTAAAACAGCAAAATAACAGTGTAGGTGCATACAAAATAGTACAGAAAAGCTGAATGCAATATCACCTTGCTATATAACATACTGAAGACATGATATTAGTTAAGATATCATTAAACCATTGTTTTTATTTTTATTTTTTCAATTTTGACTCAGTTTGTTATGATAGGTGTATGAATTGCTAACAACTGAATCCATAATTTAGTTTTTTCTTAAATATTAACTTATTCCACAATTTTGGAATGTTTTTGAAAAGGAGCTGCAATTATCCTTATTGGGCATCATTTTCAGTTATCTGTGTTATTGTTGCTATTAATTTAATGGCAATACTTAATGTAAACTTAATTCTGGTTAAATATAATATAATTAAATATCATACATGTTATTTTTTTGGTGAGTAATTTCTAAAAGGTCAAAGAAGAGAAGTTATGTGCCCCCATCGGAGTTATTTATGCTATTTTTAAATTGGTAATAGATTTTGAGAAATTGAAAATTCCAACATAATTTTTTTGTAAAATTATATAAATATTTATTTTCAGTAAGCATGTGATACAATTCTTATTTTAAAATACTTGATTTTTGTAAAGAAAATGGCAATCACTCATAGAAAACATGAAGCTCCTATTATGATATAAAAATTACTATTGTTAAATGAGAGTCACCCATTTCACTATTATATTGTTATGTTTTGCACTTATAAGTAAAATTCAAATATTTTACAAAATTCTTTTGATGTTGAATTAGACTGTTTACAAAATTCTGTTTTATTGATAAAAATTTACTAAATAAAAAAATATTTAAATTATGAAATTGTTTGTTTGGATACTTATTTTTGTTTATTACTTTGTTTATTTGCACAGTTGAGAGGCTAATTCAAAATTGATTTTCATTTTAAACTTAGTTTTTTTATTTTTTTCCAAAAATGTAAAGAATTTAATAATGAATAAATCATTACTCATTAAAATGACTACTTGTAAAAATAATGAAAATCATAACCTTCAGAGAAGATATGCATAAAACTTTTTTTCACAATACTTACTTGAAATATATCTAAAAAAGGTAACTATGAGTTTTAAGAATTTTAAATGATGTGTGCACATGACAAGTTTTAATGTCAATCTATATGTTGTTGAGATTACAACTCTATTCCTGTGTGATTAATCATCTACTAAACAAATATGGATGGTCTGCACACTTACATGCATTAGAATGGGTGGGCTATGCACAAACATGCATAAGTCTGGATCATCAGTTTACTGACTTTTTACTTATAAGTATAAGATCACATAAACACTATGGGTATTTTTTAAATGTTTGGTAAATCTTAATTGAAATATTAGTTCAGATTTTTTAAAGACATGATAAATGTATTTGTAAATGATTTTTTAAAAAATATTTAATCATGAAAGGAAAACTAAATTGTGGCTTTTAGGCTTGGATGGCTGTAAAATCACTAACCAATGCACATATGGGGATTTAAAGAAAAGAATGCTAACAGTTCTCTGATTGCTGATTCAGGCTCCAATTTAATAATAACATATGATTTTGATACCAATAAGTATAGATCTCATTAAAATAAAGGAAAATTAGAAGAACTGTCTAATATTAATGAAATCATGGTGGTCTTTGTGAAGTTAAAACAAAAGGTAAAGAGAAAATGGTTTTATAAATGGATATATATTTTTCTATGTAAGCACAAATAGGAGAAGCAAAAGTGGTATGGCTTTTATTGTAAATAAAACAAATGAATGAATAATATAATAAAGATTGGGCATTTATCAGACAGAATGAAAGATTTGTTATTCATCTTAATGTAAATATAAATAATGCATAAAGATGTTATTATGATGAAGAAGTACAGGGTTTTATGTAAATGTACAAAATGTTTGTAATCAAATCAAATGCAATTTTATTATTTTTCTTTCTATGATGCTAATGATAGAATTGGAAGTTGATTGAAAGATGAACATGTAGAGAGCAGATTTGATTAATAGTGACAGATATGAAAAAAAGCAGAATTATGTGTTTTAAAGACAAATATTTATATTTTAGAGTAAAATGTTAAATATCAGTGGATATGAAATTATTCAAATTGATTTATATTTTGACAAACAGGAAATGTATGTTTTAGTATGGTAATGTTACTAATAGATTCAACACAGAAAGTGATCCTTTATTAATGAGATGTAAAGTAGTGTAATTCAAAACTAGAATGATATGATTACTAAGAAAGACAGAATTTACATTTGATATTCATAACCTTCAATAACACTCCAATAAATTTAAATTAGTAATTGCAAGACGTTTTAAAAGATTAATATATTTTGAAGACAGCTTACATTTGTCTGACATTATTTTTTTTTAAGTTTTGCAAGAAAGATAATCGCAGTTCACTAGTAAATTTTCTACTGAGATAAGCGAATGAACATAATTTTAAAATGACTTGGTATAAAAAAGAGTTAATGATTTAAGAAAATATAAATGTAAATTAATAAGGAAATTTATAGAAAATAATAAAAGTCTTAAAAATTAATTCACCTTAGTATTGGAAAAAATTTGTTCCAGCAATAAGCAAAAAAAAAAAAGGAACTGTTAACTACAAAGAGAGATAACACAAAAAAAAAGTGTGGAAAACCTCTATACATAATTATATAGTAATAATGAAAAAGATGGCAAAGTATCATCTACATTATCTTCTCAATTTTCCAAAAAATTAATTAATATTTACTAAGGCTGTAAATCTTAAGAATATGCCTGTGAAAATGCGAAGATAGTGACCTCTACAGGTCTTAACCACAAGCTTACACTTTAGAGTGGTTAAGCTTACACTTTAGAGTGGTTAAGACCTGTAGAGGTCACTGCCTTTGCATTTTCACATGCATATTCTTAAGGTTTACAGCCTTAGTAAATATTACTTACATAATCAATGTCTGTTTAAATAAATTTATAAAAATTTAATTGAAGAAATGAGACATGCAGTTACTTTTATGAGAACTGAAAATCTTCAGCAAATGATAATATTATTATTAATATCCCAGAAGAGTAAATGAAATGATAGAAAATTTGTTATCAAAGTTATAGTTAACATGTACCAAATGATTGGATGAATTCAGTAACAATGTTTATGTTATTTTAAAAAAGAAATATTTAGAAATTACAGAGTTATTAGTTTTCCATCAAGTCTGTATAAAATATTTACCAATATAATTATCATATTTTATAGTCATCTTCGGTTATAACCACTTAAAATAAGCTAAATTTCAAAATAGTTTTAGTGCTTTGGTTTACATCAGGTATTGACTAAAGTAATATCAAGATCTAATAAAAATGATTTACTATTATGCTTCAGGTTTATAGATTATGAAATGGTATTTGATATAGAGCAGGGAAATGCTGTCATATACTGAAAAATTATTTATCAAAATGCAACCACAATGATTGGATTACATGGTACTACTAATTCAAGCACGAGTGTGTGTGTGACACAACTGTTCCCAAAAGCTATTAATATAAAATAGATAACTAAAAATAATAAACTAGCTGAGCGCTTTCAAAGGATCTTGCCTTCATATTAATAGCTTTTGGGAACAGTTGTGCCGCACACGCACTCGTGCTTTAATACATATATTTCCCAAAAGTAATAAATTATTTGACTTAATGGTACTACTAAGAAAATTATCATTGAGAAAAGTGCACAATTGTCTTTATGATGTTTAAATCCCTGAGAATTAATATAGCCTAAAGTATTATTTGTTAATTGGGATATTATGATAGTTACACGTATATATTTTTAAGGAATAGTTATATATTTATTAGCATCTACAATATCAGAAATGCTGAAACCTTTCCCTGGAGATTTATTAGAAATATTAATGTTCACTTACAATAGGGTAATAACAGATATTATACATATAAAATTTGCTTTAATATTATTGTTTTAAAAGGTTAAGCTAATAATTATGTCATCACTGGTTGGGGATTGACCAAAACAGTATTAGATTGTTTGATTTAGTCTCACTCGAGGTCCATTTCCTCTTAGCATTTTTACCTTGCACTTGATTGATTAAATTCTTTGACTAAGCCTGTCTCCCTTTATTAGTCATGACAATATATATATATATATATATATATATATATATATATATATCTGAATATGTGTCCTAAATTCAAATAAAAATACAACAGGCATCATTATAAGGTTTTGTTTTTTTATCAGTGCATCACTCACCTTTAGTTCAATCCTATCATAACCATATATCCTTCAGAAGTTAGACTAACCTTCTATATTTTAGATATACATGTATATGTAGTATACACTTTTTCAACAAACCAGATCGTACTTGTTACAGCTTAACTTCATGTACACATTTTTTAGGGATACTTAAATTTAACTTTAAATGTATATATATATATATATATAATGTTTATTATGTTTTCTTAGCATTCCCCTCTGTGAAAACATTGTGTTTTTTTAAAAAATCACAGTTATTTCAGCAGAAACTGAATTTATAGAACTAATTTGGGTGAGGGGGGGTCTAAAATTTATGTTAAACTATAAAAAATAACATACAAAGGGATTATTTAAAAAAAAAGTGTACCTATTTGAAACTTGTTGCAGGCAGTAAAATCAATTACTTTAAACATCTGCATTATTAAAGATTGCTAAATAAAAACAGCAAATCTTGAATTTATTAAACAAATACATCAATACAGTCGATCTTACATTACAAAAATTATGAGAAAAGGAATGCCACTATAAATATAATTATAGAGACTTTTCCAAATGCCTGCTTCGCAGAAATAAGAAATACAACATTTATACTATTTGCATTATTTTGCATAAAGCGCACTTATTATAATAGCAATGCAAGAAATTTTAAAATACTTTTAAAAACAAATTAGAAACAATAAAATAAAAAGATAAGAAAATCACCTAATCACACACTTTCGCAACAACTTGGTCACTTGTCTATCAGTGCTCTAACTTCTAGTGAGATGTATTTTCTGTTTTCCAGTTTTATTGTAAATATTTTTAATAATAGTGTAATTCACTGACTGCTAATTGTAAATACTTATTGTCGTGTTCTTTGTATTATTATTTTTTTAAAACTGAAATATATGTAGATATATATTTCCTTGAACAAAATTCCTTTTAAAACTAGAAAATAAATACATCCCTTGTATGTGATGGAGTCTAACTTTGTGAAAAAGTATGTTTATAGTTTAACTATTAGGGAAATAATCTTTTTTTTTATTTAAAAAAAAAATATATTAAAAATTTACTAAGATGGAAAAAAGGTGAATCCTATGTAAATGACCATATTGGATCACAGAATGCACTAATTCCTCAATATATATATATATCAGCGAGAATTATGGCGTCCATCAAGAGGGTTCACTCATGGTTGGATATCTTTGTAACCTGTTACTTTTTTACGTGACACTTTTGAGAGAAGAATACTGGATAGGAAAATAATAGGATATGCATTCTCACGTGTTGCACGTGTGCAGAGAATCAACATGAAGTACCTACTTAGAATTCAAGTGAATTGTCAAGAAATCACGAGCCAACGAGTGAAAATGTACGCTAAGCAAGCGAATGTTTTTTTTATTATAATAGTTAAAAATAAGATCTTAATTTTAAAAAAAAATGCTTGTTTGCATTATTAATATCTAAATAAATAAAACTGCTTGTTTAAGTTTGTAGAATATCTCATTAAGTTTATAGATTATTTTATAAACTGTATTAAATTATATTAAAAGATTAGTAAACAATAATGAACTGTGTAGTTACTCATTTTGCCTTAGGATAGCCAAGTTGCACACGTGAACAGTAAAGCAGATGAATAAAAAAGGTAAAGGAGTAGAGGGTTATTAATGTAATAAAAAAAAAAAAAATCGTTAAAGATTTTAGAAATACATTTGCGCAAAAGGAATAAAATAGCTTCCAGGAAATAACCTTTAAAAACCGAAAAATAATGTTAAAACAAAATGGAATATAAAAATTCTGAAAATTTATTAATATTATGTTTTCTAATAGAGATACATATTTAAAATTTACTTTTAATTATTAAACAAAGAATATGTGCAGTAACGAAAAAAAAAGAAGGAAAGATCTTTCTAGCAACTCCTAATTTAAGATGTTCAATTTTTATAAATGGCTAAAAAAAAAACTTTTTACTTCTAGAATTATTAATTTGCAATTATGAATTTTTTTTATTATAAAAATGCCATTAAATTAGATATTTTTATTATTGCAAAAAAAAAAAAAAAAACGCGTTGCTACTATTTTACACAAGATTTATGAAACAAGACGTAAACAACTAATTTTTCAAACGACCTTGACAATGTACGATTCCGTTTATTAATTACATTCGGCTTTGATTTGTTTTGATCTAAAAGTGTTATCAATTATGAAAGCCAATACAAAAATCTTTGTTTTTCTGAAGGTTTGTGATGATGGTATTTTAGTTGTATTTATATATTGGATTATAGAGCGTTACCTTAAAATTCAATATTTAAGAATTTAAGGATTCAGGTTCGATTCCCATGCTGGTATTGTTACTGGTAAGGCCAACAATGCCTGAAGAATAGAGGAGAATAATATCTCTGGAAACGTTGTGCATATACTAATCTGTATGTTATTACTAACAGTTGAATGTAATTTGAAAATGTAAATAAAGTTTAATTTTTCTAAAGATATTCACTATTTAACATTAGATGAATGAATAGTCCAATATATAAATACATGGAAAACAAATACTTATTTAAGACAGATTATTATTAAGATCTGGTAAATTGAATATCAAAAAAAATAAAATAAAATAGAACTTAATGAAAAAAACTGCACCCCAGATAGTTCAGGAGGATTTATAAAAATTTTCAATAAATATATACTTATTCTTTGCAATGGTAGTTAATAATATATAACACATCAAAAAATTGTCTCCAAATATTATTTTCTAATTTACCAGCATATTTCAATGTTTCAAATGTTTAGAGAGCAGATGTACAGCTTAATATAAAATAGAATGAAACTTGTATATTAATCTCTCAAAAATCTTAGGACATGATCTAAATTCTTTCAATTAAGTTATCTTTTAATCTCAAAATATAATGAAATTCTATCTTATTTTAATAAGCAATTTATAAATCACAATTGGATTTTGCAAAATCTATAATAAATCTTGTTTAAAATAAATTTTAAAACTTTTTTTAAAGATATTATGACATACATATATCAATAACTTACAAAAAACTCAATTTGATGACAGTGTTTCACTTACCAACGTTAAAGAGTAAATTTCTTAGAATAATTTCAATATAAGAAAGAAACTCAAAAATTGAGTTCATTTTTTGAATTTAAACTTTTGATTAGTGGACTTAAAATAAATAATAAAATATTAGAAAAAAATAATTAAAGGGGATTTGAATCCAGACTTTTGAGCTTTCTACAGTCTTTCACTCTATCGAATATAACCAATAAGCATGTCACATACATGTGAAAAAGGTAAGTGATCTGCCATATGTGTATTTTATGCTAAAACCAGCACTCATCAGTTGGTCTGGATCATCATCTCCCACACAGACATATATAATCAGTGTTTAGTTTATATTAAGATAGCAAACCTGCACACTTTAATAAATGAGCTTCAATCCTCTCCACTCTCCAATTCTTCAGTTTTCCATATCACTGAAAATCTGATAATGGATTAATGAAGAGTTGAAGAGTCAAGAGAATTTAAGCATGTCTGCTAAGGTGTATAGATTTGCTATGATGATATAAACCAAGCACTGATTATATATATATATATATTTGTGGGAGATGATGATCTGGACCAACTGATTAGTCCATGGTCCAGCATGAAATACATATAATGGAGATCATTTATCTTTTTCACATATATATAGAGCCATGTGTATCAGTTATACTGGAAAGAGTGGATGACTGTAAGAAGCTTGAAAGTCTGGGTTCAAATCCTTTTTAATTAAATCTAGGTTAAGTATATACATTAATCTTGTATTTTAGTATAAACATAATTGTAAAAATCAAAACAAAAAAGTAGATCATTATCAGTAAAAAAACGGGAATACCAAAGAAAGCAAACTCTTTCCAGATTACAGACCATTCTGAAGTTAAATACTTTTACATTTTTCTAGAAATAACTAGCTATATAATATTCTTGTTTAGATTAACAAAGATAAAGTTAATATAAAATTCAAGCTTTATTAAGGCTTATAAAGATAAAACTGCCTTCAAAAGCTTTTTACAGAGGGACTATGAAGGAATTAACAGTTCTTACAAAATTTGCCTATTGACAGATGGTAAAAATTGGAGTGATTTTTTCATCATTATCTAAACATCCATTTATTAAGTAATAGTAAATAGTCAATCCATGTTGACAATGGGAAGCTATTTGAGAAAAATAACCCAAGAATGTTTGAAAAAAATCTAGTTTATGTAACCCATATTTGAACCCAGGTGTAGACGATTCAGAAAATAGTTCACAGAAATTGTCATGAGATTTTTTCTTTACTAAAAGAATTCATTAAAAAGCATTTACATTAAAAGAAAAACAACATAAAAGTTAAAATAGTAAAAATTTGAAAAAGCTATATATTTGAGATGTAAAATATGCACGAGTGATTAGAATATTTATCATTTTTACTTAGCAGTAAGATATAAATTCTTCAAGTGTGATATTTTAATTTGAAGTTTGTAAGGAATTAATAAAATAATAAAAAGGATTCTGTAAAAAAGAGAGATGAAAATTAAGGTGTTAGTAGCTATTTAGTATTTGTAAAACAGGTTAATTATTAATAATAGGATGGATCTTTGATACTCATTATGTTAAGTCATTTACAGATTGTCTGTTTTATTAATAGTGTAAATACTGCATAGTATAATGACTAATTTTTGTCATATGTTCATTATAAAAGGACATTATAGTAGTGATTGCAGACTTAATTATTACAGGTGCTATTAAGTGAAACATAGATATCAATCATCTTTAGAGCACAAAATCTCTTAACATTAGCAGCAAGACTGTATAATTTCCTGAGTAGTAATTAAAAATATTGATAAGTTGAATATTTACACCACTATTGAAATAAATTTTGGATTTATCTAGATGTACTAAATTACTTGAAAAAAAAATTCCTTGAACTATCCTGCTTCAAAACTCAATTAAGGGGCTTTGTAAAAGACATAAATATCAACTAATACTCCACAAATACAATCGCAACTTCCTTATTTATAAGTTTTTTAACCAGGAATTGGTCTGATATTTTTCCCCACTATTTGGCAGATCATAAAAAAGAAGAGAAACAAAACTAGAATGAAAGAAAAAGAAGATCACAGATGGTAACATCGATTATTAAATTGAGCTACAACAAATAAACTAGATACTAACCAACATATCAATAAAGTAGTCTTGCATTGGTGATTGAGAGGTCAGCGCAACAGCCTTGCACTTGCAGGCAGTTGCCCGGGTTGCGGGTTCATGTCCCGGCTGATGCTATGACATTTAAAAAAAAAGAAAGTAATAATGTACGTAAAAAAGTGTAAATTGCAAATAAAACATATAACAATATAGCTTTAATGAGAAGCAGACATTAAAAAGCAATAATTCACTCTTTAATTTCAGGTTATCTATTGAAACATAAAAAATTATTGAACACCAATGTTTTTGCATTAAATGTCTCTAAAGTATAATAATATAATAGATTATTTTTGATTGGAAGATAAATTGGAAAAAGGGTATGCCACTTTGCTTGCTTAGGAAAAGGTGTGTTAATAAGATAATGTTTTATGCAAAAATTAGTTTTTGCATTTCATGACGTTATATTTTTAAAATTAATAGAAAACTGATAATCGAATCAAATATAATCTGTATTTAGTTATCCTGGGGGAAGTAAGCTCAATGAGAAAAAATGAAAAAAATAGCATAGTTTGTAGAACAATAGATTTAATAAATAAGTTATGTAGTTTTGAAATGATTAAACAATACAACCTGCAAACTAACATGCACTTAATAACAGTACTAAATAAGATGAGTGACCAAAGTTCTTTCCTGCAGAAGGGTATGGTTAATGTTACCTTTTTTAGATATTGCCCTTCTAATATTTTATTTTTTAATAAAACTATTTTCTATTACTAGTCAAAATAAGAGTCATATATCACATGACCCTATTCTCTTGAGCTTGTAAGTTATAAACAATGAGGATTGTCAATTCCTCAACTAACTTTGTGATAAATGCTTAGCCAGAGCCAGTATTTAAAAATATCTTTGTCACGAATCCCCCCTCCTCCAACCTCTGACCATGGTTTTGTGCTTTGGCACTGAGGAGTGCCAAAGCATGAAACCATGGTCAGAGATTTTAGGGGGGGGGAGCTTCCTGACAAAGATATTTTTAAATGCTGGCTCTGGCTAAGCATTTATCACAAATCTTGTAGTGGAATTGGCAATCCTCCTTGTTTATTTTCTATTACATTTGATTTATAAATGTGGTAAAAATATATCATTCATACTGAAGAAGATTACATCAACTAATCGAAATGAGAAGATCATACATATTTCTGCATTAACTAATGTTGGAAGTATATATGAATAGGCTAAAATCAGCAAGATTAAAAAATATTCAAACAAGTTTGATAAGTTTTCAGCTACCTGAATTAATCTTTCTTTAGTTTTTTTTTTATTTATTAATATTAGAATCCAGATTATATGAAGGTCAATTAATTCACTAACCATAAGCCATCCATAACTAACTAAAATTTTAAAAAATAAATAAAACTCAAATTGAAATAAAATTAAATTATAAACTTCAGTCACAAAAGAAATTATTCCCAGATGAATTAATATGAATTTGGTTATGAAACAAAAGATAATTATGAAAATTGCGATTCCTCACCAACTCTGTTGTTTCTTTAAATTTATTTGCAATCAAATCGCACTTCTTTGTTCATTAATAACAATCGAGTTTGTAATTTGCAAGTATCAATTTTAAATTTTAAAATAATAAATCTCAGAAAATAAAAATATTATAAACACAGATGTTTATGTTTTTTTTTTCGGAACACATTTGATTTTTTTTTCTTTTGTTAATATACATAAAAAAAAAGAAGTCAAAGCATTATTAAATCGTATTTTTAACTCTTTATTTTCTATAAAATATTAGAATGTAGATATCACAATAATAAAATAAACTCCATATGACTAAAATGTTGACAGTAAATATAGTCATTCTTTGAAATAAAATGTCACAGAAAACGTTTTCTCTATTGCATGACCTTTAAGATGAAACTGGATATCAATCAATCTTATAGTCTCAAAGGTCAAATTGGAGGATTCAAATTGCATAAAAGAGCCCACTTGTTTACACTTTTTTTGTAAATTCAAAAACAATTTAATGATTTTTTTTAATGCAAAAATATTTTTGTTCATTTAAAAGTTGTTGTTTTTTTATTCCGAGCGGTCAGCGCAACAGCCTTGCAAGCAAGCAGCTGGTTGCAGACGGTTGATGTGGGTTCGCCTCCCGACCGATGCTATGGCATATGAAAAATATATATATATATTTGTTTTTATAATTATATATTTTATAGATATTCAGATTTATGATTGGCAAAAAGTAAACAAAAAATAATTAGCTAAAGTAAAAAAAAGTGTGATTTTAAACTGTTGCTTTTAATGTTTTTTTTATTTATTAATTTTTATTTTAGTTGTGTTTAAAGTTAAGGTAATAAAAATTATACTAAAAATTATTTAATTTTTTATAAACTTTAATCAAACTGAAGAACACAGTTTTAATTGCTTTCCCTGGCTTTAATTTTGGTATTCAACTGTTATTCTAGATTAGAATATAATAAATAGGACTTGATTTAATAGAGTTATACATTTACAAATCAAATAGATTAAAAAAATACATTGCAATTTGACAAATATTGGAAAAATAAGATTGTAGTAAAGGTAAAGAGTAGTTTTGTTGCGATCCAGAATAAACAGAATGATTTTATAAAGCTAACAAAATCTTTTTTTCTGATGTTTGTTTTCATAATCTGAATGACAACATATAAATGTCTGTTAAATCTGTCAAATTATGCTTTAAATTATTTATATATTAAAATATTTTAATATATTCTAACAGACTGTCTGTGTTGGTATGCCAGCAAATAGTTTGTAAATGTCTGCTCTTATCATTTCTATTGCTAATGTTAGATGAAAATTATTAATTTTTATTTTCAAAAATAAAACATATATGTATAAAAAAATAATATATATATTATTAGTAATTATGACACAATAATTGTGCAAAAATATCTGTGAGTCATAATAAACTTCACAAAAAAAATCAATATTTAATCATTTAAAATATTTTCTCAATGTAATCTTGTAAAGTATTTGAAATCCTTTTTGCTTAGACAGACCATCAAGGCAAGTCTTAAAATGTTTGAAGAGACAACATTTTTGATTATTCCGACATCTTTGGATGTTTTTGAAATTAAAATATTGAAATAAAATATATGTAAATTTTGTAATTTAAAAATAAAATAGCAAAATATACCAGTAGATGGCTGAACATGTTTTTAATGAGGCAAATTGGGATTGAAAAAACAATAGTTAAATTTTACAACAATATTATAAATTTTCTTACTTTATTTGTAAATAAGTCAATTATTTTATATAGTGAAATGTTTATAAACTGTAATATTTAAACAGCATTAAACTGTTGCACATGCACTTTTGATTTTAACTATAAAATGAATGAATACTAACACTTCAAACACACGATAAAGTCTTTGGAAAAGATAGAATGGCTATCTATCTTGTCGAACCCAAACACTTTTTCTGTGGGTGAATCTTAAGTGTTTGAAAGTGAAATCGTGAAGATATTAAATAATCACTTTACATTACTTTTACATGTTTGAATGAATGACGCTAGTGAAATTTACTAGAATTTATGATACGTCATTCTTATGCTGTTTAAATATTACAGTTTATAAACATCGTGCTATATAAAATAATTGACTTATTTACATACATTTAATTTCAAATAAGAATGATGTATCATAAATTCTAGTGAATTTCACCAGTGTCATTCATTCAAGCATGTAAAAGTAATTTAAAGTGATTATTTAATATCTTCACACTTTCACTTTCAAACACTTAAGATTCACCCATTCAAAAAGCATTTGGGTTTGAAAAGATAGATGGCCATTCTATCTTTTGCAAAGTCTTTATCATGTGTTTGAAGTGAAGTATTCATTCATTTTAAAGTTAAAATCCAAAGCGCATGTGCAACAGTTTAATGCTGTTTAAATATTACTTTATTTGTATAAATGTAAATTGACTATCTTATTTCTGATATATTAAAATGTTTCAAGCCCCCATCTCAATTTATAAATGAAGATTTTCTTGAAATATATAACCTGTAAAAGAGAATAAGCTATAAATTTTTGCATTCCAACATTTTTTCACTAAAAGTTTGACATATATTTTTGTTACATAAGTTATTAATATTTATGCAAAAGTACAGATTTTTTGTGTGTGTTTTTTTTATTTTGTGAGTTTTCAAACTACATATTGTTTATTTTTTCACAAATTAGTCTTCTGGTTTTTATATCATTAGCTTTATCATGATTCAGTGTTTTTAGGTATTCTGTAATATATAATATTACTAGTGCAATTTTGTTTTCTGGGTGCTATTTTTGTTTTATGTTTATTACTTTCTTATAGCCTCTTTTAATTATTGTTTTTTATTATTCTCTTTTAATCATATATCCCATTTATGCAATGAATGTAACAAGCAGTAAAATATTCAAACTACACTAAATATAACATATAAAATGTATTATTTTTATTTTTTTAATTTTGACTTCTGAATCAATAATAAAAATGTTTGTATTTATGTAAACAATATTAATAAAATAAAAAAAGTAAAAAAAAAAAATATTAAAAAAACAGAATCTTTGTTTTGTCTGTCAGTGGAAATTATTATAAAAGTTATTACCTTTTTTTTTAAGTTTCCATCAAAAAGTATTAACTTTTGATTAGTTCATTCTTAAAAAATGTTTCATGTTTTAGATTTTCTGATCATTCACAATCCAATCTAAATTATATGAAAATATACTGATACATTGGTACCCTGTAAGGTTAAGCAAAGTAATAAAAAGACAGCATCTGGATCTCAAGCTTTGAAGATTATGACTTTACTCAATTACTCTCATGTGATAGACCTTTGATTATTTATTTTTTTCTGTATATGATTTTTTTTTCTATTCTTAAACATATATGATTCTATTATTATTTATAGAGAGTTAAGATGCTATTTCATCAAAGATTAATATACTTTTTATTATTGTAATTTATATGTTGGTCTAAAATGTTTTTAGAAAAAAATCAAACCTTATTTAAATTTTCAATATATTCACCATTTGAAGTGGTATCATTCTTCTCTCCTTTTCTGACATTTCTGGGCTCAGAAGAGATTGTAGAAGCTATGGGATTGAACTTGGAACCTTTAGATGTGTAAATATTGAATTTAACACAATATTCTAACCAGCTAGGCTATTCGATCAAAGCAACAATCAGTAATAATTTTATATACTTATATATGAATGTTTTCCTGATTTTTCCATTTAAGAAAAAAAATAAAAAAAATCAGGATAACCTTCTATAAATAAATAATGTAAAATTTCCACTGATGTTTGCCATTATCAGTATACCCTATTTGGTTATAGCATAGCCTTAAATTCAATATTCAAGGATTTAATAGTAACAGGTTTGATTCCCTTGCTGTTAGTACTGTTGCTTTTCACGTCAAAAATATCTGAAAAAGAACGGAAAATACATTGAATTATTTATCCTTATCTAAGTACTATAATTAACAGTTGAAAGATATGAAAAGTTTAAATAAAATTGCATAAATATCTTAGATAAAGGAAATACTCCAACATATTATTACAATTACAATATCATCACCACTTGTTTTTATGATGTTTCTGAAATTTACTTTGTGCCTGGACAATAAGATCTAAACTTGTATATGAAAGAGAATTGGGCCAAATTGATAAGTAAGGTTTTTAATGCTTTTATTTAGATATTAATTAATAATATTGAAAAACGTGTTTACCATAAACTCATTAATTTATTGCTTTTGTTATGAAGGTGACAAATATTGGCGAAAAAATTAACTACAATAATCGTTGGGTTATTGTTTATCTAATTAGAACAACCTGTAGAATACTCAGCCTATATTATTTTTTAAATACATATTGCTTATGATCGAATAAATATTGTTCTACTAGAAGTAAAACAGATTATGTTTACTTATACATCATTTAATCCATTACTTTTATTTTATTGAAAATAATAAAAAATGCCATGTTTTGAATTGCTATATAAGTGAAATGACATGTGTAAACTATGAAAATTTTGACAATGTTTGCAGAAATATATTAATCTAAAGTGATTTTATTCCCTGAAGAATCTAAAGTTAGTTGAAGTTAATATTAAACAAGAAAAATAATAAACCTATTTATAAAAATTTCACTGTAGCATTTAAAAAGATTACAAGCATTTAAAAGATGTAACCGTGTGTTAATCTTTTTTTTTAGTTAAAATTGAAAATATAAAAATCTTCTCTTACTATTAATTATTAGTAATATTACCATTACTATAATTACTAACATCGCTACTATTGCTATTATTATTATAAGATTATTTTGAACTGGCAAAGACGTTTTTTAATGTTAAAGTGCAAAGAGCACTGGCTAAACCTACCAAAATGATCTACTACCTTTGTCTTTCCTCGTGCTGGAAACTTAACCAATATTAAAATATTAACAATTTGGTCATTAGATAAATTAATTCTCTGGTTTTATTATTTTACAAACCATTAGGACAATAAGTACTTCCTAAATAGCAACTACATAATCGCAGTTTTTTTTCTCTTTTATTCTCTACGTAAGCCATATTTAATTGCCTAAATAATGCGAAATTTTGTCTTTATTGTGTCGATTTAAATAATGGGGAGTAAGTAAGTTTCCTTGTACTTTCAAAATAAACCTATTACAGTTGATTTTATTTAATTAAAAAAGAAAAACAAGTCAAGCGCTGTTAGCCGTGAGGTCATCGTGGCCGCCTTGCAAGCAAGTAGTTGGTTGCAGACGGTTGTGGGTTCGCGTCCCGGCCGGTGCTATGACATATGAAAAAAAAAAAAAAAGAAAAACAAACATGCTCTTATAAAATAGATGCTAGGGGGCGGTAAAATCACACAGTAGATCAAATATAAGTTATATAAGAAATTAATTTACAACATACAATTTTAAAACGATTATAATTTTTACTTAGTGCTATTATTTATTATTACTAAACAACCGAATTAATCAATTTAATTTTGATCTTGGATATCATTTATTACTTACCATATATAATTAAGTTTCAAATGGCTACACATTTACTAAATTTGACCAAAGACTTGTGATTGCATGTCCAACTCACGCATATTTATATGTGTATGATAAATTCTTCAAAATCAATATAGTTCCACAATATTTCTTAATCACCATCAATAAAATTATTGCTCTCAATATCCCATAAGTCAAACTATTCTAGTATCTCATTATTAAAGCTGGATAATGGACAATAATGACTACTTAAAATCATTACATAATTAGACAGATGGCTATTTGATTTTAGATATATAGTGATAGGTAGACAGATAGATAAATGAATATCTATATAAATGCATGGATAAATGGATGTAAAGTTACATGACATAAATAGATACATTGATAGGTAGATAAAAAAGAAAGAAAGGGAAGTATAAATATTTTTAAAATGTCTACCATTTTTTAAGTTCACGATTTTTATGTAAGCCCATTATCTTAATTCTCACTTCAGTTTTCGTTAGCATTAACTTACCTACATTAAGTACTTTTAAATATTAAATACAAGAGAGAGCCAAAGTGATTCTTTAAACTTCTTTTAAAGTAGACCTAATATATTTTAAGTGACATTTTCAATACAAACAACTTTTAAAACTCATGTTTGTGTGTGTATGTGTGTGTGTTTAAAAGTATCGTCAGATGTATGAAAAGTTTCTGTTTGAAAAAAAAAGTGAAAATATGGGGAAAAGGCAAATAGAAAAAAGTGGATTCAATCTATTCTAGATATACAACCATAATGCAATAAATCTCTCAGTAATCTATCTAACACTGAGAAATTACAAGAAAGATTGGAACCATAATTAATGATTGAAATAAAGAACTGTATAAAATAAAATGGTTAGGTAGCAGAATTAAATAAAATTAATGTCCACTATTAATTAAAAATAAGTTACAATAATATAAAGATATAAGTGATATATTTTATGGATGTTATCAAATGCATACAAAAGCTGAATGAAATTAACAAATTATACATATTTCTCCCCCTAAGAAGATATTTTTGATAGTACTGATTCAAAAAAATATTGCTTATAATTCTTCTTTTATATACATTTCAATGCAAACAAATTTTCTTAAAAATCTTATCACTTTTAGCCCGGATATATTTTAAACTTAATTGAAAATTAATATATTTTATTTTTTAATGATCATGACGATAAGAAACATAATTTAACCCCCCCTCCCGTGTAATATTTTAGATCTTGTAATTAATATTTAAAAGTTGGTAATTATAAGAACAATAAAAGTAATTAATTATTGAAACCGTGTAAATATTTTGTCAAGCGTTGGTGGTCGAGAGGTCAGCACAACCGCCTTATAAGCAGTTGTCCCGGATTAGCGGGTTCGCTTCCCGGCCGATGCTATGACACATGAAAACAACCGTGTAAATAGTAAACTGTTTTTGACAAAATGAGTAAAATGAAGGATCCCTGAATTAATAAAACATTTTGTATTATTTTTCTGAATTTTATGTAACAAATTAATTGTCAGTGTTTACTTATCTGATTACTATTTACTTGGTTGCTAAGTTAGAAAAAATTGATTTACTGAACATAAATATGCAATCTAATAGACATGTATACTTCTGAGATTATAAAAGACTTCTGGAATTAATATAACTTTCTTTACCTATTAGTTCACTCAACAATGTTTATTTAAATTCCTTTGTGAAAATATAATAGATTAACTTACGAAACAAATATCTAAAAAATAATAACAAAACAAATAACATTTAAAATTGAAATTGTAAAATAATATATTCAGATAAATATTGTCATAATATAATAATTTTCTTTAATAAATATATATTATGTTATTAAATAAAAAATACTTAATCTATTGATCAGGAAAACCCTTTAACATTCCATTTCAGTACTGAAAGGGAAAAATTTGAAGCCACAATCAATGAATATTAATCTATAAAAAGAGTTACTCTAGATCATCACTTAATTATCTTGGCCAAAAATAATTAAATGGTTTATTGTCTGGAGTTTATAAAAAGCCTGAGTTGCACATTCGACAGTGGTCAGTTAACTCCAGAGTTTGCCTTTATATTTCTCAAGAAATATTGTAGAACAAAAAAAATGAAATAGCTTATTACTCAGAAATAAACCTCAAGATTTTCATAAAGTTCAATCAATAGAAGCTACAAAATTTAGTGACAATTCATGTATCTTAATCTCTAGAGACCATCATTTTACCATAACTTTTAACCATGAAGACAGTATAATTATTTAATTTAAAATATCAAATAACTGAAACTCACAGGCTTATTATATATCTGTGTTTATATATGTAATATATAGAGTATATGAGCACAGACTTTTACATGACCCACCACTCTCCACACTATCTCATAACATTGATATACTTGAACACATATATCCCACCATCAGATTTTCAATTGGATGGACAATTGAAGAGTTGGAGGGTGGAGTGGATTGAAGCCTGTCCATTAAAGTATAAAGATTGACTATCTTAATATATCTGAGCACTTATAGCATATATGTGTAGAGATGGTAATCTGGACCAACTGATGATTGCTGGTTTAGCATGAAATACATATATTGGTGATTATTTATCTTTTCAACATATATGTGTTCAAGTGTATCAGTGTTATGAGATAGTGTAAAGAGCAGTGGATCATGTGAAAGTCTGTGCTCATATACCCTATATATTAAAATGTCAAAGTGAATTATTTTTATATGAGCTTCATTCTTCTGAAAATCACTGCAAATATCCCCCAGCCATGTGATTAATAGCTTAAAGATTAAGTATGTAAATAAACAAGAAGTTCTTGTGTATCAAATGCATTTATTTATACTAAATTCCATTGTGATCAAATCATACTTACAATTACTCTTTTTATCATTTTCTTTAAAAAATTTCCAATTTATTTTAAAGTCTATTATAATTTTATTTATCTGCACACATTTTATATTCATACTCTTGATTTCTTCATTTGACAAATAAAAACATGTAAGACTTTCTATAATTTTTATTTTTTCAGTATAATCAAATGACCTTAATCTATTTAACCTTTATCCATACTCTCCAACAATACATGTCATGAGCTTTAACTGACTCTCAAAACATTATTTTTTTACATTATTATTTTTCTGGTTTTACAGTTTTTTAACAAGAAAAGTATATCATATAATTTTACCCCCATTAAAATTATTTTACATTTAAAAAATCAATAATATTTAAATTTAAAGTTATAACAATGACATAAGGCCTGTCTTCCAAGGTGCTGATTGTATATTTCTCATTCTCTACACTAGGGAGCACATGTCAACCATTTTGACAGTTGTAAGTTCTTTGTTTTGATTTTCAAAATAAAGATGTATGTTTTAGCATATTTTTTACATATTTATTATTATTGTCATAAAATATGTATGACAATATAATTATTTTAGAAGAATAGTTCAGATTTTAGTAAAAATTATTTACATTTACACAAAAGTAAATAGGGAAAAAAATGAATGATGTAGGCTTCATTTTGTAATAGTTTAAGAAAAGTTAATGTTATGTTGTCCATTATACATTATTTTTATCAATTATAAATAGAAATTTATTTTTGAAAAAAAAGTTTTGTTTACTTTAATAATCTGACAAATTATTAATTTGCCTTTTAGAAACTAAATTAAAATGAGTATACTTTTAAAAGATAAATATATTTTTATGAAGGTTTGTGATGATGGTATTCTAGTTGCATTTTGATATTGGACTATTTCCATCATCTAATATGTGTTTTGAATGTCTTTAGAAGAATTTAATTTTTATTCAAACATTCCAAATACATTCAACTATTAGTGATATCACAGCAAACATGTTAGTATATGTACCGAGTATTATTAATATCACAGAAAATACGTTAGTATATGCACCAACTGTTAGTAATGTCACATTAAACAGCTTAGTATATGCACTAACTCTTAGTAATGTAACAACAAACAGGTTAGTATATGCAAAATATTTTGAAAATATATTATTTTCCACTCCTCCTCAGGTGTTTCTGGCCTGAATAGTGACAGTATTAGCATAGGATTTGAACCTGGTTTCTTAGGTTTTTTGATTACTGAATTTTAAGGTCTTGCTTTAACCAACTGAGACATCCTGCCAAAGGCAACAGTCAGTAGAAATTTCATATACTTATCTATGAGCTTCCTCATGATTTCTCCATTTTTTCATAAGAGCAAAGTTGAATCGTGATTTCCATAAATTATGTAAAGTCACACTAGGTTGGCTTATGGGATTTTTTGCCATTGTCATGTGAGCAGCTTCTTTATATTTTCTTCTTTGTACATTTTCTTCTCTATCCAATATTTTTGTATTTTTCCAATCAAACATATGTTCATTGGTACATACATTGTCTGCTACCTTAGACACCTCTGTTTTCTCTCTTCTAATCATCAGTTTATGTTCTTGCAAATGCTTTTCAAAGGGATATCTGGTCTCATCAATATATGTTCTTCTGAATTCACATGTTATTTTATAGATGCAGTTTCTTTTCAGCATTTCAAGTTTAGGCTTTGTAGATGTTAGAATTTCTTATAGTGTGGTGTGGCTCTGGTAAGCTGGTCTAATGTGGAATTGACTGCAATTTTTTTTTAATTTTTCTGCTATTATTTGGAATGTATGGGTACACTACAGCACCAATAATTGTCTTTTCTCTTGATGGTTTTTTTGTTGTCTATTTAAGGTTTTCTTAATAACAACTGATGGATAACCATTTTTCATAAGAGTTTGTTCTATATAGACCTTTTTTTTCAAATCACTGGTTTCTGAACAAACTTCTTATGCTCTGTTCCACAGTGATAGTATAATTCCACATTTTGTGTTTCTGGTGTGATTGGATGTATAAGCTAGTTATTTTCCTGTATGTGTAGGTTTTCTGTAAACTATAGTTTTGATTTTGTCATGATGAAGTCTTGTTACAAGAACATCTAAGAATGTCATTTTTTCTTGTTATGATTCTATTGTGAATTTAATTGAAGAGGATATGTTGTTGATATGTATCCAGAAAGTTTGTAGCAATGCTTCACCATGTGGCCATACAACAAATGTATCATCCACATAGACAAGCCAAAATTTAGGTGGATATGGAGTAGTTTTTATAGAAGTGGTTTCAAGTTCTTTCATGTAAATATTGCTAATCAGAGGACACAATGGTGAGCCCATAGCCATTCCTTGATTTTGTTAGAAGAATTCTGTGTTATATTGAAAGTAGGTTGTTTTCATACAGACTATTAATAGTTTCATTATACTATCAATAGGAATAGCTGTTCAGGTTTGTGAGCTGTTATCACCATCTAATATTTTCCTTACAATAGACAATGCTCCTTCACATGGTACATTCGTGAATAAACTTTCCACATCAAAGCTTACTAGTAAGTTGGTTCTTTCAATTTTTATGTTCTTGATTAATTCTACAAAATGTCTAGAATCCCTGACAAAGGACTAGATCTTGTATGCCAAAGTATTTAAAACTTTGAGAAAAAATCTTGCCAAATTCTGGCAAGGTGCATTTCTAAAGCTAACAATGGGTCTTAATGGAACATGATCCTTATGGATTTTAAGTAGACCATAAAGATGATTAATTTTGCTGAAATATGATCTTATTTTACTTTTTTCTGTTTCAGTGAAGTACTTCCAATGCTTTGTGAGTAATGCTTGAAACTTTGTTTCCATATTTGGTATTGGAGTTTTTTGCCACTTTTCTATATTGGAGTTTTTTGCCACTTTTTTATATTGGCCTGCTGTGAGGAGTTTTTGTATTTTGTTGTCATAATCAGTTGGATCTCATTACAACTGTTTCATTGCCTTTGTCAGCAAGAATAATAATTGCAGATTTATCTACATTGAGAGGTTCAATTGGTTAGAGTGTTACCTTAAAATTCAATAATCAAAAATCTAAGAACACATGTTCAAATCCCATGCTAGTACTGTAGCACTGATCAGGCCAACAACACCTGAAGAAGAGTGGATAATAATACCTCTTGAAACATTGTGCATATACTAACCTGTTTGCTGTGACATTACTAACAGTTGGTGCATATACTAACTTGGTTGTTATGATATTATTAACACTTAGTGCACATACTAACCTGTTTGCTGTGATATTACTAACAGTTGAATGTATTTGAAATATTTAAATAAAAATTAAATTCTTCTAAAGACATTCAACACACATATTAGACAATGAAAATAGTCCAATATAAAAATACAAATATATGTTTACTTTGATTCTGTAATTGACCAATCAAAAGTTGAGAACTTTAATTCATTCAGTCAATAGGGATTTTGAACTATGAAAAGGTTAATTTTGTTGTTCAGATACTTAAAAAAGGCTTATATAAATCATATATATCTTTATTATTTCTTAATAAATCAGTATTTACAAGTTTAATAATCTTTCTGTCAAGAATGATTTAGTAGTTTATGTTTCTAATTTAGTCACATTTTTTATGCTTTTTATTTTTACAAGCAAATCTTGTTCAGTAGATTTTTATATTTTTAGGAAAAATGTTTAAAAAATAGGTTTGAAAATAAAAAATAGTTTTAAAATTATATATCATTTTTTCAAATAAATAAACAATTAATTAAAGAAATCATATTAGTCTTGAAGCTAAAAATGTATTCTAAAAAATATTCTGAACTAATATTCTATCAATAAAACAAATGTTGATAAAAAATATGGTTCAAGCAAAGCAAGGAATTTTTATTAAAATATTAAAAGATTACTTATAATTACAAAAACAACAACAGCTAATATTTCTTTTTTTGGAAATGAATCATCTCTTATTAAATTTTCATTTTACTACTTTTCTGATGAAAACATAAACTGGATGTAAAAATCATATACTTTCTAAGAAACAAATATTTAATTTAATTTTATGAAAATAAAATTACTTTCAAGATAGGCTGTAACCTGTATCAAATCTGCTTTGAAAATTTTATAATAATCAAGCAATATCTTTATTTTGCCAATAGAGGGACCTCTCAAACCATGATACAATATAGTAACTTTTATAAAGATAAGAACTGCTGACTTATCTTTAATATATCTTTTAACTTATATAGGACAATCTGAAAAATCTTGATTTGGGAGCATGAAGCTGTTGTTCACTGTTTAAGTCCACTATTTTCTATGCAAATTAACATTCATAAAATCTTTGTGATTTACAATGAGTTAGCATTAGGATATGTACACTGGAAACATACAAACTATTGTAAAGTTGAAATTTATTTATTAAGCACACAGGAACATGTACTTCCTGTGTTCTTAATAAATAAATTACAACTTTAAAAATAAATTAGTAATTTTGATCATCTTTTTAGCAAAACTGCTGTTTCAATAAGATATATATCTAAAAGATTAATATTTCACTTTCAAATTATATAATTTGCATTTTTCAAATAAGTTTTCAATTGTAAATATAGTTAATTACTTCCAATTGAAATTAAATTAAATTTTAAAACTGGAAGATAAATTTAAAATAAATTTTCTTATACACAGGTGTGTAATTTTTTAAATCAATAAATCAACAGTTCAAAAAACTATTAACATTACCATGTACACTTCCAATATTTTATTCATTGCTTATATAACTTGTTTTAGTAGTGAAAAATATGCCACTAATAATATAGAACATTTCTTTGTTTAAATAAATGTGAATAAATATTTCATTTCATTAATAAAAAGTTAATTAAGAAAAATACAAATAATAGTACAATTCAAGGAAAAAAAATATTCTTCTTAGATGTTAATCAACTCCCTATAATCAAATGTAATCCAGGATTTAGTTCAAGCTTACTTATATAAAACAGTTTTAAAAATATTTATTTACTTATTTATCAAATATATTACTTATTATGTTATATATAGAGCTCACAAAATAAGCTCTTAGCAAGCTTTGCAGAATATCCCCAGGCCTAGACCGGTTTCTACTACTGAAACTGTCAGTGAGGTGTTAGGATATTCAATTATTAGATTAAAAATAGCAGGACAAGCCCAGCACTTTATCTAATGTATAACTATTAAGTAGAAAATATCGGACATCCATATGTCTTCCAATCCAGCTATCTAACTTAAATAGTCATATAGGATTGAATTAAGTTCAGATATACTATATATTAATAACTTTAATATAAATAACAATGTATATGAATTACATTACATAAATATACATTAAGTGAATAATGTCTAGTGTAATGAATGACTAATAATTATGTGTGCACAAATATATTTTAAATAAGTATTAATTCAATTTATTTATTTAAAAAAATATATAGTATTGATTATAGTTATAATGTAGATATTTGATTTTATTTTAATTTATACAAGAAATATATGCTAGTGTGAGCTTTCTTATGTCATTTTATAAACAAATACACACATATATACATAATTATAGTTATAGTTCGATCTATGAGTATCAAACTTAATTGATTTATAACATTGATGTTATCTATTTCAGTTATACATATTACTAATCATTTAATAGGCTAAAGGTTCTTATATCCTTCCTAGTTAGACATAAACAGTGAATTTCAGCATTTTAAGACAATTTTTTAAAAATTATGTACTGCTGAGAATAAATAATCAATAAAATACTTTTTTTTATATTTTCATTTGAAGAACTATATGAGGGATTTAGCTAATTGAAGAAATGTAATTGATTGGAATGCATCTTAAAAAAAATCATTAGCATATTTAGTTTTTCTTTATTGTGTAATGTATATAAGTGTGTGCATATATTTAAACATATATTTCTAAAATGTATTTTGTACACTTTAAAAATATATACGTAACAATATAACTGAATTAAATTTATCATTTGAAAATAATAAAAAAATACGATCATTTACCTTCTCTTTATCATGTTTATATAAGTATATTTTAATATATGTTTACCTGATATAAATCTGCATTTCATTTTGTTTTAACTACGTTCCATTATTAATAACAATACTTCCATTTGTTACTTTTATTTCATTGTTTTTATTTAAACAAGATTTGACAATAAACAATTAACGATATACAGACTAAAGATGATAATGTTATACTTTGAAATAACTAGATCAATTCTATATTTTAAATAAAGTATTTGTTTAAGTAGCTTAATACTGAAATACAAGTATTTAGGTCAACATGAATGTGACAAAAATCTTGGCCTCAGGGTGTTCTTTCAACATTCCATCATCAGATTTTCAATTGGATGGACGGTTGAAGAGTTGGAGTGTGGGTGGATTGAAGCCTGTCCATTAAAGTATGAAGATTGGCTATCTTAATATATATCTGAGTCCTTATTGCATATATGTGTAGAGATGGTAATCTGGACCAACTGATGATTGCTGGTTTAGCATGAAATACTTATATTGGTGATTATTTATCTTTTTGGCATATATGTGTTTAAGTGTATCACTGTTATGAGGTAGAGTGGAGAGTTGTGGCTCTTGTGAAGGTCTGTATTCATATATCCAGTATATTACATATATTGATACAGGTATATATTTTCAGTTATTATATACTTAACCTAGATGCAATTAAAGAGAACAGTTTGCGCATTTTTTTTTTTTTTTACATTTTTATATTAATTAAATGTACAATAACATTAAGATCCGATTGTTAATAAATATGAACATTATAATTTTAAATAAATAAACATAAACAGATAAAAAATGAAGTTAAGATATTAATTCTATATTTAGTTAAACAATAAAGTAAGACTTATTGAATATTGCATACGACAAGAGAGAAAGTAAACCAATAAAACACAACAAAATAAATCTGTAGTTTAATATGAACATCTTTTCTTAAGTTACAGCACACTTCTCAGATCACCAAATACAATTAAAAAATTATAAAAAAATCACAATCAGTAGTTGATTACATCGAGATCTATAGTAATTGATTTCATCTGATACTTTTAAATCAGTGTAAGAATTAGTACTGAATATAGATTAATAATTTAAAGGAGAAAGTCTTAATGTGCAGAAAGTAGGTTATATTTATATATCCATATATGCATTAATATATATATATATATATATCGAACAATTATTATACTACTCCTAGTGTCACTGATTAATTATCGTTTGTTTAATTCATTTTTCATATGTATGTTTAAAATAGTCTTACTAACTATAATAATGGAACTAAAATCATAGTATCTACAACCAATATATATCCCTAGTACTGCATGTTAAGAAAGCTACTTATTAATTTGGAAGATTAATTTTATTAAACAACCTCAGATGGTCAGCAGTTTTCAATTGAAAAACAATTGAATAATCATGTCGGAGAAAATATTATATACTAAAATGTTATATAAAAGTGAAAACAATAATCCGTTATAAATTTAAAATACGTTTTTTGTATATTAGAAAAAATCAAATAGTACTGTGTGTGTGAGTTTTTCCATATGTCAAAGCATCGGCTGGGAGGCGAACCCTCTACAACTGTCTGCAAACAACTGCTTGCTTGTAAGGCTGCTGCACTGACCTCTCGGCAACCAACGCTAGAGGCTGTAAATAATAGTGCTTGGGAAACAACTCTATTACTACACTAAACCACACCAGTTAACTATAACATATTAAAAGTAAATCACGTAATATTAAATTACATTTTAATAGCTTTTCTAATATTTTAATAATAATATTTGATATGTAATTAAATTTATATTACATAGTTTTAGTAATCAATATTATTGCTGAAGAAGTATGTTTATTCTAGGTTTATTATATAAAATATTTGATATTAAAACTTATTACATATTATTATTAAAATACTAATTAAATATTAAATGAAATTTAATATTTTTTATTTTACTAGGGGGCAAATAATTTGTATGTTAATGGTTTGTCAACATGATATATTTTATGAAAAAATGTTTTATCCATTAATTTAAATTTGCTTACGTATATAAAACTTCCAATGATATTTTTAAAGGCTGCAGATAATTTTGAGTTGTTCAGTAAAACTGGTATTGTGTATAGCTTTACTAATAATTACTAATAAATTTTCAAAATGAGATATTAGTATATTATAGTTCTAAAAACTTGACATTAATATTAAACATATTTATATGTCTGGGTGCTGTAAGAATTTATTATATAACTGCAAAAGATATGTCCAACAATAAAAAAGCTCTCTGGCCACAAATATGACCTGAATTCATTTTTTAAGTTGACGAAAGCTGGAATTTTCAATAGACTTAGGATTTTGTAAATTTACTCTCATTTAAAAAAAAAATAAGACTGACAAAATTATCCAGTCTTTTATCAGCTGGAAAGTGTCAAACAGTGAGAATTGTTCTTTATAATTTTATCTTTCTCCAAGATAGATTATTTATTAGAAAGATATGTACTCTTCAGTGCGATATTTAAAAGCTGTTTACTTTTTTGTATATACAATAATATTTACATCTCACATTAATTGAATGCTTTATTACTCAAATAACAGTCTTTATATCAATTGCAATGACTAATGGAGAAATGGACATGTATAATTGGATAATTTTGTGAACAATAATTTAAGCATAAGAAGTTGGGTTTACGTGTGTGAGTCTGGAGGTGCAGGTAAATTTTGTGTCACTGCACATCTGGAACCATAAAAACCCCGCTCACCTATCCATACGTTTATACTTGAATGTTTAAAAAGCATATGCACGGAATCAATTGTATAGGTGTCGATGAGCTTAAGATGCGCACCGACACTCCCCTTATATTTGTTTGTAACAATGATTGCATTGCAATATCCAAACTTATGCCTCTTGAATTGTCTTGAGGCACAAATAAAGGTATTTGAAAATAAAATAACAGTCTTTATTGTAGTTTGAACAAATTAATCAAATCTTATTTTAGAATAAATGTAGTATAGTTAATAGACTGATACATCAGATGACATCACCACAAATTTCCTATCTTTCTTATATGGTAATTCCTTGCTTAAAATAATATTCTCTAGATATTGTAATAATTTATGATTTTATTTGTTTCAGTAAAATAGTAACTAAAAATGTTATTAAAACCTGAAATAAAGGATGATAATAATAATAATAATAATAATAATAATAATAATAATAATAATAATAATAATAATAATAATAATAATAATAATGATAATCATTATTATTATTATTATTATTATTATTATTATTTTTCAAATACACACTACTGAATTTAATGTAATTAGAAAGGATTTAAACTCAAACTTTCAAGTTTCACTACAGCTAACTACGCGATCATATAAACCTAATATACATGACGACATACATGTGAAAAAGATAAATAATCTCCATAATATATATTTCAAGCTAAATCAGCACCAATCAGTTGGTCTAGATCATTATTTACCATATATATATATATATAAAATCAGTGTTCAGTCTATCATAAAATAGCAAATTTTCAAACTTTATTCGACAAGTTTCAATTTTCTTCACCCTCCAATTTTTCAGCCACCCATATCATTGAAAATCTGATGGAATGTTTAAAGCCCTTATTAATACCTATATTATGGTCATACCCATGTTGACTTTTAAGTCATTCTGAGCCCTCATGTACAGGACCATAATATGTCCAATAGAATACATAGAAGGGGAAGGGACAGAATATAGAGTCAATATGTAATATTTAAATACAAAAATATTGCCTATAGTGAACTTAATGCAATTAGAAGGGAATGAAACTCAGATTTTTGAACTCCCTACAGCTATTCACTTAATGATTGCACATGACCACATACATTCAAAAAAGATAAATGATCTCCAATATATGTACTTTGAATTGAACCAGCACACATCACTTGATCCAGAACATCATTGTCCATATATATATAATAAGTGCTTATTTTATATCAAGATAGCAATTTTTCAAACTTTAATGGACAAACTTTGATTTTCTTCACTCTCTAGCTATTTATTATATCATCATCATCATCATCATCATCATTATTATTATTATTATTATTATTATTATTATTATTATTATTATTATTATTATTATTATTATTATTATTATTATTATTATTATTATTATTATTATGTTTCAAAGGTAAACTTTAATTAGACTCAAAAAGTGTTACATAAGTTTCAGGAGAAAAAACATGAGTTCTTAGATACAAGTTGATACATGGTCTGTATTGGTGTAATCATATGGTTCCTTTACTTGTGATTTTATGGGCATATATTCTGTTTTGAAATCATCATCTGTGCTGTCTTTTGGGATTCTTGATGATTTTTTTTTTCATTTACTAAGTTTGGAGTTGAAATGTCCATTTCAGTTTCATCATCTGTATGTAGTGGTTTGTTAACTCATTGTGTACTGTTTGTACTCTGACTCAGTTCTGTTGCCTGACTTTGCTTGGCAGTCAGTTTTTCTTTTTCCTTATGTTTGTATCTTGCAGTAGAGTTAGGGTGTTTTGAAGCTTAAAGATGAGGAATCTTAGTATTCATATTCACAGTTTTGCATTGTGGTATGATTGGTACTATGGCATAGCCTGTTCTAGCTTGAGCATCATTAGCATTAGCTGTTTTAGATGTGTTATGACAAATATTTGAATTGTAATATGTATTTTTATTATTTTGCTTTGGATTGGTTGCAGAAGATTGAAGTGGTTTTTGGTAGAATTTCTTAGTTGTTTTTTGGACCACTCTATATACATGATATTACATATGCAATGACAGTTTACAATTTTGCTTGTGATAGGAAAAAAAACATGACTTACAGTAATTGAAAGAAGAATGATCATTATATAACAAGACAAATTTGTTCGTTTACATAAATTTTTTAAATGGGATTTTGAGAAAAATATATTGAAGCATATGATAGTATGAGGGAAAGCATATATGGGGTTTGAAATTGGAGTTGGTATTAGATTAATATATGATTGAATATAAATTAGACCTATTTGGCAATAAGGGTTATTACTTTCATGGCTGTCTTGTTGTTAATGTGTTACATAAGTTGCATATGAAAAACATATTATTATTATTATTATTATTATTATTATTATTATTATTATTATTATTATTATTATTATTATTATTATTATTATTATTATTATTATTATTATTATTATTATTATCGTTGTTGTTCAATTTAGTTTTATTCTTACAACACTAACTTTTTACAAAAATGAATGTGTATACTCTATAATAAATAAATTTAATACTTAATTATTATATCGAGATTATTTAAATTAAATTTATCTACGCTTTGTATTATATATTTGTTTACTACTTCAGAAAGAATGAATATACTAGAATTGTAAATTTATATTTTTAATCTATAAATTTATTCTTTCATTTTAAATTATAATCATTTGTAAAACTCTCACTTGTGTAAAAAACACTGAGCTTTATTAGTCCTTTATTAATATTTTATTGTATGTTCTATTGTCTACGATGCTTTTATTTCAGAATATTTTTTTAAAAAAGACTCATTTGCAATTTTTGAATAGTATTATTAATATATAGATTCCACATACATTATTAATGACCATTAAATAGTTCAGAAGTGGAGAAAGTATTCTTAAATTCTCATTTGCTTATAACTTTATCCTTATCAATAATAAATATAAAATGAAAAAATTTTAAAAAGTTAATTTCTTATAATATGGATTAAATCTTATTTATTTTTGATATTGTAGAAAATTGAGTTTCAGATGAAATAGGTTTTCGCTAATAAAATGAAAATAAGTGTTAGGAATACAAATAGGAAGAATTTACAATCTATTGTTGTTTTTTTTTTCTCATGTGTCATCGCATCAGCCGGGAAACGAACCCTTTATTCCGGGACGACTGCTTTTAAGGCAGCTGTGCTGACCTCTCGACCATCAACGCTTCACTCCAATCTATTGTTAAAACACTTTCAATTCAAAATTACTTGTTCGAAAGCTGATTCCGATTTGGGAATGTGTCATATTTCAAATATAGATATTTTATCTCCGTCATAATAATAAACAAAATTCTTTTAAGAAATAAATAAAGTAAATAATTTTAATTACGCTATTCATTTATAGACAATTTCTGATTGCATTGTTTATCTTTAATTTTTTTTTTTTTACAAATATGTATAAATATTTTTTTATTTATTGTTAAAGATCTTTTTTGAAATATTGTTAGGACAATACGAGTTTGTAAAGAAAGTCATTTGAATTTATGTATTTCACAAGTTTCAATACAAAAATAATAATATAGTAAGCACGGGTTTTATATTAACAATAATTTAAATGCAGTTTTGGAACTAGATTGTATCTTTGGTAATGACTTTATGTAAAAATGTAAAATTTCTAGCTCTTTGTTTTGACAAGAATAATAAGTTAAACCCTCTTACGTGACAATATTAAAAAAAGTTTTAAAGCCAAGCAATTTTTTTTAATAAGGCCTCAATAAAAATGAAAAACTTTGAAAATATTTAAAAACATGACAAAGAAAAGATTTATATTTTGTGGATTGTTCAAAAGTATTATCACAACTGAGCATGAGTTTCAGTATCTTGAATATTTTATTAATTATTGTATCTATCTAATAAGCTATTGGTAAAAAGTTATTCCAAGATCATTTAGAATATTAGTTAAGAGTAATCTGAGATTATTAATATAATGCTATAAGATATCATTTGTCTATGTTAATTATTATTTTATTCCCTTAACCTATTTAGAAAAAAAAAAAATTAGAAAAAAAAGGTTAATGTCTAATAGAATAAATATAGATAAACTTGCAAACATTCACATAATGTTAAACATACCAATATTATAACAAAAATAGCATCACCAAAAGCAATAATAACAACAACAACCATGATGACAATGATGATAACAACAAGAAGAAAAAAAGAAAAAGAAAAAAAAGAACAACAACAATTACACCAACAACACCAACACAACTACCTCCACCAACAACAACATTAACAATATCACAACTATCACCAACATCACTAACAACAACAACACTTCCACTGCCACCACCACCAACTGCAATGATGCTGATAACAACAACATCATTATTTTTTAAAAAGTTACTAATAATAAGCACTAAATATTATTTTTAAAATTCTGGCACAAATTTTACTACAAGAAAATGAAATAAAAATTTTAAAAAAATATAACAATATTTTGATATATTTCTTTCTGAGTTTTTTTTTTTATACTGTTTGCTTAAACTTTCCATAGATAACATTAGAATAGAAAGTTGTTCTTGTTTTATTATATATTGGAAAATCATCACTTTTTAAATTATAAAGATGCTACACAAATACAAACCCCCAAAAATTCATTACTGATCATTCACTTAGAAGATCTTGTAACATTCAGCTTCCAGAAAGATTGGATTGAGTTTTCATCCAAAAAATTTCAATCCAGAAAGCTTCAATCACATCATTTTATTACTGCAATAATTTACAGAAAATATGGATGTAAAAATATTTTTTTTAAATTTATTATATAATGTAACTGATATATTACTACAAAGAGAGCATTTAAGTATCATTGATTACTTAACTAATCTATATGATTTTTGTATAATAAATACAATTTCTATGTTGTGAATTATGACAGCATAAAGATCACAGGACTTATTTTTAAATAAGCACTTTATCTTCTCTGCATTGTTCCAGTATCACTAATCATAAATTAGCATATGCTTATTTCTATATCATAATATTAAATTAATATATCAAGAATTTTTAAGTCATCTATATGATTTATAGTTGGAAAATGCTTAAGAAATCTTTTCTAATATATATATATGGCCAACTTCAAAATACATCACTAATTTGTAAATCTATAACATTTTTTTTCCAGATGTGGTTATTTAATTAAATTAATTAAATTTTGATAGTAAATAAAGAATAGTAATTTTATTTAAATATTTGAATCCTAAATCATTTTCACATCATAACCGAGTCTCCTCTATTTGTACAGCTATCATTTCTGGCATCTGCCTAATATTATTCATAATAGTATTTGAACAGTCTGTGTATTGATGTTTGCATTAATAATTTACATTGAATGATTCCAATAAGATGGTAATAAATCTATATAATAGTTGTCATCATTGTCTCCAGGTGGCAGGAAATAAAACACAGCTAAGAAAACTTTACTGTGCCAAAGTCATCATGCTCATAATGGTGATGCTTGTTTACAATATATTTTTAAAGCAAAAATATATATTTTTATTATTTCTAAAAATATTCTATGTTTTAAAGTTATTTTCATTATTTTAAAAAGATTTAAGTAATACTTATAAATTACATTTTATTTTTATGATTACATCATTTTTTTAACAAAAAATTAACTTACATCATGGCAGCAATGAAAAAAATACTGTAACTAAAATACAAAGGCAAGCATTTTATTTTTTTTTAAAAATGTATTGCTTTTAACACTTTTTAATTAACTCAATGATATCTAAAACTCTTTGCCACCAACTTTGTTCAAATTGAAGATCACATTTATGAAAAATAAATTGCAAAGTGAATCCAGATTTAGTTATGTTTAAATGTTAAGATGTGTTTAAACATTTGTAATCACTTTATGTATCATTTTAAATAAATTACTTACATAAAAGAATTATATTATTATAAAATATATAAACTACTGAATCTATTAAATTCACAAAGTTAATAGTAAAAATACTTTAAAAAAGAAAAGATAACAAATTTAATGTATCATGTGAGTAATAAACAGATTAATAATGAAAATGACACACTAGTAGCTATGACTGTTGGTATAAAACTAACGTTCTAAAAGGGCTTTGATAGAGAGTGTAATACTATGATCAGCTACAGTTGTTAATTATCAAATGAAATTCACTATTTGGTTATAGCTTTCTATTTACTAAAACTTTTGGACAATAAAAAATTCAATGTATTTGTCCAAAAATATGCTGTGGTAAATAGAAATGTATTATCAAATGTTAAAATTTAATCCAAATAACATCTGCAATAATTCATTTCATATCTTCAAATCAATATAAAAATACATGGATATTAATGAACAATCCAATATATTTTAAAAACACACATCCCTAAACATATAAATAGTATTTATGATGTATATTAAATAAAGCTTTTTTATGACCTTCACACATTGTTATTTATTAGAAAATTCTTCTCAATTAAGATTTGAAAATTAAAATGATTATTTTTATTTTCAGACATTCTGACAAAAAAGATCAATACAATAATGTTAACAGTACACAAAAACAGATATCATTTTCTTTGTTCTTACATTTAATTTGAATGTATTATATTTATTAATAATATATATTTGAAATATCATTAATGGATTATAAGATTATTAAAATAAACAAAATGATTATGATATTGTGCTGATTGCTAATTAGATCTATTAAATGATATTGTATTTACATATGTTATAAATTTAAATGTTACCTTTTAAATATTGCAGCTTGCATTTATAATGTATGGGATATGAGGTATAAATAAATGTTTTATGCTAGAAAAGTTTTTGACAAAAAGAGAGTACAGTGATAGAACCCAAGAAATTATAATCATGTAAACAAAAATAACTTTATCTTTTGATGTTGGTGGAGTACAATTAATTACTAATTGACAATCTTGAGGCTAAACAAGTTTTCTTCATCAACTTATATACTGGCTATGTGTTTTGCATTTTAATAAGGTAAAATAATTTAACATAAAACTATTTTTATGGATATGATAATGCAGAAAATTAGCAACCTCTTGCATTTCACTAAAACCAAAAGCAAAAGAACTTTTGTATAAGTTAATAAAGAAAATTTGTTTAGTTTTAAGATTGTCAATTAGTAATTGATTTTTTGGCAATATCAAAAGATAAAGTTATCTCTGTTCACATAGATATAATCACCTTTTTCTATTCTTTATTATAATAACAATCCATAGAAATATTTAATTCATATTATATATATATATATATCAGGGACAAAGCATCCATTTATTGAATGGAAAGAGCACTCCCTTGGAACAATTCACTAAAGCTTTCACAAGCTTTAATTAAAATTTAATCTAAAAAATTCACTTTCATTTTTTTTATCAACAATTGAATTGTTTTTTATATATGGAAAGAATGAACTTGACTAACACATTTTCATACATTATAAGAAGTTCAAACAATGTTAAGATCTAATTTATAGTTAAAACATTTTTAGAATGTTTAAAGATTTGGAAGATAAAAGTATATTGATAATGTATTATCTATATTTAAACTAATCACAGTCTGATTATAATGAGCAATTCAAATTCATTATTTTTCTGTATAGAATTACTGTTGACTTTTCATTTTTTTTTATTAACAATTGAATTGTTTTTATACGTGGAAAAATGAACTTAACTAATGCATGCCTGTATTCCATTTTGTTCAAACAATGCTAACATGTAATTTACAGTTAAAACTTTTAAGAATGTTAAAAGAATTTGGAAAATAAAAATATATTGATAATATATTCTCTAATTTACAGATAATAGAGTTTTAGATTTTTCTAGATGTGTGTAATATATATATATATATATATATATATATATATATATATTAGGCGCTATTATGTAAAATTGTTGTGACAAATGAAATAAAAACATAAAAAAATGTGCTTCCATTCCTAAAAAAGTCAAGCTTCAACACTGAAATATATATATGATTAAGATTTTTTTAACATGTTTATATAATATGTACTTAAATACAATACAATGTAATTTTTAAAAAAAATCATACTTATTGTCTTAAAAGTAAAAAAAAAACCTACTATTTATCATTTTTCTAGGGTTGAATTACAAGAAATCCAAACTCCAGCCACTGGACAATATGTATCGTGTATTGCATACATGGATGATTTTACTGTTTTTCTTACATCCAAAAAACAACTACCTACTCTGGAAAAAATACTTAATGAATACACCCTCAAATATAAACTCAAAATCAATATTAACAAAACATCAACTTGGTCTCTTTACACTGGCAAGATAAATACACAAGTTTATCATGGGAAACCAACTAATTTCCTTGGTTTTCCTTTCTACCTAGGGCCCTCTGCAATGAGAGAAAACATACAAAAAAAACTGAAAGATGATGCTGAACATACAACCACTTCTCTCTCCAACACCTACCTTTCACTATATGCAAAAGTATGTCTATTCAATCAGCTTGTAACTACAAAAATAACCTATTACTCACCAATCATAAATTTCACTAAATCTTTCACGTCGTCCATTTACTCACTCTGCAGCAAGCTATTATGGCGCAAAAAAGTACTCTCCATCTCAGTAAAACAACTTAGTCTTCCAACAACTAGAAATGGATTAGGTCTTCTCTCCATACAAATTTTTCACAAATAAAAAAGTATTAATCTCCTAGCTGCACTGATAAGAAGTTTTCCAGCCCTTGAATGCATTCTTCAAATAACACCCACAGACCGACCACCACCTTCACATGGATATTTGTTTTTGCTCGTAAACCAACTTCAAAGCATTTATGATCAGGTGTCTTTTTTGGGTGTTGGTAGATACACCTATTGGACTATTTATAATATGCTATACCCAGACATAACAACATATCCTCACTCACCCATGCTAAATATGAACAATAGTCTTTTGATGCAGCGATTTAAAAAGTGGTCAATGGAATCCAAATTTTTTGACTTTCTTCTAAAGGTAAATCTTCATGCTCTACCTACCTCCTACTTCCTTAAATACCACATATTTTACAACAAAATTGATGCTGTTTGTTCCCTATGCCACAGGGAAGAAGAAACACAACAGCACCTATTTCACACCTGCATAGGCCTAAAAAATACCCAAGAAATTATGATTAACACATATAGACAAAATAACAGCACACTTGATAACCTATTAGAGATACTCAGTAAAGGCTCAATACCAGCAGCTCATGCAGCAACTTTTTGTTTATATAGTTTCTGGTGCACCAGATGTACTTTCTGCCTTGGAGACAATACCACAAAGCACCCAGCCACATTCTCAATGAAGCTCGAACAATTAAAGGCCAGAGATGGCAAAATTGCACACCCAGATATATTTTCTGCTACATGGTCACTATTAAAAACTTGAAACAAAACATAACCTAAAAAACAAATTATGACTTTTCTGTAACAAGAACAACTATTTTTTTTTTGTTAAACATATCCCTTTCTTTAATTATTCTTTCTGTTTGCTCTAAAGCTATATAGTTTTAAACCATGTATTTTCAACAATATAACTTTGGTTAACAACAAATTCATGTAATCTAATTCATACAATAAAGTATATTATTGAAATAAATCCCTAAATCCCAAAAAAAAAAAAAAAGAAAAAAAAAGAAAATTGATGATGACAAAATACAAGAAATACAAATTTGTAGTAATGTTAAATTTAGCATAGTCACTTCAAAAAATACTTGTCTTCACAGACAGAAACAGCCATTTTCTTATAATATTTTTAATCTCAGTGTTTCTTGAGAATTACAAAACTAAAATAAATATTCATTTTTTACAAATTTCTAATTCATTTTATGTATTCGAATTTGATTTATTTAATCGATGGTCTTTTAGTTAGTGAAAACTAGGTTCTGCATAAAACTTTTTTAAAATCTAAATTTATTCTAATACAAATATTATATTTAAAAAACTTAATGAAAAATAATTATTTGATAAAATCTTCTTTTTGCAGACATAATAAATGGGTGAGAAAATATGGCAAATATATTGGTAAAAAATTGCTTTAAAATTAATAAGAAAAGTCCAACAAAAGTAGGTTACATAAAATTTATCATAAAAAATATGTTATCTCTCTTTTTTTAATTTATTAATAAAATTAGAAATATCGAAAAGAAAAAAAAAATCTAACTTTTTATATCGTTTGAAAAATCTTATGACAAAAATTCAATTTAAAGTTGCCAAAGGTTGAAGAACGTTTCTTTTCAAAGATTTAGAATTTTTAATATGCCTCAAATATGCCTTAGGATCTTTATTAAAATTGTGATTTAATTTTTATTCAAACATAGTCATCATTATGGTTAAAAATGTATGATTTTTTTTTTTAAAGTTTATCTTAAAGATAGCAGAATATATGATAACCTATCAAATATTGAATTCATTTTTATGATGAAACCAAACACTGTTTTAAATTTTTAAAATATTTTATTTACAGTAAAAACTAAAACATACAGACTTATTATATACCTGCGTCTTTATATGTAAAGACTTTCACATGTTCCACCATTCTCCACACTATCTCATAACACTGATACACTTGAACCCACATATGTTGAAAAGAAAAATCATCACCAATATATGTGTTTCATGCTAAACCAGCAATCATCAGTTGTCCAGATTACCATCTCCACACATATATTCTATAAGTGCTCAGATATATATTAAGATAGCCAAACCTCATACTTTAATGGATAGGCATCAATCTACTCCACACTCCAACTCTTCAACTGTTCATCCAATTAAAATTCTGATGATGGAATGCTCAAAGGCCACACTGAGGCTGAGATTCTTGTCACACCCATGTTGACCTAAGGTCAATATGACCCCTCATATACAGAACATGTGCTCATATGCCCTATATATTACAGAAAAAATAATTTATATATAAGAAGACATCAATTTCGTAAAATAATATAAGCATGATTGTAATGTTGCCATAGAAAATGTGCATACAATGATGTAACATTTGAAATATACAATTCTTCTTAAATACTCCATTTCACTACTTAAAAAACATACACAATAAGTCACAAGTATTCACTACTGAATTAACTTTAAATTTACTGCCTACGTGATTTAGTGTATTTATACTATGATCTTAGGGTCCAAGGATTATGATTCTAATCATGCTGCTGCTTGCACTTAAAAGTTCTTACAAAATCCTGAGTAATAAATCACTAGATTAGTTATATTTGTTTATTTCATTATGTAGTGATGTTTTTATTAATATTACTTCAACAAAACAAATGTTATCTTTTTAGTGAAAATAAAAATAATGTTTAAAGAAGTAATTCTGCACGGGTCATTGAAACAGTAAAAGTGTTTAGCTTCTGTTTAAACACTATTTTGCATAGAGGTTGTGAGTCCATTTAAACATTGTGAACAAAGTGTGAAAAACGGTTTATAATGGAAACCTTTTGCAAACAGTTTCATCATGATGTGTTATCTAATGATTTGTGATTGATGACATTTTTATTGTAATTGTAGGGTGGATTATTTTCATCATCTAATATAAAATATTAAATGTCTTTAGAAAAGTCCAAACTTTTTTAAACTTTTAAGTGCATTCAACTGTCAAAAATTAAAACTTTTCAAATATATTCAAGCATCACTAGTAGAACACAAGCTAGTATTTACCATAATCTATCAAGTGATGTTATTTTCCTTTCTTCTTTAGGTGTCGCTGGCCTCAGCAGTAGCACTATTAGTCTGGGAATCAAATATGTACCTTTAGTGACGAATTTTGAATATAATTCTCTAGCCAATTAGGCTATTCTGCTAATTAAACACTAGTCAGAAATTTTGTATACTTAACTATGAAAATCCTTCTAATATTTCCTGCTTTCTTTCCATCCAATATTTTTGTATTTTTCTAATCAAACATATAACCATTGGTACAAACATAGTTTGCTACATTATCTGTGATTGTTTTTTTATATTTATAATGATCAGTTTGTGCTCTTCGAATTTTTCTTCAATGGGCAACTGATCTTACCATTATACATCCTTCCACATTAACATAGTTTTTGTTTCTCAGCAAGGTATCAGACAGATTAATTGAGTTTTCTTGACAGGATAGAAGAGTAATCAAATCATGGGAAAACATTACTTTACATCATTTTTACATTTATTCAGAGAATAAAATTGTAAATGTTTCTGCTTAAACAAGAGGAAAGCAGTAGAAAGTTTATTAATCACTGCAAGTGGATTGATAATAATGCAAACAACTGCATTAAACAATGTATATTATCCAGACAAAATTACTAAGTACTATTTTGATTTATTATTGTAATTACTAATATATAAAAAAAATGTGCAGATATAAATATAAGGTTTTATTTTAATGGGTCATATTGTTGTTAGTAAATTAATATTATAACAATAGCAAACTCTCCATAGAGTAATGCTAACCTGGTGCAAACCTTAGTAACCAATGGATTCAAGAAGGATTGTAAATAAAATCCCTATCTAATGTCTACTCATCCAATATCCCCAGGCTAGTTTCTAGATTGTGGACTCATCAATAAGAGCTTTGGATCTGAGAGCTATGCATTCATTGATTATTAATCTTGCACTGGGTGACACTAGTGTATAGACAATTTCCTATGGTTATTAACAGCTTAAGCAAACATAGTCAATGGTGTTCATGTGATATTTTAGTGGATTTTTTTTTAAAAAAGTAATATAGTTAACAAATAGTAATTTAGTAAATTCTATTTGTTTATAGTAAAATTATTGTTTATTTAAAATGTCAGTAGATTTGTATTTATGATAAGGGAGGGGTAAGTTTATTATTGAAGTCAAAACAAATCACAAAAACCCTAAAATCCTGAAACAATGAGGTTCAGAATAACAGTAATCCACCTTTAGTTTATGGAAAAGAGAGAGCTTTTAGAATTAAGCGAAGTTTGCAATTTCATTTATGATTAGGAAAAGTATACATTGAGCGATTTTAACAATTGACTTTTTTTAAAGATAAGAGTGAGAGTTTAAAACAGTTAAATAATTTAATCTAAAGCCAACACGTTGTAAGAAAAGGTAAAACACACTCTTGCTTGATCAATAGTTTCTATTTGGAATACGTAAAGATATTAATTAGAATGTTTAAGACTATTGTTTATATATATATATATAATAAATACAATGGTAGTTAACTATTATATATAGTCTTTCAATCCGTAGAAGTACTTTGGGTCAACTGCTATTAAATTTGTGTGTGTGTGTGTGTGTGTAAAGAAACAACAAAATTGCAGTTGTCATTTTTAAAATGTATATATAAATAATTATTTAAATTATTTAATATACTTCGAATTCATGATATAATTATTGAAAGAGACGACAATGCTGCAAAAAGCAATGATAACAACAATAATAGTAATAATATTCTTTAATTCAAAAACAGATCTCACAACAACTCAAATTACTTACTGCTTATACACCTAAATTTAAGTTAATTTTTTTAATATGTAAAAATCATGTCTTTGACAAATATATCCAGGGAAATACCTTAAAAACATTTTAATGGTGAACTTACACCTCCACTTACAGAATGAATTCCATTTTTATCTGAATCACATAACACTGAGGGCATTAATTCAAGAAAAGTTAAAAATAGAATATAAAATATAATTAACTAGTTGTCAAAATTTTATCTCTCACTGTATGCAAAAGTACCACTATTTAATATCTTAGTCATTCTATAATATTGTTTTCAAAAGCATTTGTCATCATTTATATTCACTGTTCATGAAGATACTTTGGGGTAAAAATCAGCAGGAGTCTCATTCAAATGACCTCAATATTCTGATACAAAATAGTCTGGGTTTACACAGTTTTCAAGTATTAAGAATTCAAAAGACTGTCAGTATAATATAAAAAGATGCTTAAGTTTTTCAAACATAGAAATAACTTGGAAAATTATCCTTATAAGTAGGTGATCTTTATACACTTGATTCTTGAAAACTTTCTTTATGCCATTTTGGCAACCCACAATCTCAATTTCTGTCTTTCAAAAACAAATTCAACTATTGGGAAGCCCATACATTACTATTTTTTGAGTAAAAAATTGTTTTTCTTTTCACTAGTAATAATTGTAATTATAAATATGCGACTTTTTTCGCATGCGTTAGTGAAACTATAATTATATTATAACGTGTAATAGGTTTGCTTAGCGCTTTTGAGCTTTAATGTTGGAATCTCATACTCATAGCTTTGACATTCTTCATTCACAAAGCTATGAGTATGAGATTCGAACATTAAATCTCGAAACCACTAGGCAAACCTATTACACATTATAATATAATTATAGCTTCACTAACACATGCAAAAAAAGTAGCATATTTATATTTTTTTCAGAACAAAATAATCCTGAACTGATACTAAATATAACAAATAAACAACTGTGCTGTAAATTTAAATTCTGGTTACTGGGACCAAAAATACTTTGATTTTCTCTTAAAAATAATGCTTGAATCACTTTTTACATTTTGTTTTTTAAATACAAATGACACTTTCAAAATTCAGAAGATCTGTGTTTACTTTGTTATAAAGAATCTGAAATAGAATTCCTGTACTTTTCTTTTCACATGCACAATCTTAGATTATATCCATGAGTTGATATCAGAATTTCTCAAGAATAAGAAGACTAAAAATCAAATCATCTACTCTTGCCTACTTTAAGAGTACTTTTTAAAATTCCAGACCAGTACATTTACCCTATATGCACTGTGGTGCACAAGATGCATGCTTATTTATAATAATAATCTGAGTCAGCATCCTATCACTTTTGATAACAAACTTGAACATATTCAGCAACAAAATAAAAAGGTGTTCATTGTAATATATTAATGAAGACCTTGGCTTATATGTGACTGTCATCTAACCTATAACAAGATACAGTATTCTCTAGTGGACTTATTTAAATATCTTTAAAATATATAAAGTGATGGCCTGCATATATATTTTTATCAATATGCAAATTTTTTTTTTCATAAAAAAAAATGGATGTAAATATTTAAATCTTGTGAATCACATGCAAAAAAAAAATATGCAAATAATTTATTTCTATTAGTACATCCAAATTTATATTTATGTTATGTATCCAATCTAATAGCTTGTGAACTAAGAACAAACTAATCAAATTTAATAGAATAAAATCCTTTGAATAATAATAATAATAATTATCATCAATAACAATAATAATGACAACAATGATAGTAATAATAATAACATCAGTAATGATAATAATATCAACAACAATAACAGTAATAACAACAACAACAAAAACAATAATAATAATAATAATAATAATAATAATAATAATAATAATAATAATAATAATAATAATAATAATAATAATAATAATAATAATAATAATAATAATAATAATAATAATAATAATAATAATAATAATAATAATAATAATAATAATCCTACAGTGAACTTTGTCTTGTCTGCAAGAAAACTAGAATTTCTCTAGCTCAAACTTTCTATTTTCAACTGACAATGCTATTGTTAAGGTAATTTTTCACATCTTTTGAAAGAAAAACCTAAAACATTATCATATGTTATAAATTTAATAAGGTGTTGTGTGTATATATTTCTAAAATCATTTTCATTAGTCATGTGCAACAGTCATAAACACACTTAAAATGGCTCTAACTAGTGTTTATAACAAGTTTCTTTGCTCACGACTTTAAACTGCTCTAAAACTGTTAATTTTTATGTTACCATAGTGAATTTATGGTCATTGTAAAGAGTAAAATGTACAGTGTGATTTTGCCAACTATCAAATTATGTTACAAGTAAAAAAAATCAATAATATTTCAATTTAAAGCTATAACAATAGAAAAAGGCAGACTTTCCAAGGTGCTGATTGGTTGTTTCTAATTTTCAACAAAATGGAGCTCTTGTGAATGATTTTGACAGGTCTAATTTTTTTGTTTTGATTTTCAAAATTAAAATTTATATTTTAGAGTATTTTTTTCATATTATTTTTACATATTATAAATTATTTTGATAAAATATGCTGAAAATATAATTAATTTAGAAGAATAGTTAAGATTTGAGTAAGATTTCTTCACTTTTACATGAACATAAATTCATAAAAAAATCAATTGTGTGGGCTGCATTTTCTAATAGATTATGAAATGTTTATTTTTTTGTTTTCTGCTATAGATTATATTTATAATTATAAATAGAAATTTATTTTTGAAAAAAATTTTCATTCACTTTTATAATCTGATTAATTATTAATTTGCTTTTTACAAAAAAAAAAAAGTAAAATGAATATAATATTAAAAGCTGAAGATATTTTTACTGCAAATTCTGTAATTGACCAATCAAAAGTTAATAATTCACTATGCCAATAGAGATATTTACTTGTTTAAAGGTTAACAGTACAACCACAAAGCTAAACTCTAGATCTTTTCAACATATATGTGTTCAAGTGTGTCAGAGTTATGAGATAGAGTGTTCATATAACCTATATATTACATATATTGATACAGCCATATAATAATCCAGTATTTCAGTTATTAAACAGATATCAAAAATCTTGATTTAATAACTCAAAAGAATGAAGAAAGTCCTGTTTTCACATGATTGACAATATTGCTAAATGAATCAATAATACCATTCCTCGAGGTTCTTTGTTAAATTCCATTTATTTTCTCTGATAGATCAATAGATAAACATTGTTCACTGTACTGCTTTCCATGAACATTATTATATGAAGCTAGCTGAAAGCAATCTCTGGAATACTGTACTCCATGTAACTGACCATCCAAATTCTAGTTATCTTGCCATCAAGTTTCATGACTAAAAACAAAACAGCCCTTCAAAGTGATTGTCAAAACACTTGGCAACTTTGTACTAATTGCTGTGGGTAAATACTACCAGAACTTTATAACAGGGATATTAAAGAATGCATATCATGGATATACTATTCAAGATTTCCTAAAATTAATGGAACTTTTTGGAAAACGATCTCACTACAACCAATTTATTTAAAGATACTCCTACTATCATTTATAATAACAATTGTGAATTCAAGATTAAGCTAAACAAAGGTAATGAATCAACTGCCATACTCATATAGATTATGACGGAAGGCCATTATTTGTCTTTATACCAGAGAAATCCAAAAGCATGGTTATGTAGTCCCCAATTATATTACTGCTTGATGCTTATGATGTGATCAAGTAGTTGATCATACATCCCATAATGAAAACAAATATTTCATAAATGTTTTACAATAATATCATATATATATATATATCATCATTATCATAAATATTATACAATAATATCATATATATATATATATCATCATTATCAACCATTATCAATCCACTGCAGGATGAAGGTATCTCCAAGTTTAATCCATCTTCTCCGATCTTTAGCTTCTCTTCTCCACATCACCCCTGCACACTTTCTTATTTCATCCATCCATCTCACATGTGGTTTCTTTCTGGGTCTTTTACAATCTTTTGGAATCCAGTTTAAAATTTCAATTGTCCATCTATTATCATCTCTTCTAACAATATGTCCAGCCCAACTCCACTTCAATCTTTTAATTTTTTCAATGAGGTCAGTAACACCTGTTTGTTCTCTTACCCATACATTGATCTCTTCTTGTTACTCCCAACATACATCTCTCTATACTTCTTTGAGTGGTCTGAAGTCTCTGAATTGCTCTTCTATTAAGTGTCCAAGTCTCAGATCCATAAATAAGAACTGGTAAAACACATTTGTTAAAAACCTTCCTTTTCAAACACATAGGCATATTTCCTTTTAGTATCAAGTTATTTTTACCAAAAGCACTGCAACCAAGTTTAATTCTATGATTAATTTCCTCCATTATGGTTCCATCTGTATTAATAATCTGACCAAGGTATTTGTAACTGTTAACTTCTTCTAATTCATCATAATCAATCTTTATTTTCATATTTTGAGCAAATCGATTAAACATTACTTTAGTCTTTTTAACATTTATCTTTAGTCCTACTTTCCTACTTTCATCTGATAATTCCTGCAACATTTCCTGCAGATCTGAAGCATTATTTGCAAAAACAACTACATCATCTGTAAAATCTAAATGTCTTAAATAATCACCATTTACTTTCACTCCTTTAGTTTCCCATTTTAATCCACAAAATACTTCATGCAGCACTGCTGTAAAAAGTTTTGGAGATATGGAGTCACCTTGTCTTACACCTTTCTCAATGTTGACTTTCCCAGTGTCATTATGTAATCTAATTGTTGCTGTTGAATTTTTATAAATATTCTTTAAAATATGACAATATCCTGGATCTATACCTTGATAATCTAATGCTTTAATCACTGAAGAAATGTTTATAGAATCAAATGCATTTTCATAATCTACAAATCCTAAGCATAATGGCAACTCATATTCATTTGTCCTTTCTATAACTTCTTTCAATACCTGGATATGATCTACTGTACTAAAACCACTTTTAAATCTGGCTTGTTCTCTTGGTTGGTGGAAATCCAATGTTCTCTGTAGACGAGTAGTAATTATCTTGGTAAAATTTTTATATAAAACTGATAAAAGGCTGATAGGTCTGTAATTTCTAATATCTTCTTTATCACCTTTTTTAAATATTAATATTATTACTGCATTCTTCCAATCATCTGGTACATATTTATCATTTAGACATTTGGTATATAACTTTGCTAAAAAAATTTCTATTTCTTCACCTGCTTCTTTTAATATATCAATTATAATTCCATCATTACCTGGAGCCTTTCCTTTCTTCATACATTTAATTGCATGTCTCACTTCTTCATTTAAAATTGTGGACAATTTGGAAGATTTAATAGATATAGAAGGTACTTGTTCTTTATTACTATATAATTCTTGATAAAAATCTTCTACCAATTTCATGATGTCATCTCTCCTTTTAGTAATAATTCCATCTTTTTTTCTTATTGCAGATATAAATTTCCTTCCAATACCAAAATGTTGTTTTACATTCTTAAGACTTTTATTTTCTTCTACAGCTTTCCTTGCTAGTTCACAGTTATACTTTCTTATATCATTTTCAACTCTTTTCCGCACCATTTTACAAAATTCGAGATATTCAATTCTTTTTAATGCATCATTTTTGTATGTCTTCATATTCCTTCTTTTCTTCATCAATTCTCTAGTCTCAGTAGAAATTTTATTGGTCAATTGCTGTTTCTTTCTACCAGCTATCTTTGTTGCAGTTTTCAAAAGTGTATCAGTTATTTTCATATTAATTTCATTCAAATCTGAATCATGTTCAAAATCTACTAATACTTGAAACCGATTTGTAAGTTCTAATTTAAATTCATTAAAATGTTTCTGAAGATTAGGAATATCAACTGTAAATATTGTTTTTCTTAATAATTTTTGTCTCTCTAGTTTTACATTAACACTTATCTTACACCTTACTAATCGATGATCACTTCCTGTGTTAAATTTATTAAGAACATTACAATCTTGAAATATGTATTTCCTGTTAGTCAAAATATAATCCAATTCTGCTGTACCTTCATTTATATATATATATATTGACTTTCATTTCACAATTTGAACAAAAAGTTTGCCCTCACAAGACTTTTTTATAAAGCTTAATGACTATCTCACTACTCATCACCAATGTTTTTATATATATGTGTGTGTGTGTGTGTGTGTTGATACAAAGATTTTCATGGGTTGCATATATAAAAGATATATTTTGCAGTTCATACATGTTAAAAAAATTTAAATATTGATATACGTTTTGACTTGATGACTTGTATGATCAAGTCAAAATGTAGGTATATCAATATTTAAAATCTTTTAACACAGATGAACTGCAAAATATGCCTTTTATATGTATTAGCACATATTTTTAATGTCAAATGAATGTAAAATTGGAAAATGAATGCTGTACATATCGGGAAAAGAATTCCCTTAATTTGAGCAACTGAAGCAATTGCTACTTTGAAAAGAATATGCTTAATGGAACTATTGATTTAGAAATAGCTGCATAAATATAGCTAAATTAATGTTATTGCCTAGAGTAATTGAATTATTATTTTCTAAAACATTAAAAGAAGGATTAATAGTTCTTAATTATTTTGAAGAAGAAAGTTGCTTAAAGGTTAGCAGTTATATTGGTAAAACAGAGAAAAATTATTTTTTGATAACATTCCATAAAAGAACAAACAACTCTAAATAGTCTTTGCTCACATATGGGTTTACTGTTTCATAGGCATATCCTACTTATTTTTCAAGTTTAAAAAATGCACACAATAAGTATCCTTAAAGTAAAAGCCTTTTGAATATCTCTTTTGCAAACGAATTTATTGATGAAGCAATACTATAGTAAATATAAATTTTAATTTTGAAAAGTAATATAGTTATGATTCCTGTATGTGAATCAGAAAATATTTATATAAACATTTTTTTTAATCGTAGAGAGATCCAAGAAGGATCAAAAACAGATATGTTGCTTGTATATACTTTTTTAATTAGGAAGTGATGTAGTAAACTTTAGTTAAATTCGTCCTTGCTTCATATATTTTTATTTAGTATTTGTAATAGAAATTAGAAATTTATCATTTATTAACTTGCTGTTATAGTTATGGTTGCCATATGTCCCGTATATATGAAACTGTTACCATATCTCATTATTTGGTTCCATATTAACACTTCTCCTATTTTTGTTCCATTTTCACTGTAAAGTCTATATGAAATGGCTGATACCACATATCCATCAGTCAGTTTCAACTGTCAGTGCTAGGTGAAGTCTGATTTATTTTGTGCATGTGTAGTAAAATAAATAATTGCTTGCTCCCGCATATTGAGTCTTTTTTAAGTAAAAGCATTTTATACCCTTAATAAAAGATGCCAAAGAGAAAATGTCATTTTAAAGATGAATTTACCAAAAAAAATGGTCATTTATAAAGAATGAGAAAACTGAATTTGAAGCCCTGTGTTCTATCTGTAATTCTCATATTTCCATTAACCATGGTAAAAAGTCTGACAGTCAATAATATATTGCTTCACATCTTCATAGATTTAATTTCATGGTCACTTCAATGTTTAATGCTATATTTAGTTTTTATGATAGAGAAAGATTTTGAATAAGAAATTTAGTTGTGGCTGCTGAGCTGACCATGGCGTACAAAGTAATATATCACCATCAAGCATGTAACTCATTAGATTGTACTACTAAACTGAATGGTTTGATTATTTTGACTCAAAAGTAGCCACTAAACAAGCAACTGCCAGAACTAAGGCCATGGCAATTGTGAAATATATACTTGCCCCTAACAATGTATAACAGTCCATTAAATATTTAAATGAGGCATCTTTTTTTTGGAGTAGCTACAAATGCCAGTAGCCATAATGCTAAAAAGATGTTTCCCTTACTAATCCAATTTTTCGATGAAAAAGATGGCCAGCAATCCAAATTACTAAAATTGGCTTCTTTATGCAATGAATGATCATGCAAAATCTCTCTCAAAAATCTAATTATTACCATGGATATGCATATCACTTTTTGTGGAGATAATACAAACACTAACTTTGGAGGTCTAAACTGAGCTGGAAAAAATAATGTGTTTTTAGACTAAACTCTGAATTGGAAACAGATATTGAAGGCATAGGATGTCCAGCACATATTTTAAACAATACTATCAGTAACAGCTGATGTTTTGAATGTAGATATTGAATCAATACTTGTCAAGATATTTAAGTACTTTAATATTTACATGGTGAGGACTGAAAAACTCAAAGTGCTTTGTGAATATATTGGTGTTGCCCACAAAAACGTATTACCCTACATTGGGACCAGGTTGTTATCACTTTTACCTGCAGTTGAAAGAATACCATTAAAATATTTTTTTTTGCTAACGAAGATAGACCACAAAAAGTTATTAAAGATTTTTTTGATGATTCAATGAGTGAAATTTATTTTTATTTCCCGCATTCACAGAGCAATTCATTTGAAACTCAAATTAAAAAAATGGAAAAAATCAAACATTACAGTTCTGGAAGTAAAGTCTGTATTACAAGAGACAAAACAAAATATAATCAAAAGAAAAAAAATAAATTTTATTGGAATGGTGACAAAACAAATCTTGAATCGGTTAAAGTTTGATTCTGGAAGCAGCATAAAAATGGAATTATTCGAAAAGCAGCTATCGATTTTGTTAATACAGCTGTGGAATATATTGAGAAATGGTCAAAATAATTTCAAAAATTCAATTCATTCATTCGACTGAATGACTCTCAACCAGTCCTGAATGGGAAGAAATAGAACATACTATTGTACATTTACAAATAAGAAACATCGATATTGTCAACACTGAGATTTTACTCAACTAGTTTACATATCTAAAAGATTATTTGAAAAAACATAATATCAAACAAAACTGCAAAGCAATTATGAAATTGATTATAAAAGCAAAATGGCTGAAGCTTTATGCAGATACAAAGCATATTGATCAGAAGTCATGTCTAATAAAGCTATGTGAATAAGTATTTGCCATACCAGCCCATAGTGTAAATGTGGAGAGAATATTTTCCCTAATGTTAACTCAATAGTCAGGTGAAAGAAACAGGTTATCAGTGAGACAATTGAAGCAATTTTGATTTATCATTATAATTTTAAAATGACTTGCACCCAATTTTATAAATATGTGAAAAAAGATGATATAATTAAGAAAGTAAAATTAACTTTAAAGTATGACTGGGCTAAAAAAGGATTAGCATTGCACCTTTTTTATTATTTTACATATTCGTTTTATTAGATTGTTTAAACTTTATTATTTTTTTATTAGAGAAAAATAAACCATTATCTACCCACTTTTTTGTTTTATTTATTTAGCACTTAAACGTCCCGTGTATAGTAACTCTTGTTATACTAGAGTTTGTGGCTATAATCAGTGATCTTAAACATTAAACGAAAATAATTAAAATTTATTAATAGATTGGAATAAAAGTAAATACATATATAATCGAAAGACTGTTTTTAAGTGAGATGATAAAATATTAACATTAGCTGTTGGCAGAAAATAAAATAACTTGTTTAGTATTTAAATAGTTATTAGTATTAATGGTAAATGTAATACCTAAACCGATCTTAAAAGAAAAACATGAGACGGATGTTATTCTTATCACACTGAAATTAAAATTAAGAAAGAAACTTACTCAAGGCTTTGTTTGAAAGTTAGCTTTTTTTTTTTTAAATGTCATATCATCAGCCGGGACGCGAACCCGCAACCCGGGCAACTGCCTGCAAGTGCAAGGCAGTCGCGCTGACCTCTCGACGAGCTTTATATGGATCGAGAATACTGAATAGCGACTTTTAACTTTCGAGATGTCAATTTAAAAAAAAAATAATAATGAAACGCTGATAAGATTAAGTTTGATATGATGAAAATAGTTTACATAACATTATTATATGTTACACAACATACGCAAATATATTGTCCAAACTTTTTTATCTTTAGCTTAGGTTATGTAATTGTAACTATTATTTTTCTTAATATCATCAATTTATTTAAAGCACATTGATTATGTAAGTAATATTTACTAAGACAATAAACCTAAAGCATGTGCGGTTGAAAATGCGAAGGTAGAGACCTCTACAGTTTGTGGTTAAGACCTGTAGATGTTCCTATCTTCGCATTTTCAACCGCACATGCTTTAGGTTTATAGCCTTAGTAAATATTAATATCATGAAATAAGTTATTTTGCCATATTTTATAGTTATTGTCATTTCATATTTATAATTTTCTTAAAAACTCTATTTTATTTACTTTATTCTACATTACCAATCTTTTCCACTTTTATTACATGTATCTAAATCCACGTCTCTATAATTTTAATATTTTAACCCCCTTTTTTTTTTTTTTTTCTAATAATCCACTTTTTTTTTCCATAGCAAAACACTCTTCAAACATTTATTCAACCTATTACTCTAACTGAAAGCAATCTTGACCTTACATTCTAACTAATTTGTATCATTTCAATCATCAAATTTCCAAACATTTGAAAAGACTAAACAGCTTTAAAACTTTTCTAATTAAAATGCCTTCTTATCACCTATAATTTTTGATGAATAATTTTTTTGGTTTTTTATATCATATGTTAATTATTATCTACACTATTTTTTAGAAGAGTTTGTGAAATGATTATAGAAAATGAACAAGGTTAAAGATTGATATTTTATACTAATTTTATACATTTCTTCAATCCAACGCCATTGTATATATATATATTAGCATATAGATTTGTTTACTTCATCATTATTTCCCTGATTAATTGTTGGTATGTACACCAGGTTAACTATTAATATTCTACTGCAAGGTTTGATTTTAGACACAAGAGATATAAAACTTAATGTTTAAAATTCAATATTCTTATACTTTTTTTCTAATTTTATTTATATTTACAATATAACCGTCTTGTTTTCTACATAATGTCTACTTTTTAATTTATTTTAAAACATTTACTATTGTCTATAGCTTTTTAATAATTCAACATTTTTTTGTACCTACCTTATAGTATTTTAAATCATCTAATTAGTTCTAATAAAATTAATACCTCAATTTTGAAGATGTAGCTTTCCATGGGAATAGTATTACATTTGTATAACAATTTTAACTGTACTATGAAGATTATTTATATAAAATAAAATCTCCTAAATCATATATCTATTATGCGTTTTTTTTTTTTTAACGTTTTAAACACTGGGGGGGGGGGGGTATTTTTCTAATGTTTAGACCCAATTAATATTAAGCTTTACAATCACAAATTGTAAAGTAATATCAATAAGAATAACTAGATAAAATGTTCTTTAAATACTTCCATATAAAACCATGATCTCTTCAACAGCCTTCTACAGAGAAAAAGTGAATAAAAAGACAATGCTCGCAAAACTTTCTGATTACTGGATGATAATAATTAAATAACGTTCATATTTGCATTACTCTGAAGCTAAAAATAGCTAAATATTGATTTACTGACAAATATTGATTTGTTATCTGGTTGGCTATAAAAAAGCTGTTTGAAAAATGACTTATTTTCACAATTAAAATTTTCTCATCACGATTCAAAGCCCGGGTTTAGAGTATCTCAGGCAGATGCATTTATGATTGCATCAATAGATATTTATTGCCAAAAATATAATTGAATTAATTTGGAGTCCATAGTTGAATCATAATATAGATTCTATGTAATGCTATGATTATATAATCACTGATGATCTCAAAGTGCACTAGTGCATCTGCATGCCATGATTTAAATGGTATTAAATCTACATTCAAATCTGGATCAAGTAAGATTGATAGATTTGGTAGCAGACTTGATTATTTTTTCAAGGTAACCAGTCTACAACCGATCTGTTTAACAAACAGTCATTATTGATCAGTATAGCTAGAGAATAAGATGAAAGATGAAAATCTGTTACTTTTTTGTCTAACAGAAATGGAAAAGTTTAATGTGGAATGTCTTCATCATCTGCTGTTTTCTTAATACAGGATCGCTTTGCCTGCAATGGGTTTCCTTAGTTAGTAATCTTTAGTCTCCAATCATCTGTAACTAGAATTGATACTAGTGAGTCGGAAAATAGCTTTTAGTCTAAAGACATAAACTGTTTATGTGATAAACACATTAATGGGTTTACTATCTATATAATATACATTCTTACATTTTGCCTGAAAATTTATGAAGATGACATTTAACTTGTAATTATGAGTTCAACTATTTTCGTTATCTAATTTAATTGTTTAAGGTTTATATTTTTCTATAATAAACTCAAACTTTGTTTATGCTTTCTCAAGTACATTCGGCTTTTCTAAATACAAAACAACATTTTCAGTTGGTTTTATTTTTATTTCTTGTTCAGATATTGCCACCTACCAATCAAAATCAAAATCAAACTGTAGATATTTAGGTGCGTGAATACTTGCGTAAAATATATAAATTATCTGCATGAAATAAATAGCAGAGTAGTAGAATAATGGATTTGAGAGCAACAGATACATATATCACATCCTAACACAGTCTTATCCAGCGTTCGAACGATTTTCCCCCTAGCGGTAAAACATGCAACTACATATTTAAATGCAAAAATGTTTTCTTTAACAATAATCAAAATATTTATCGCAATTCTTTTTCTAATCTCTATCCATAGAATTTTAAAAATAGTCCATCGACGAATAAGCCAATTTTCTTTAAATTCAACTTTAGCTTCTTCATTTCCGATTTGCTATACAAATCATAAATAACATTTTTTTTTTTTTTTGTAAATACGCGAGTGAAATAAAATGTTTTTTTTTATATAAAGAATGGCAAAAAAAATAAAAGAGTTGGCATTTTTTTATGTATATTTTAATATTATCTGTTTAAATTGACTCATTTTAGATGTGATAAGCGGAAAAATTTTGTCCATTCAACTGTTGAATTATTCAACATGTGTTGTCATCATTATAGATTTAGATGAATTCCCGGTGTAATATTGAGTTGACTGAGCTTTTACTTTTTTTTCTGGGTTTGTTGAGTTTGGTTAAATTGAAAATTGTGAAGAGTTCGTCTTCTTTTATTAGATTGCGAGCAACGCTCTAACAAGCTTCAGCGTAGAAAAATAAAATCTTCACAAATTAATGTGTAAAATTGCAATTTATTTTTTAATACTACTTATATTTTTATGTATTCCTTTATTAAATTTTAATTAAAAACTCTTTTCAATTACTTTATTATTAACTTTTACTTCCCCCCCCCCCTGAAATAAATAACATATATTTTTTTTAACCAAAGAATAATAATAACAAAAAGTAAATCCTTAATATTTAATTTCAATAACTCAACATATATTTAGAGCTTTATGACGTAGTGGTAAGGTCTGAGGCACAAATCCAAGCAGCGCAATCTTAGGATTTGTTTTCTAAATATTTAACTTAGGATCAGCTTAGCTAGGTATCCAGTATTAATCCGCATATAGATATCTAGACATGGTTAACTCAAGGATGCATTCCAGATTAATTTTAGTTTTCAAATAACTGTGGGACTTTGATTCTTAAGCTAATCAGATTGACTGTAATAAAAAAAAAATATCTCATTTCCATGATTGCATTTTGCTTCATGAGGATGGTAAGCCAATACTCTTAATCTCTGGTTATCTGCGGATTACATGCATATAGTTTACATCTAGTATTAGATTATGCTTAACTATTTCGACTATATCTCTGAGTACGGTGGGCTAAGTAGTAGGAAGTGACCGAATTATGCAATGTAATATTTACAATTGTGAAGTTATACATCTAAAACATCATATGAATTACATATTTTATAAAATGTATGTCACTGAGAAATGCATTAATTTATAAAACTGAATTTGAACTAAAAATACAGGCAGAAAATTTTCAATTCACATAAATAATAAACAGAGTTTTGAAAAAGTTATAATTTAATATATATATATTTAAAATATAGATAAACACTTTTAACAAACCAATTAAAACATTAACAAACAAGTTTAAAATTATTTTCAGACCTCCGTCTAATTCTAATAGACTGATAAACAACTCAAAAGATTATATTGACTGATCATTCACTCCACATGTTGCATACTCCATATTGTGCTCATACGCCCGGATGCCAGGCTGTATATTATGGTGAGACCAAATCAACCATCCACACTAGATTGGCTCAACACCTATACACCTATAAAATAGCTCAAAAGTTCAATAATATGTCATCTGCATTCCTAGAATGCCAAAAATGCTGAACATAACTTCATAACCACCAATCCTATAATCATATGCACCAAGGTTAGTGATCACAGGAGAAAAATCAAAGAAGCATGCTACATTCATGGAAATGTCCATGATATTACTAGAAAGGATACTTGCTTCAAGGTTTTCAAGAAATGGGCTGCATAATACATCATTAATTTAAATCTTTTTGCAAACATTTTGTTATATGTATTTCCTTTCAGCTATGGTTAGAAGACATGGATCCTCGAAAACATTAAGCCTATTATTAATATTAATTAACTTATATTTTCTCCATTAAAACTTTATTTATAAGCATGTGTTTGTTTACATATCAATGGGAAGTAAAACTGTATTGATATGTTTGTATAAGTTAAAAGGAGGAAAAAATACTATCATTAAAAATGGGAAATAGGAGAATTTCCTGAAGCATTCTAGAATCATCTTATATTTGAGCCCATAGTTTTTATTTATAGCATATAATTGGATGTATATATGTATTAATTATGAAGTAAATATCTGAAAAAAGCCCTAGCTGTGTTTGAAAAAATCAACTATCTTGTAACTCAAAATTCATCAACTTGTCTTGTATTTGAAATCAAGATCTGAGTTTGCCAGATGAATAATAAAAGTAAAACTTCAATATTGAATAAGTTAATCAGAATTTTAAATAAACCATTCAAAACATTAGCTCTTATTTTGTATAATATTGAATAGCTTCATTTTCATTGCATTAACGTTTTGAGGCTTTGTGATTATTAGTTCTGGCCAGAAAAGAAAAAAAAAGACAGTTATGCTAATTAACATTTTAATATGATTTTTTTATATTCAATTCTTTATACACCTATAGTTTGCTGTAAATAGCACCAGTCAACTTTTTATAGAACATAACTTCGTTTCACCTTTTATAGATTGTTAGTGATATCTTCTATAATTTCTGGAGACCTTACATAACATATTCATTATTTCTTCTGTTGTATTATTTTATCATCCTCATTATTTTTTTAGTCATTAGCTATCTACTGCAGGATGTTTTCTCCAAGTTCAATACATTGTCTTCTATGTCTAGCTTTCCTCTCCATAACACACCAATACACTTTCTTATTTCATCCATCAATCTCATGTCTAGTCTCTTTCTAGGTAGTTTACAATGACTTGGAATTTGCTCAATAAATATTTACTTTTAAATATTTTTTCATGCATTATATTATGTATATAAAGTAGTAAGTCACCAATGAGATTTTAATAAATTTTGAATTAGATATCCAAGTTTTAAAGTTAGATCTTCTGACCATCGGTCTATTACAGATGTCCACACATGTCTGTCTATCTATCTATCTATCTATCTATCTATCTATCTATCTATCTATCTATCTATCTATCTATCTATCTATCTATCTATCTATCTATCTATCTATCTATCTATCTATCTATCTATCTATCTATCTATCTATCTATCTATCTATCTATCTATCTATCTATCTATCTATCTATCTATCTATCTATCTATCTATCTATCTATCTATCTATCTATCTATCTATCTATCTATCTATCTATCTATCTATCTATCTATCTATCTATCTATCTATCTATCTATCTATCTATCTATCTATCTATCTATCTATCTATCTATCTATCTATCTATCTATCTATCTATCTATCTATCTATCTATCTATCTATCTATCTATCTATCTATATCTATAGTATTAACACACTATTAAGTTATTAGGACATTGGTGAGGTATATATATATATGAATGGATAGAGAACAGAATTATCTGAAAAGACGGCTTTAAAATTGCTAACATTTCCCCCCACACTATCACTTTCATTTTCCACAAAATCACCTACTTTTCTTTGTCTTTAAAAGTTTTCCATGTATTTTTTAAAATAAGAATACTTATAAACAAAAAATAAAAACATTTAACCAGCTATTTTTTTAAAGAAGAAATAAACGTGATAAATCATACAATGTCTTACCTCTGGCTAATTAAAAATCCTTCTATCCTTTGGAACTGCTTATTTTAACATTTATTGCAATTTCTATCACCAATTAACTAACGTGCTACTACTTAACATGTAACTTTTTTGCTTGGTGACTTGGTACCCAGGTATACATTCTACATCTATTATTAATCTCCAGTTCCATCATTTTTTATCTTACAAATTTTGTTAGCACAATACAACTATGAGATAAAAATTCTTATCGATTGCATCCTCAAATTTAAGTTTTATCTTGTCAATTATAAGTTATATTCTTTTAAATCATAAGTAAAATAAATTCTAACTTTTATTTTCATTTTGGAGTTTAATGCTTTTTAAATAAATCATCTAATTAATTTACATGCTTTGTATATACTCGTCACAGAAAAGGTTTATAATTAATCACAATCACCTTCATCTTATAACCTGTATTCAAATTTTGTCCAGATAAACTTTGAGATTTTTTTTTCTATTCAGGCTTAAGAGTTTTTTTTTTTTTTTTTCCAGATATGCAGCTAACAGCCCCTATAGCAATCCATTGATGTGAGAGAAACTCCTCAGATCCTATTAATTGATATTAAAAATGCCTAATGAATAACAGATTATTTTTATTGTCCTTATGTGAAAGGTTGTTCGCTAAACCTTTATTTTCCAGTGAAATATTTATAAAATAATTTTATCTAAGTCTTGTACTGCGATTATGAAGATATCTCTTTTGACTATCTTGATCTTGATCAATTCTCTAAAGAGTATTACGTAATTACCTCTAATTATAATACACTTCTTTTCTTGTTGCTTAACAAAATAACTATCATCTAAACATAAACTTATACCTATTTATTAAACAATATTGGATTGGCTGCAGTGGGCAATCTAAAAGGTTTTAGTTTTTTTTTTCATAAATCAAAGCATCGACCAGGAAGCGAACCCGCAAACTCAGGACAACTCATAATTGATCATCTTTCTTGTTCAATGTTTAATCAGTGATCTTTAAATTATTTTTAAAAATATAATAGATACTTACAATATATTTACCAATTGTTTATATTTAAAGATCTCATATTGATTTTTGTTTAGAGAATTCTACTTCCAAAGATTAGTAAATTGAACTTAAATATAAATAGTAATATAACAATTTATATACATGTAATAATTTGGAAGAAACTACACTTCACATATACTTATTTATGTCATGAAATTTCCATCAACAAAAGTTTTAAAATCATAGATTGTCCTTCTATGCTTCGAGTTTATTCTTGAAATAAACTAATGTTTATTGGCCATGTCTAAATTAACTCCTGAACATATTAGCAGTCTTTTTTTTAATATTGGCATATTACTTGCACATAAAGAAAAAAAATCAAAAAAAAAGGGTAATAAAAAACACACCCCTAAAAAAATAAAAAATTGGGGCGGGGCCTATTTTTTTTCTTAATAATAAACCCCACCTTTTCCTTTTAAATTTTTAAAAAATCACTTGGTGTTTGGAAGAGGAGAAAAAAAAATTTTTAAATGGGGGGGGGGGGAGAAAAATAAAAAAAAAAAAAAAAAAAAAAAAAAAAATACATTTATATATCACAGAGAAAAGAAAGTTTTTCATTTTAACTATGTGTGGCCTTGATCCTTATTAGATACTATATGTATGTTAATTAATAATATGATGACATATATATCTATTGTAATGGTAGAAATCTGAGTTGTTTTTTTTGTATTGTGAATTAAGTTTAAAATCTGAAGTATGTATTTTTTTTCCTCTTTCGTTTTTAAAAGAGAAGAAGTTTTGTATGTAAATATCGCTGCTAGGGCTGTAATATTTTGAAAGTTTTTTTTTTTTTTTTGCAACATAATTATTATTTACAGTTACAAATTGTTTTGATTTTTTGGGGGGTTGTAATGAAAAACTTTGATCTTGATTACATTATTCATTTGTTACCTTTGATTTATTGCACTCATTATTATTTAGATATTCAGATTGTGAAATATAATTAATGTTGTAAGGGTCTGTTTTGTTTTCACAACTTATGTTATTGTAAAATGAATTATGGGTAATGTAATTTTATTAAAAGTGTAATGCTATAATATAATATAAAGAGATATGTGTGTTTATTTTATATAAATAAAATATCATTAGTGTTGATTTAATATATGTGTATTATTTTTGTTTTATATCTAAATTAAATATTTTTTTGTTATTATTATTGTTTGTTAAAGTTGGACTTTGGACTAAGAACACTGCTAGATTTAAAGGTGGAAGAAAATTTTTGGATTACCATAGAAATGTGACAGCAATAAATACATAGATAAAAAAAGTACTTGTCAATGGAATAGCATTTTTTTCTTCTTACATTTTCTACTTTTGCTTATATTATTCCATTTCAGTTTTATTCCGCTATTTTTTATCAATATGATTTGATTATCAAAAAAAGAGAATCAATTATTCTTAAAAATAAGGAGTAGAGAAATATATATATATCCAGAAAGTCTATAGAGAACTGAAATTGCAGGAGGATGAAAAGAAAAAGGCTATCAGACAATGTGAAAAATAAAGGTATTGTAATTTTATAGTACAGTAAGTCTGGAAATGAACAGGAAAAGTTTATGTAGATTCTTAAAAATATTGATATTTAATAATTTGCTGCTATACTGAAATATCTTGTCAATTAATATTGTTCTGATTATCAATGGATTAATCTTAAAGCTGAAATGGGTTAGTTAAAATTTTCTAAAACTGTTAATATATAATCTGAACTTAGTTCAGTCCCATATTGGCTATTTAAGTTAGATGGCTGAATTTGAAAACATATGGATGTCTGAAAAATTCAGATTTTTTACTTAATAGTTAACCATTAGATAAAGTGCTGGGATTAACCTGGTATTTTAAATTTAATGCTTGAATAACCTAGCATTTCACTAAGGAAGCCAGAAACAGAAAGCAGTCTGGGGTTGGGAATATTCTGAAAAGCTTGTTAAGAGCTATTGGCAAGCTCATTAGATAACCTATATATATATATATAATTTGAATGAGAGTAGTGTAGTAAAAGTAATCAAAGAAACAACATAGGTGTAAATTCATCTTGTAATATCTGTAATTTATTTTAGGGTGAAGGTTAAAAAATACACCCATAGTAAAAGGGGGTGGTCTAAATATTTGGGCTAGTGATGTTGGAATATGATTAAAATTAAGATGTGGACTACATCAATGAAACTATCAAAATTGTATATATATATATATTTATTTATTTGTCAGTTTTCTGCATTCTAATGAGTCTAGTCCTGAGGATTACATCAAGTTAGAGAAGACTGCAATGACTTTTTTATGAAACTGATCAAAATGTATATAACTATGCATAAATAAAAGTAGATTCCAGTCAAAGAATATTTAATCAAATATCCATGTGATTATTTAGTTTATTAAAAGATGAATAAGTTTAAGGTATGCTTTCTGTTACATTGTACTGCCGAGGTATTTTTGAATATTCTATTTGTGACCCTAATATTCATAGCATCATCAAGTGTAGAAGTGCTAAAATATTTTAGTTAAATTGGGTGCAGTATATAATGAGATATATTAATTCTTACATGATTGGCATAGCAAATCTATGACCAAAAATATATGTACATTTCTCACTCTCTGATCTTTCAAATGCTCTTACATCAATTCATCATATATAATTGATGATTTAACTTATCTCTATCTATCTATCTATCTATCTATCTATCTATCTATCTATCTATCTATCTATCTATCTATCTATCTATCTATCTATCTATCTATCTATCTATCTATCTATCTATCTATCTATCTATCTATCTATCTATCTATCTATCTATCTATCTATCTATCTATCTATCTATCTATCTATCTATCTATCTATCTATCTATCTATCTATCTATCTATCTATCTATCTATCTATCCATCTATCCATCCATCCATCCATCCATCTATCCACCTATCCATCTATCCACCTATCTATCTATCTATCTATCTATCTATCTATCTATCTATCTATCTATCTATCTATCTATCTATCTATCTATCTATCTATCTATCTATCTATCTATCTATCTATCTATAATAATATTATTCAATGTCTGTATTTTTAAAGCAATATATGTAATTATATAACTGAATATTTGTAAATACAATAACTAAATAATTAAAAATTTTTTATGCACTTAGAAGCATTTTCAATTATCCCAGTAATCTTTGTCAACTAACGCTTTGAAATGCTAACTTTCCCACAATTCCATGAACTTAACATTTGCTGTTTCCCTGTTAATTAAGTCATATTTATATTTTATATTAGCATAGCTTCCTTTATTTATTTTTTATTGTTATTTTTTGCAATTTTCAATATTTTTACCTTATCAAAATTGAAGTCAAAACCATAAATATATGATTTATTATGGTCGTAAAAAACAGATGATGAAATATTATTCTCTATTATGCAATTTTTTTTTTTTTGATTTCTGAATGTGTTTCAATAATAGTAAGTGTTCTTTAATTCTTTTTTCCAACATACATCTAGATTCACCTATATATTCACTGTCACACCTACATATCCATTTATAAATGACACAATTTTTATTTATAAATGAGGTTTTATCTTTGGACTTATTTATTAATTTGTTTAATGTAGGAGGTGTGTAAAATACAATATCACATACATCTCTATAAATTTTCTTTATAAAATTTGCTTGATCATTTGAAATATATGGCATTGATATCCATATTTTTTTTATTAGCAGGAGAATCAATATTATTATTAAAATTTTTTGTCTTATAGTTTGTATTAAAATCTCTAATAACATTATATATATGATTATAATTGTAGCCAAAATTTAACAATTCATTCAAATATATTTCAATATTTTTGCCTTTATCTGATGAATATTTGCAAAAAACTATTATTTCTAAATAAGAAGGACTTTAAACCTGCCATTTTGTGTGACATTGGCACTTTTGATTTATATGGAATATAACCTCTTTTTACTATTGGTTTAATGGTTATACAGTAATCCAGCATGCATTGATTTCTAGTTATTTTAAGATCAAGAAACTGAATGCATATTAAATCATCGTCTGTTTTTACCTATCTTAGAACTTTTAAATCATCTAATTCTTTAAACAACTCATTAATTTATTTGGTTTACCACAAACAAAAACATCATCAACATATCGATAATATAGAGTAATATTTTTTTGATAATATTTCTTTTTCAAAATATTTTCTTCATATGTAGAAATTATAAAATTACATATTTCAACAATAGTAGGTAAAGCCATGGGTCATCCATTGCACATTTTATAAAAAATCCTTCTGAAAAAATGCATAAATATTTTTATTGATAAAATTTACACTTACTATTATTAAAACAAGTTCAGAAATCAAAACAAAATTGCATAGTAGATAATTTTTCAGCATCTGTTTTTATGACCATAATAAATCATGTATTTATGGTTTTGACTTCAATTTTAATAATATAAAAATATTGCAAATTGAAAAAAAATAACAATAAAGAAAAATAAAGGAAGCTATGCTAATATACAAATATAAACATGACTTAATAAACAGGCAAGCAGCAAACATTAAGATCACAGAATTGTGGCAAAGTTAGCATTTCAAAGCTTTAGTTGACAAAGATTACTGGGATAATCAAAAGTGCTCCTAAGTGGATACATTTTTTTAATTATTTAGTTACTGTATTTACAAATATTTAGTTATATAATTACACACACACACACACACACATATATATATATATATAATTAAAGAAAATAATTTACACCTTTAATATATGCATGGACTGATAGAATTGAATATTATATATACATATAACAATCAATCTTTAATCTATCAACAACCTCAACTTGTAATCAAGGCAACCTTCTTTAACAATAAAGGTTGTACCATGTTTGCCTATGTTGTGATATATTTATATAGACACTGAAGATTGCAACTTGACCAATTTTTAGTGTCTACATAAATATATCAGATTATAAATCAAAGTGGTAGCATGTTTATTGTTAAAGGAGATTGTCTTGACTACAGATTGAAATTGCTGACAGCTTAAGTGTTGATTGCTATCATCTACCATTTATAAACCTAATTAAAGTGTTGAATAATTGGCTTTATTGATTTAGTAAATATATGAATATAAGTATTTATAATTATTCTGGAACAATATATACATTAAAGCTAAGGTGTCCAAAACTACATGGTCAGATATATATAAGTTGCACATCGCCACACCTCATGTTGAAGCCTAAACCAATGTATATTGTAGCGATAACTTGTCAAAGCAATATAAATATGCAGAAAATCAAATCTCATTTCTTGAAAATATCTATAATTTGAAATAGACTGTCAATGCTAGACGTTATAAATAATAAATTAAAACTCAATATTTTTTTATTAAATGTCACATTTTAACATACATTATAATAGATACATTGTAATACATACTTTAGCTATTAACAGAAAATTGCTATTTTTGAGCAAGTTCGGAGGCTTTGTCTCATCATCATCCCAACAGTGACAAATTTTGATCTCATAGTATATACTAAATAGATCGATTAACTAGATTAAGTGTTGCCAATCTTGGTAAGCTTTCTGAAGAGATGTTTTATCATTATTTTGGTAATAATGCAGCATAGCTTTGATAGCTAAGGAAGGTTTTGATTTCCGGAAAAGTTTCTGAGGTGCCCCTCTTTGCTGAGAAATTTACGTTTCCTTCAGATAAAGCAGTCTAGATTAACTGTTTGATGGTAGATTATTTAAATAATTCATATTCTAAACTTTTAAACAAACAACAGTATTATAATTATGTAATAAACCGAAAGTATTGAAAAGTTAAATGTCAATTATATGTAAATTACTTCCCCACAATTCTCCCATTTAAACTTAAACCAATAAATATTTTACTCATGCTTTGACCATTTAGTTCAAATTGTAGATAAGAAAAGTAAGTGAATTTCAATTTTTAACTATTTTGTAGTATTGTCTTGCTCATATATAAATAATAAATAACTCTGATTATATGAGATTAAACAAGAAATAATTAAAGCTTCCAATAAGTCATATACCGTAAATAGACTCTCAAAAGACAGATGATACCATCTTTTGAAAATTTATTTATGTGTATCTCATTGGAACCTTCAGTTACTTTCTGTTTAATTACATATACACACACACACATATATATATATATTAATAAAAATGCATTATTCACCAGATTTATTATTTGCAAGTTTATGAGAATTTGACACAGTATTTTATATTTTTATTTATCTTCTGCCAAAGAACTATGTTTTTATTTTATAACATAGTTGGAAATCTAGCAGAGTTGGCTGTAAGTAGATTATCTGAATACAGACAGATTTTATACTGGGATTTCTTTTTTTGTATACAAGTTAATTTTTTTTTTTTAACTTTTTCCATATGCTAGATAAGTAAGAAATTGTTATATATATATATCTTCATAATCAAAACAGGCAAAATTCTTCATACAGTAGTGTCACTCAGTGCAAGCCTGAGTAATCAATGGATGCCAGAAGGCTTGTGCATAGAAAACATTATGTAATGCTTACTCATCTAATACCCCCAGACTAATTTCTAGCTTGTGGCTTCCATCAGTGATGAGCCTTGGATCTGAGAGCACTGCACCAGAAAGAAACTAGTCTGGGGATAATGGATGAGTAGACACCAGATAGGGTTTTTATGCACAAGCCTTCTGACATCCATTGATTACCCCGGGCTTGCACTGAGTGGCACTACTGTATGGAGAGTTTTGCCTGTTTTAATAACAGTTACGAGCAAACATAAAAAATGATGATAATGTGATGTTTAGTGGCATCTTTATATTTCTATTGTTAATACTAATATTTCCTGTGATTTTATTAAATACAGATGAATACTTATTAATATACAATAAGTAATCGCAAATATCACTTGATATTTTAAACATGTGGAAATATTCCATTCAATTAATATAAATGTTTTCCTTTCTGATGTTGTAGGCTTAAAATAATATCAAAACAAATCGATAAACTTTAATTATTAGGTCAACTCAATAAAAAGACAAACAAAATATATCTCTATGCAACGTAAAAAATTATCAGAGAAAATTCAGCCTCTACTTATATAATGGTAAATGTTTTTATATTAAAAAAAAAATCCTATCGAAAATCAATTTAATTAAAATTATTTTTAGATGATTTTAGATTCTATTATCAGAATCAGACAGCAATATATAAATTACTACATAGGAACAAATCCTATTTTGATTATATAGATTATTTAAAGATTGCTTTTAAGCGGACAATGTGATTATGAGAAAGATTAATCCGGGAACAGAAATTCAATGATGAGCTACAATTCAGCAGATATTTAAAGTTTTCAGTAAATAGGTTATTTTTTACTTATTAAAAAAAAAAAAAAAACTTTAAAAGAACTACTATTCAACATGTTAAAAATAGTTTATATAATAAAATTAATTTAAGCAATTTTTGATGTAATGGATAATAATTATTGATGATTACAATTATTGTAATTGATTCATTTTCTTTTATAAATAGTAATTACAGAAACATCCATAAAATCAGATGGATTCTCTATATTCAAGTATTTTCACTGTGTTTAATTAGGTTCGAATATTTCATTATAATCTTTTATAATTTGTGTGTGTGTGTGTAGCTACGTAGATATGACTCCAAATCTAAATACGTAGATGGAATAAATATACCAGTAATAGAAATTATCTGATATTTTTCATGTTTACAAAAGCAAGTAGTATATTCATGATAATTTGTACATTGTACAGGCTTAAACCTGCATTTATATATGGAATATATGCGGGATTCGAACTCAGACTTTCATACGCCCCACGATTCTCAGTGCCATTTCATATTGCTGATCTACCCGATCACATACATGTTGAAAAGATAAATAAACACCAATATATGTATTTCATGCTAGACCAGCAATCATCAGTTGGTCTAGATTACTATCTTCACACGTATATATAATCAGTGCTCAGCTTTATATTAAGATAACCAATCTTCATACTTACAGAATATTACTGTTATATAGATTGTTCCATCTACTAATATGTTAAAATTATACTATTATAAATCTATATTACTTTGAATGTATAAAAAATAAATTTGACATAGGATCTATTTCCGTTGCCACTAATACTTTTATTATTAACAGTTTGCACCTATAATTATTAGTACTACGTGATTGTCTTTTATTTTACATTCTGATATCAAACTCAGATAGACTGCATAGTGTGTTATTGTTCTTATTTAGATGAATAAAAAAATACATTTTCTATTTAAACAAAATATTTATGATAATCCTTATATGAATTATACAAAAGTTCAAAAACAAAAACCCAGTCAAGTTCACATGGTGAATCAAAATATGTATACTACCTGCACATTCGACCACAACTCACAACTCTTAACATTTTAAAGTCTCAAAAAGGAAAAAAAAATACATTTTTATTGGTACTGATGTAATATTATTACTCTATAAAGAATATTTTTTTCTGAAATTTTTAATATCATATAGGAAATTGGAACTATAAAATGAACTGGGATATAAGAACTATAAATTATATAATGTTTCTAATATTAATGACAAAAATGAAAATATCCATTGGATTTAGAACCATATTGTTTTATTTTAGATATGATATGCTTTTTTACATAATCATAGGGATATCTAATTATTCTTTTTTTTTTATCTATAAGAAAAGATTTCCTTAGATCAGTAGTATATCACTGAAGATGTTTATTATTAAAATGTTGTTATGTAATGTTACATAATAAACGATGATAGTGAAAGACACATAAAATGCTGAGTATAAAAAAGTTATGATAGAAAATATTTGACATGACTTGGTTAGGATAAATAAAATTTATAAAAGTAGATCAGACTTGATAATAATTTAAGGTTTAATTGTTTTACTTAAGACTTAAATGGTCAATCTAGAATTTTTTTTTTTAAATAAATATACATTTTAACTGTAAACCTCTCTAGTTTTGAATTTTCTAAACTCTCCTTAACAAATCCAGAACCCAATGGTTGTTTTAGTAATCTGTTTTATAAATGGAATTTAATAGTCCTTAACAATTCCAGCTTTATTTAAATACAAATCTTATAACAAATGTTTACTTTATTGATAGTTATGCTATCTAAAAACATAAATGAAATAGATTAAAATAATGTATTGTAACGATATATAAATATGTCGTTACATTAATTTAAAATAAAAACTTAAAAGTTCGCAAATAAAAGTAAAAAAAACTAAACGCTAAAATTAAAATGTTTGTTAAACGTATATACTCGCACAGATGCTAAACTTTAAAAATATTTTTTTTAATAAATAAAAAAAGGTATTTGAATGTATTTTTTTTTATAAAAAAAGATTTAAATATAAAAATAGTTTAAAAAAGAAATAACGTAAGTAAAAATAAAAACAGGTATTAATTAATTCCTGTAATCTGTAAATGGAAATGATTGTTTATTAATTGTCCAAAAGCTGTCTAATTAAAAAGTCAGAGAGTAAATTAGATAAGAGAATAAAGAGATTTTAGCTTGACCAATGGAAGCACCAAGCCTCAGCCTGGACCCGAACGAAAATTTGGATTAGTGACGTCTTTGTTCATTCAATCTGGAGATTTAATAAAGAGAATTATTGAGTTCCAGTTCCAGCGTGGTGGGTTTGAGAGTTGTGGTAGGATGCACATACCACACTCTCTAAAAAAGGAAAAGACTGTGATACCTTGAACCAGCTATTGCCATCTCCAGAACATTATCTTCCAATGGAGGCTTGGGGAATTAAAAACAGGCGAATCAAGTAGAATTTCATGTTTAGAAATTGATAAACAAGCCAACTTAAATGTTAAAACGGACTCTTATCTGACTTTTGTAAGTTTTTTAAATCAAATTAATAATGTTTAATTTTATATGTTTTCCGATTGATAAAAATCATTTCCATTTTTTTTTTCTCTTATTGTATAAATTATTTGTTGTTTAAATTTTAAATGAGGGAATTTAAGGTTGGGTATAGATGTTGCATAGATTCGTTAGTGGTTGATAATGTTGTGGTTTTCACATTCGATTAGAATATATGTCAAAGATATCACTGCAAGCATCTTACGATGAATGCTAATGGGATTTGTATATTCCCTATGCAAGTGACGTTTATCGATGACTTTGTATTTTGATCGGTTGTGTTTAATTTGGAATGTTTTTGACCGTGGAATCTGTGCAGCTGATCTGTACTCAACATTTTAAAACAAATTTTATAAAATGCATTTGTGCGAACGTATCTAAATGTTAAATTTAAGTCGGGCGTGAATGGCTATATAGTTTTGTAAAGTTATATTAAGGGAGGGTAATCTTAGGTTATTCATTTCGTGGTTGAATTGGCTCAATGGATTGGATATATTTGTGTAATTAGTAGATGTAGTATGAGGTCCGCTACAGGCAGGATTGCATATATATGCCACACACCTTCTGTTTGCCTATGGATGGGTTTGTAAGTTGGCAGAAGACCGCAGTCCATTCCTATGGAGTTTTTTGTTTATTGTTCTACTTGCCAACAGATGTAACATCCCTGTTGGTGGAGAGTCAATGTCTTCTCTAATTCTACTTATTGTTCAGATGTACATTCCTGACAGTATAGTATTTTCTGTTGTCGTATCATGCTACATTGAATACATGAATGTATCAGATGGATTGGCGCCAGTTGATTGTGAAATTTGTTGCCTAAGGTTAAATCAGGAAAGAATTTTTTTTTTCAAATGCAGATCTATGTAGTCTATTCATACTTGACTATCTAAATAAAATATTAAACTCATTGAAACTTAGTTAAATGTAAAATTAAAAGTTAATATAAAAGTCTAAAATGTTAAACTTATTCCTCAAAATTTAAATGTTATTTTATACGTGTGTAAATAAATATTTTTATGTGTTAATTTCTGGCAGTGGCTTTTATTTATTGATATTTAAGATATAAATTAAGATATAGATTTTTATCTCTGCGTCTCCACTGAGCTAGTGACTTGGGCTAACGATTGGAATATTTAAATAAAGTGGAATCTTAACAGCGCGTATCTGCCTACTCTATAAATTTTTCTAGGTTTAATTGCCTAGATGGCGCCCTGTAGAGCAGATATGTTTTTGCGGTTAGATTCGATCTTCACTTTCATTTCGATCGTTATAGTATGTATGTATATATATTTAAATGTATAGAAAAAATGGGTTGAATATATTCTGCCAAACAATATTTGGTGTTAGTATGTGGCAGAATCTCAATTATAATTTTTTTTTGTTATGTTTTAATTAGTTTTAATAGGAAATGCATTAGTTTAAGAGCATCAAAATAGGTTGCTATGACAACAAATGCTAAAACAGGAATTGTTCTTTTTGTGAGATAAACTTATACATTATTTCTATTCATTTAAAAAATATATATAAATAGTAAAATTTATAATTTTAATTAAGTTATTATTGTTTTTTTTTATTCTATATATTTTATTTAGTGAACTTATAAGTAGTAGATTTTAAACAGTGAATATAAATGTTTAATGTCTTAAATGTGCTTGTTGTTAGGTTTATATATGTATAATATATTTTGGAATAATATATATAAATAATATATTTCCAATGCGATATTGCAAGAATATAGTGTAAATTGTTGTGGTTTGTGTTGAGTTAAAAGAGTATCATTTGTGTTTTGAAATATAAATATATTTTTTTTATGTAATTATTATATAATATTTTATTTTATTTTTATTATTATTACTATGCTAAAAAAGATTTTAAGTATGGAACATATGTTGATTTCAGTATAAGAGTAAAAAGCATAACCTTAGTTTTGATGATGTCAATCATAAAAGATTATAAATAAAACTGAATAATTCAAATTCACTCTCTAACCTCCTGCTTTTGATAAAAGCAAACCTAAGTTCTTTTATATATTTTTATTTTTATATCAAATGTATTTGCTTGATAATCACATAAATGATGAAATAGAAAGGATTATATTTGTCCAGAAAACTGGACTAGATTATCAAAACCTTGTTACAAAAATGAAAAAAATAATTTATAGCATTCAATTTCAGCTCGATATTTCCCTACTGAAAATAATTTTTGTGTGTAAACAAAATATTTTAACAATGAAATATAGAAGCTAAGAACATACTGCTGTACATAAGAATTGTTCTCATCTGCAGATATCATTTTATAATAACAATGGAATGCTTTAACATAAGATTTAAAGCAGTTTATATTTACATTGTATTGTCATTAATGGAGCTTAGTATCTCTTCATTCATGATGCCATTATGATATTTGCTAAATGAAGGATAAAATTCAATACTTCTAGAATATTGGAATTTAATAAATGCATATTGTTTTGGATAGTGTTACTTTGTCAGGATTAGGGAATATCATTGAAGTACAGCTTATTGAATAGACATTAGAATTATTGTGCTTTTTCCCAAGCACACTATAGGATAATGGTGATCAGGTTGTATGTTAAGGTGTACTTTAATATGAATTTATTAGTACAATATTTATAAATACTTTGATTATTACATTGCATTGGTGATCGAGAGGTCAGTGTGACTGCCTTGCACTTGCAGGCAGTTGCCGGGGATGCAGGTTCATGTCCCGGCCAATGCTATGACACTAAAAAAAGTTATTTAATTGTTTTTTATGTGTATGTGAAAATGAAAGAAAGTTAAATTAGTTTAAATTTATATTCTAGATTTTGATAGTTAAATATTTAGTTTAAAATTTATATTTATTCATTGACAACACATTACTTTGTAGTGAAAATCCAAAAGACTTATGTTGTAACAATTACTTATTGACATTTTATTTTGAAAATAAGGTGAATGAATAACCACATTTGTAATTATTATATTTTATACTAGTCAATTACTTTATTATGAAGATTTTAGAAGAGTCATTAACTTTCTTGTATTTTAAATAATGTTTGTGTGTGTGCTGCAACATTTTTGTTTCACATAAATTTTATATATCATATATTAAATATTATATAGGTAAATTTTTGATGTATAAACACCTATTATATTAATGCTAATTTATGCAAAAATATATTTAATAATATTTAATTATAGTATATCTTGCAAACATTTATTGTTTATTTGTTATTATTTTTATATATACTTATTGTTAATAAATGTTGAATTCATTTAAAATAATAAACTTGCTTTAGGTGCCATTTAATTAACAATGCAAATTTATTGTCTAATAAAATTTTGATATATAATAGTTATATTTATAACAAACAATTATAAAATAGTCCAGGGGTGATATGATTGGATTGGTAAGTGTATGTATTATTACATACTATTTTGTTTATAGTAAATCCAATATATTAACATTTAAACAGGGTATACATTTTTATATAACAATAGATTAATTAATTGGTATTGCTAGATGTGTAATAATTAATTAGAAGATCACCACAATTAATTTAATAGTTATATGCAATAGTTATTTTTGGATAAAATATATATTTGAGCTAATTCGATTTTTTATGAAATATAAGGATATTAATTATTTGGAGTAAACAAAAGTGATTATAATTCACTACATTCTTTTAAACTATTTTTATTGGCTATTTGTTATAGTAATATAATATTTAGTTAGAAAATTGGAAATCTTATGATATTATGAAATTGGTAATTGCACACAGTGAAATTAGTATTTGAATTACATTAAATAGATAGACAAAACTTTCTATATTGTAGTGCCATTCATTACAAGCCAGAGTAGTCAATGAATGTCAGATGATTTTTGCATAAAATCCCTATCTAGTGCCTACTCATCCAAAATCCCCAGACTAGTTTCTTGCTTGTGGCTTTCATCAGTGAGAAGCCTTGAATATGATAGCACTGCACCTAGATATTAGGCAAGCATAAGAAATAGTGATCATGTTAAGTTTTAGTGGTTTAATGCATTAAGTAGAATTATTTACTTTATTTAAATTTAAAGCTTTTTAGTACAGATTGTATATTTAATTTAAATATTAAGATTTAAAGTTTTTTTTATTAAAATACTATACATATGAGGAAAATTGCAATTTAGCATTTAATAACTTGGCTTTATTAATTTGAAGGATAACTCATTATGATTTCCTAATCATATTTATATGTATCAAATAAGAAACTTTCATTTATTTTATGTCATTGTGATTGGATATTGTACATTACAGAGTTATTTTAGGTATTGACTTTCATTTTATATTATTATACATTGGCATAAGTTGTGAAGTATATTAAATAAAATCATCTTTTCTATTGCATTTTATTATAGTTTTGTATTGTAAATACTTTATCCCATTGCAATTTCATTTTGTAAATTTATAAAGTTTTTAAAAAATAATTTTATATATTTTATTAAGCATAGATTAATGTACATAAATATGTAAGATAACAAAGCTTTTTACCATTATTAAGTATTTTATCTTATTACATTTGGTTTATTCATCATGGGCATATTATTTATGAGACAGTATGGGTCCAAGACTTGGACACTTAATAAAAAAACAATACAGAGACTTCAGACTACTCAAATAAGTATGGAGAGATGCATGTTAGGATTAACAAAAAGAGTTCAGACTGCAAAATATAGGTAAGAGAACAAACAAGTGTTACTGACCTCATAGAAAAAAATAAAAGATTGAAGTGGAGTTAGGCTGGGTATATCGCTAGAAGAGATGATAATAGATGAACAATTGAAATCTTAAACTGGATTCCAAGAGATTGTAAAAAACCCAGAAAGAGACCAAATGTGAGATGGATGGATGAAATAAGAAAGTGTGCAGGCATGATGTGGAGAAGAGAAACTAAAGATCAGAGAAGATGGATTGAACTTGTAAAGATCTTCATCCTACATTGGATTGACAATACTTTTCATTGAGGATGATTGCTCCATTAATATTGTTTTTATTTTCATTTTTACTAGCATTATTTTTATTTTATTCATATATAATTGGCAATTGACTATTGGGTTATACTTTACTTTGTTAAAATTGGTGATTTAAGTTTACAGGTTATACAAAAGTCTTCATTTCCTATTCATATCATTTTCATTCTGTTACAAGTGGCTCTCATATTTGTAGAGCATAATAAGGCCATTCTTCTCATCCATTCACGACTCATTTTTATTTTGTTACAAGATATATAATATAGTTTAGACATTATTATTTTAATAACAATGTTATCTATTGCAGATTGTAATTTTGAAAAATATAATCTGTTAAAATGATTTATTAAAAAAAAATTCTCCTTAATATAAAACAATGCATTTTTTTTGTCCAATATTTTTTTTGTTCCTGCTACTCTGCAGTTTTTTTTTTTTTTTGGGGGGGGGGGAATATGCACATTGTTTAAGATCATGGTATATGTGTTTGCTTGTAATTAAAATTTTGAGATTTAAAAAAAAAATTGTGTATCTGTTTACAATCTTATCTTGATATTTAGTTATAGAATGTATTGTTATATTTTTACTAATGTTTATTGGTGGAAGAAGTGAAGTTCATTTATAAAACTATAGTCTAACAGGGTTAAACAAATTTTACTATTTTTAATAAACAAATTATTTTGCATTATTTTGTTTTACACAATAAAAAGTTACAATAGATTATAAATAATCATATTTATGGTGCAAATATTGAATTTGTTTATTAATATACAAGTACATTTTCATTATAATAATACATTTCTAATACTAAAATAACTATTGATATTTAAATACATGTATAGCATATATACTTACGCTAGATATAATTAAAATATGTATTACAAAAGGAAAATTATTTGTGCAAATAACAGTTTTTCGTAAAAGAAAACTGTTTACCAAATGTTTTTTGCAAAATGCTGTAAATGTTTTAGCTTTCAATAACGGTTCCCCTCTTTTCTTCCATAGCGTAAGCTTGTGGTTAAAACACCTGTAGAGGTCCCTACTATCGTATTTTATAAGCATATTATCGATGTTATAGCCTCAGTAAATATTACTTAGGTAATCAATGTGCGTTTAATAAATTTATAATTACAACTTTAAATTACTGTAATAGATTTCTAACTATAAAATCTTTCCATTGACTCGTTGTAAATCGAAAGATTTCGCAAGTATTAATGTGTAATAAAAAATGTGGACTTAATCAGTGAAGTATTGAATAGCTTCAAGCTCGCAGATCTAAACGCTTCAGCTTCACCTATTTAAATATAAAGTAGGTTGAAGTAAAGAAGGGTTCCCCTCTTTTCTTCCATAGCGTAAGCTTGTGGTTAAAACACCTGTAGAGGTCCCTACTATCGCATTTTATACGCATATTATCGAGGTTATAGCCTCAGTAAATATTAGTAATCAATGTGCTTTTAATAAATTTATAATTACACCTTGTTTAATAACATTGTACTGATATTCTTTATTTTTCAATACAAATATTACTCAGTAAGACATTATTTGTTTCTATTGTTAAAATTTGTCTAATACTAATTTAGAATGTTTCTCCACCATATTGGTTTCTAAGGGACGTCACAATACAAATGCTGATACATACCAATTGCTAAAGAATGGCATATTATATCATCCATCATTGATACTATATGTTCCAGATATTTTGTCCAATGCAGTTACAAAAAACTTGCATTTTTCATAAAAACACATAAAACTGTCAAAAAAAAAAAACCCAAAAATTTTCAAAATAAAATATCATAAATATTAGTACACCTGGGTCTCATTTTATGCGGATTATTTTAATGTGATGTTGAAGTTATGAATTTCATGTTTTTTCTTAATATCTTTCATATTTCACTTTATTTATTAGATATGAAGAAATTTAAATTATTAACAACTTATTTTGACTTGAAATACTTTTTTTATTTAAAAAATATAATGTTATAGTAGCAGCTAACGTGAATATTGCATGAAGCTGTATGTAAATAACCTATTTATACTAACAAGTAAATAATAATAATAGATTTATACTTACATATAAACATATCACAATAAATATTCAAAAAATTTAAACTTTTAAACTGTATTTTATTATATATAACAGAAATAAATAATCTTTTAGATTTTTAAAATAAAAAACGAAGATTTTATAAACTGAAAATAATCTTTCTAATGATAATGTATAATCTTTTTGTTTTGATTATGATCTAATTTTTTAAATATAGAAACAAAAAACCATTAACACAGCACAAGACTGAAAATGGTGCTAGTTGTACATCACATCATAAATAAAAATAAAGTGGCTAACATGTTTTTCTGGGCATAATTGCTGAGAGATTCTTGACTTCGTTTAAGGAGAATCCACAATACATTACATGACATCACATCAAATCTGATTTCTTACCAGTTTACAAATGTACGCTAGCAGTAATAATTAAAATATGTATGAAAAATGTAAAATTAAATACTGTAGTTAATAAAAAAAGTAAAAAAAAGTTTGTCTTGTATTATTTTTTTTCAAATATTTGAAATTTAATATTAGTTATACTTTATTTGATTATTTTTTTAATGCAAATTTTAAAGTAATTTTTTCTTGTTGCTTTGCTTTTATGCAAATTCTGAAAAATATAGAACCTATCCCCATTTTTCAAGGTATGTTAAGTCTATTTTTGTGCAATTTTTTTTTAATGAGGGTTTTCTGTGGAACCTATCTACCACATAAAACGAGACCCAGGTGTAATTAAGATATGAAAAAAAATTAGCAATTAGAATCACATGGTCAAAAAAAAAATACCAAAAAATAATATTTAGCAAATATCAGTAATTAGAAAATCACAAAAAAAATTAGTATGAAAACTTAAAAACAATACTAAATTATTATATTTTTAAAATATGGCATATCAAAAAAATTATATTTTGCAAATTTCAATAATTAGGAAATGATCAAAACATTAGCATAATCATATGACCCAAAAATTGTCAATATCTAGTATCAAAAATATTAGTAATTAGGAAATACTTCTGTAAATTAGTATAATAAAAAAATTAAAACAATATTAAACTATTCTATTTTTAAAATAACAACAAATGTAAGGCAGCAAAATAAATTACTAAGCAAAATTAAAAAAAAAACTCGCACAGTCAAGGAAACATAAATTAGCATATATTAACATTTGACTGACTAAATAACTGCTTATAAGAAAAATCATATTAAAATTACTTCTATAATAAAATGAATATAATTAACAAATTATTAAACTAACCTACAAAATAATATAGTATACAAATATATATATATATATGTGTGTGTGCTTGTGGCAGTGTAGAATTTGATATTTCATTAAACTATTTTGTTAAATGATATATGAATAAATATGTTATCTGTAATTATTACATATAGAAATCAAAACATTAGGATATTTTTTAAAAGAAAACAAAATCAAAAAATTTTACAAGACAAATAAAACGCAATGTGTAGAAACTTTCAAAAACAATAAAAATAAATAAATTAAGAATACATATACCTTAAACAAACCAAACATATTAAATACTTTTAATAATCATTAAATATTTTCAAAATAACATTGTTACCATATGCAATGCAGTGTTCAGTATACTTGTTTATTATGTTTCCAACATGGAATTTAATTCTAGTAATTTTATTTTTATATAGTGAAACATAGCTAATACAGCTAAGTCTTCACACTATTGATCAGTAAATAAATATTTGAATATGTGTTGTTAAAAAAAAAAAAAAACATTTAATTAATCTAGTCAGTAATGTCGTCTTCTTTGCTGGTGATGTTGTATTGCTGATAACAAAATTATCCTGTACTCACATCTTGAAATTGTTTTATATTTATATATACATCCTGTGTGTTTTAAGTTTATCAATCATAATATTAGAAAATTATGATCAGTTACTGATATGTTTAACCATTGCCGATAATTATTTGTTTATGTTTGTTAGTCCTTTAATTCTAGTAAAATAAAATCTTATATTTTAAACTGTGTTATATGACATCTTGAAGTCTCGTAATTATATATCATTGCGATAGATCAGACATAACATCTATTGCTTATACATATATAATCATATTTGACAGATTGATAAATAAAGCTTATCATTATTATTTATTTTTACAAAACTGAATAAAATAAATTAAATTTAATGGTGTTTTCAGAATGTTTTTTTTTTTTATTTTTATAATTTTAGGATAATGGGAAAGTTTTTAATCCACAAAGGATTAATTAAAATTCTAAACTTTATATTTTTTATATGTCTCAAACGCTTTTGGATGAATATTTTAAGAGAAATATAAAATACAATTTGCGTTTCTTGATGTAAATGGATTGATAAATTGTTAGTTGGAAATCTCTGTCTATTTGCTTGATTTATTTTAATCCACATGACAATCGAAAAACATAATTGGCGTAATAACGTGTAGAAGTTTGATGTTATCTTTATGTTTATAAAGGAAGTGCATTAGCTTTGGTCAGTATAATGACGGTTAATCTAATTGCTGAGAAAAGATTGCCAGACGTACTTTCACTTATTATCAGATCAGCCCAGTGGTAATTTGCTTTTAGTTTGTTAAAACAACAAAAATAAAAATCTGAAAAGTACAATTATTAATATTTTATATATTATTTATTTAAATAGTTAAAGCTTTGCTTCATTAGCATATATATATATATGCTTATACTGCTGTATCCAAGAGTCTCATGTTGTCATGGTGTTGTACCCACCTGTCACATCTATGACTTCGGTTCAAATCGTGGACATTTAAAATTGTTTTTAAGTGTCAATCAAACTTAGAATTAATTCCGGATGGTTTCTTTATATACTTATTCAACATTTGTCATTCAATAATTATTTTTCATTTTTAATTAACAGATAAAGCAAGAATAAAAAAAACCTTCAATGTTATAATACATAGAAGTAAATAGACCTGATGAGTAATATTCCCCATTACTGTTTTTTTATGGAAGATAACTGTTAAAATATTTTTTGTTATAAAGGATATTACTTAAATTTTGCCTTGTCTATGTGCTCTGTCATACATAGCAGACTTGCTAGTTTTGAAAAAAATGTAGTTTTAAAAATATTGATTAGTTAGAAAAAAATAAAACAAGGTGTGGGCCAAATAAGTAAACATAACTCTTTACCTTCTACTGTAAGTATACAGTCAGTCATGTTTAATTCAAAAGCATTGATGCTTACCAGAAATTGCGTGCATTACTATTGGAAACATATTTCAGGAATGCTTCATTAGTGAAGGAAGACATATGGAATGCCAAAAACACTAAATATGACTGCTTATTTATAAAAATGAACATATAAAACTATGATGTACTTCCTTCTGTTTCTGGAATGCCAAAAACACTAAATATGACTGCTTATTTATAAAAATGAACATATAAAACTATGATGTACTTCCTTCTGTTTCACAATATTTGATTGCTGTTGTTTTATTGGCAATATTTTATAACTATTAGTTTATTTTTAATAAATTTCAATTTAGAAGCTATAAGTAAATATAAGGTTGTAACATAAAAAGAATTACTAGTATAACGATCCAAACGAAGTGGGAGATCGCATCGCACCGCACCGCACTACCAAGGGCACCATCTAGGCATTTGAGCCTAGAAAAATTTATAAAGTAGGCAGATACGCGCTGTTAGGATTCCACTTTATTTACATATTTAGATCGTTAGCCCATTGTCACTAGCTCAGCGGAGACGCCGAGATAAAAATCTATAAATTTTATATCTTAAATATAAAAGAATAAAATAATAAAAGCCACTGCCAGAAATTAACACAGAAAAATATTTATTTACGCACATATAAAATCATTCTAAATTCGAGGAATAAGTTTAACATTTAGATTTTTATCTTAATTTTTAATTTTACATTTAAAATAGCTTGCTATAATGTTTAATATTTTATTTAGAGGGTCGAGTATGAATGGACTACATAGGTCTGCATTTGAAAGGAAAATATTCTTCCCTGATTTAACCTTAGGCAACAAATTTCGCAATCAACTGGCGCCAATCCATCTGATACATTCATGTATTCAATGTAGCATGATACGACAACACAAAATACTATATTGTCAGGAATGTACATCTGAACAATAAGTAGAAATAGAGAAGACATTGACTCTCCACCAACAGGAATGTGACATCTGTGGGCAAGTAGATCAATAAACTAAAAACTCCATAGGAATGGACTGGGTCTTCTGCCGACTTACAAACCCATCCATAGGCAAACAGAGGGTGTGTGGCGTATATCTATAATCCTGCCCGTAGCGGATCTCATACTACATCTACTAATTACACAAATATATCCAATCCATTGAACCAATTCAACTACGAAATGAATAACCTAAGATTACCCTCCCTTAATACAACTTTACAAAACTATATAGCCATTCGCACCCGACTTAATTTTAACATTTATATACGTTCGCACAGATTTGTTTAAAAATGTTGGGTATAGATCGATTACATAGATTCCACGGTCAAAAATATTTCAAAATAAACATAAACGACCAAAATACAAAATTATTGATACCGACAATCGCAGAGGAAAACTTATAAGTAACCCAATAGTATTCACCATAAGATACTTGCGTTGTCACCAATAACTTAAAAGACATCCGAATAAATACATTTTAGATACTCACCGTAAGGTATCATTATTTATCGAATGTCTATATATTTTGATCAAATATGAAAACCAAAATATAATTAACCGCAAACGAATCCATGCAAGCGTCTATAAACAACTTAAATTTCATACATTTAAAATTTAAACAATAAATAATTTATACAATTAAAATAAATGGAAATGATTTTTTTATCAATAACAAACATATAAAATTAAACATCAATTGATTTTAAACTTAAAGGTCAAATAGAAACTCCATTTTAACATTTAAATTGTTTTCATGAAAGTTCTTAATTATTTAAAAAAAATTTTAAGTTCATTGTTAACAGCTTACGGAAGAAGAATCCAGGTTCTTGTTTTTCCACGGAGTCCTTGTTTGAAACCCGGTCAGATGTTCCAGAGGTAGCATTAGCTGGTTCCTTTCGGTATCACAATCAGTTCATTTTTTAAAATAGAGAGAGAGTGTGTGATATTGCGTCTCTATCACCACTCTCAAAACAAACAGCTGGAACTGCCCAATACTCAATATTTCTCCTTTTTATATTATCCACACGGATTCAAACAACAAAATGTCACCAATCCATCACTTTCGTTAGGGTCCGAGCCAAGGCTTGGTGCTTCCATTGGTCCAGCTAATTTCTCTTATCTAATTTCCATCTGACCCTTTAATTACATAAGAGCCTTGAGGGCTAGCTTGTTTTTCAAATAATAAACAATCATTTCCATTTATAGATTACAGGAATTAATTAATACCTATTTTTATTTTAACTTATATTAAATATTTTAATATTTAACTCTTGTATTTTTTTATCAAAAAAAAAAAAAAAATACGTTCAAATACCATTTTTTATTTATATATATAAAAAAAATATTTTTAAAGTTTAGCATCTGTGCGAATATATATATTTAACAACATTTTAATTTTAGCGTCTAGTTTTTTTATAGATTTTTAATACATTTATTTTTATTTGCGAAGTTTGTTTTTCTTTTAAATTAATGTAACGACATATCTATATATCGTTACACTAGATATGTAACTTATAATTGATAATTTATCAGTTTCTGACAATTTATTTAGAATTTATATATTGGAAATAAATTCAGGTTACAATAAAGTAATAACAAAATACAATATTTGACAAATTAAATTTTCATCTAGAGTAATTTAAAGACAACTAACGGGTTGACTGTGTACATGGAGGAGTGACTGCAAACAATTTATTTTTAATTGACATGACAGTACTAGTCAGAAGCAACAATCAATGTGATATGCATAAAAACAAGTTTCCATACACCCTCAATTATATTTCCTGATTGTTACTTCCCTATATTTCATAACTTATTACCTTAACAAAATAAATAATCAATTTGGTTCAGATGAAAAATGACAAACAATAAAATTATTAACAATAACAATAACTTTTATTAAAGAATAGAATCATATTATAATAATGATAATATTTTTTTTATGTATTTACAATTAAAAAATTATATGACAATCATAGGTGAGAGGGAAAAAGTCTTTGTAAATTACAATATCTTTGAGGATAGCTATAAAAATTAACTGATTTACTTTAACATCTTTGTGAGCTCATATGTATATTTTGTAACCATAAATGTGAGAACATGTCATTAATTATTAAATTTTAATGTCAGTTGTCAATTAATATTTAAACTTCTTTTGGTTCATTCTATGGTATTTTTCTTATGAAAGTTGCCATTGCATTTTTTTTGAGCATTTAAAATAGGCGGACTTGCAGAAGAATTTATGAAAGTACATCTCTATGGGATAATCATTTTAGATGACTAGTTTTCCTTTTACAGCAAGAAACTGTTAAATATTTCTCAGCATTTAATAGTGATGAATAGATTAGTAGAATCAAGGTTAAATTTTAAGGCATATTTTTGTCTACAGTTCTAAACTAACCTACAATTCTGGAAAGATCAAGGTAAGCATCCTGGAGAGTTTTCTATTCCATAAAATGCATGATACAAACTTAAAATTCTTTACAAAATTTTACTGACTTTTATCTAATACAAGACATGTTAATGAAGTGTGTTATAATTCTTTCCATGGTTTCTTCGAAAGCAGACAACTTTAGAAAGCTTCCGTTGGTTCCCATAACAATGTTTTTATTTTTAGTTTTTCCCCAGTCATTTGAAATTGTTTTCTATAACAATGCTTTTTTTTTCAATTTAAAATCATAATATTATTTTTAAAGTAATAACACATTTTATATTTACACTTGTTTTTTTAACATTTTAAAACAATTTTAAAATTTATTCTGTATTCATGACTTTTGAAATTTTGTTATACATACTAAAAAAAAATTATTCACATTAAAGCAACCCCTGTAATTTCAGCTTTGAGGGTTATTTGATTTGTATCTATATTAATTTTATGACTTGAAATATTTAAAAAAGATAAATGACTCCGAGATGCATTTTCTTCTCAAATAGTACTCTTTAGTTGGCTCAGGTCACATTCTCATGTCTTTGGTAACTTCATTGAAAATGCAAGTTAAAAGTTATAAATTGATTTTTTTATTATTTTCTATTTAATAATAAGAGATCCATTCATCTTAGTTTTAAGTTTAAAGTGTATCTATGGACTAAAAATGCTTGACAATTTTAACCTAATAAATAATTACTAACATTGTATGGGGCAGATAGTTATGAAAGTGAAAGTTTATCACTTTAGATTAAATTGTAATAATTTTCATATATATATATTTATGTTAAAATGAAGATTTGCACGGGTTAAATATATAAAATACATATTTTGCGGGTTCATCCATGTTAAAAACGTTCAATATTAATATACTGACGTTTCGATTTGGTCACACAAGCCATCCACAGAGTTATAAAAGGTAGAAAGATGGTTGTAGAGGCGCTACAATCACTGATTTGAATAAATGTTAAAATTCCACCAATAACAAAACATTTTAAATTTAGGAATGTTTTTTAAAAAAATCTTTCCAAATAGGAGGAAGTTTGCATGTATCATCTCACTTATTGATACGATCTGGCCTTTTAAGTATCTCAATGGCTTCTCTAATTTTGCATTGGTAGAGATTATCACATCTGGATATGATCTTGGTACTAGAAAAATCAATTTTATGACCTGAATCTATAGTATGGAGTGAGAGTGCTGATGATGATGAGTGTTGTTTAACTGCATTAGCATGCTCTTCTCTCCTAACACTGATGCAACTATTACTCATACCTATGTAAGAAGCTTTACAATTTTTACATGAGATTTGATAGACACCATGAGATTCAAGAGAGATTGAATCCTTAGGTTTGGTTATTATGTTGCTGATCTTTTGATGAGCAGAAAATGCTGTATCTATATTATAGCATTTTAATATATGTCCGATACTGTCTGTAGTTCCTTTTACATATGGAACACAAATCCTAATAGCTGATTTATCATCTTTTTGTTTCCTATTTTGTCTATTTTGGGCTTGAAATAAGGCTTTTTTTATAAATTTGTAATTATAACTTATTTGCTAATAAAACACTATTAATATGATTTATTTATTCTTTCAGATGTGTCTCATCTGAAAGGTTAATTGCTCTATTTAAAAGAGTTTTGGCTACAGAAACTATCTAAGTTGGGTGATGATGAGAATGCAAATGCAAATATCTGTCTGTGTGTGTATCCTTTCTGTAAATAGAAAAAGCTAAACTATTTGGTGTTCTGGTGACTAGAACATCAAGAAAAGGGAGTTTTCCATCAGACTCTGTCTCCATTGTAAATTTAATATGAGGATGCATATTATTTAAATGTAAGAAAAAATCATCTAATTTATTTTTTCCATGTTGCCATATGACAAAAGTGTCAGCTATGTATCTGAGCCAAATGAGAGGTTTTAAAGATGATGATTCTAAAGCACGAGTTTCTATATATTCCATGAATAAATCAGCTATTACTCCTGAGATAGGTGAGCCCATAGGAGTACCAAAAACTTGTCTGTAATGCTGTCCACTGTATACAAAATATGTATTTAAGAGACAATGTTTAATTAAAGCAATAATATGGTCTGGTAAATTGCAACATTGTGAGATTATATTTAAAGCTTCATCAATTGGGATGTTTGTAAACAAAGACACGACATCAAAACTGACCAGAATGTCATTAGCATTAATTTTTAAACTTTTTAAAACAGAAATAAAATGAAGAGAGTTTTTAATATATGATTTAATAGATGGGATTGTAGGTTTAATGAAATCCGATAAGTATCTGGCTAAAATATGAAAAATCTTGTGTCTGTCCAAAATTTTATGGACATCCAAAAATTCACAAACCAGATACCCCCCTTACCCCCCTTCATCCAATAGTAAGTGCAATAGGTTTTCCAACTCATATTTTAGCCAGATACTTATCGGATTTCATTAAACCTACAATCCCATCTATTAAATCATATATTAAAAACTCTCTTCATTTTATTTCTGTTTTAAAAAGTTTAAAAATTAATGCTAATGACATTCTGGTCAGTTTTGATGTCGTGTCTTTGTTTACAAACATCCCAATTGATGAAGTTTAAATATAATCTCACAACGTTGCAGTTTACCAGACCATATTATTGCTTTAATTAAACATTGTCTCTTAAATACATATTTTGTATACAATGGACAGCATTACAGACAAGTTTTTGGTACTCCTATGGTCTCACCTATCTTAGGAGTAATAGCTGATTTTTTCATGGAATATATAGAAACTTGTGCTTTAGAATCATAATCTTAAAAACCTCTCATTTGGCTCAGATACATAGCTGACACTTTTGTCATATGGCAACATGAAAAAAATAAATTAGATGATTTTTTCTTACATTTAAATAATATGCATCCTCATATTAAATTTACAATGAAGACAGAGTCTGATGGAAAACTCCCTTTTCTTGATATATATATATATATATATATATATATATATATATAAGTATAATATATATATATATATATATATTATACTTAATGTTTTCATGGTTATATGATGATAAATTATAACTTTTTGGAATATACCGTGTCTTATTTTCCATTGAGCACCGATATTTCGATGGAATAGCAACTGCCATTTTCAAGGTTAACTTTTGAAAGAAAAACCGTTAGATCTTAACAAATAACATGACTGTGTGCGAGATGAGAAATGAGATTCCAGTTCAGCATTCATAATATGAGGCTTATCAAAATGTTTATTTTCCTCAGTATTTTTACCTGTTAATTTTAAGTTAATATTGGATAAAAAAAGAGGTTTCCACATAGCTGGAATACATTGTGCTTCATCAGTTCTACTTAAACCAGTAGGTCTCTTTAATATTTCAATTGACTCTCTCATGGTTCTTAAATCATATCTTTCCAAATTAGCAAGTATTTTTGTATCGTCAAAATTAGGTTTGTGACCAGTTTCTAAATAATGGGAAGTAAAAACTGATGTGCTATTTTTTTGTTGAAAAGCATTTTTATGTTTCTTAATTCTGACATTAATTCATCTATTAGACTGACCCATGTAGCCTCTTGAGCACTGGAAACACGGAATTTCATAAACTCCTTGGTGTTCCAAAAGTATTCTGTCTTTAGGTTTATACAAAAAATCACCAATTTTTTTGCCAGTAGAAAAAATGGTCTTTATATTAAAACAAGATAGTCTTCTACTGAATTTATCAGTAATCCCCCTAATGTAAGGCAAAATTACTCTATTAAAAGAAGAAATATCAATTCTATTCTCTTTTTCCTTTTTAGTATTAATGTTATATAAAGCCTTACATATGATGTTTTTATTATAATTATTAGAAAGCGGAATACTTTTTGTAAGTTTTATTTCTTGAGAAAGATGTTCTCTATCAGATAAACTATAAGCTCTAGTGAAAAGATTTTTAGCTACAGAAAAAATTTGTGCAGGATGATGATGAGAATTAAAATTAAGATATCTGTTTGTATGAGTGGATTTTCTGTACACCGATATTGACAATGTTTCATCACATTTTCTTGCAATTAAAACATCCAGAAAAGAAAGTGATCTGTTATTTTCCACTTTCATAGTAAATTTAATATTTGGATGCCAATTATTTATAAAAGCAAGAAAAGAATTTAAAGAATCAATTCCATGAGGCCATATGACAAAAGTATCATCCACATATCTAAGCCAAATAGAAGGTTTTTTAGTAGCTGCACATAATACTTGACTTTCAAAATTGTCCATGAAAAGATCAGCAATGACAGGTGACAGTGGGGATCCATACAAAGTCCTTTAATTTGTTTAAACAGTTGAGAATTATAAACAAAAATGTATTTTCAAGGCAATGTTTTGCTAAAGGAATAATAAAATCAGGTAAATCATTGTTCTGAGCTATTATATATATATATATAATTGAAATAATATTTTTAATGGTTTATAAACAATTACAAACAATCTTAAAATCCACAGAAGTACTTTCGGTTACTTTCTAACCTGCCTCAACTGCCATTAAATTCAAAAACCAAAAGCAGAAGCAAACATCATCAATTCAAATTCCACGAATCTCGTATTTTAATGTTAGAAGCTTGTCGATTTATTAAATGTGTTTTATTCCTGTTTATAAAAATTGCCTCTTTAGTTTTTCTTTTACTATGGTTTCTCTCTTCATGAAGAATTTTCACATTTTCAAAATTAAATTTAAATTTATATTTATATGTTTTTTCGTGATCAAAGAAAAAAAAATTATGATAATTTAAAAGAAATGAAGATTAATAATAAAAAATGGATATCTATTCCATTTATTTCAAATCCACAAGTAAAAATTTTTAAGGATTTATATAAGAATGTGTTTAATGTTTCATTCTACGTTCCAAATGATAATTTAAAAGAAATGAAGATTAATAATAAAAAATGGATATCTATTCCATTTATTTCAAATCCACAAGTAAAAATTTTTAAGGATTTATATAAGAATGTGTTTAATGTTTCATTCTACGTTCCAAATGATAATTTAAAAGAAATGAAGATTAATAATAAAAAATGGATATCTATTCCATTTATTTCAAATCCACAAGTAAAAATTTTTAAGGATTTATATAAGAATGTGTTTAATGTTTCATTCTACGTTCCAAACAATATTAATAAATTAGTCAATAATTCTAAGGATGTCATAACTGTCAAGCAAAAAAGTAATGTCATATATCAATTTTTTTGTGACTGTATGCTATCATATATAGGTGAATCAAGGTGCAGTATTAAGAAAAGATTGAAGGAACATGAATTATTATATAAGCATGTAAAAAATAAAAATAATGGTGATTTAATATCTTCTTCAGTTTTCTTTGATCACGAAAAAACATGTAAATATAAATTTAAATTTAATTTTGAAAATGTGAAAATTCTTCATGAAGAGAGAAACCATAGTAAAAGAAAAACTAAAGAGGCAATTTTTATAAACAGGAATAAAACACATTTAATAAATTGACAAGCTTCTAACATTAAAATACGAGATTCGTGGAATTTGAATTGATGACGTTTGCTTCCGCTTTTAGTTTTTGAATTTAATAGCAGTTGAGGCAGGTTTGAAAGTAACCGAAAGTACTTCTGCGGATTTTAAGATTGTTTGTAATTGTTTATAAACCGTTAAAAATATTATTTCAATTATAATTACAATATTGTTTTTAATTAACGGATATTTTATTTATTATATATATTACTTTTTAGTTATATTTGCATCTTATTTTTAAAAATGATTAAAACTACAAAAACATCTGACAAAAATTATAATTAATAATAAAAAGTGAAATTAAAAAATATGCCCTTTATTTACAAATTCTAAATTTAAAAAAAAGTGATCATCTTCAATATAAAAATGTTTATGTATTGGCTTTTTAATTAATCTAATTAATTAAGTGTTGGTTAAATCGATATTAACACAATTTCATTCTATAAGTGTAATCTGGCTCAGTTTTTAAGGAGTTTTATTGGGAAGCATAAGGATGTGAGTTCAAGTTTTAAATGGGAATGGATTTTTTTCATTGTTAATGTTCAAATGTGGATATAATGACACAGATAGGGCAAGTTAATATAAAAATATTTAATAATATAAATTAAACTTAAAATATATAAAATAACCCAAAAAGATAATAAAAAATACTATCAAGATCCAGTCAACTTTATTAATTTTAATATTACATTTATACAAATTTTACTTAGTTACAAACAGCAAAAGTTATATATATATATATATATATATATATATATATATATATATATATATATATATATATATATATATTACAGAAAAGCTATTAAACGTCACATGATCACCATTCTTTATGCTTACACAAACTGTTTAATACAGAGACAAAATTCTCCACTGTTAGATCACTCAATGAAAGCCAGAATAAGATCTAGGTGCAGTGCTCTCAGATCTCAAGCTCCTCATTGATTAAAATCACAAGGTAGAAACTAGTTTGAGGATATTGGACAAGTAGACACTAGATAGGATTTTATTGCCAAATCATCCTGCATCCACTGATTACTCTGGTTTTCACTGAGTTGTGCTACTGTATAGAGAATTTTGTCTGTATTATTAGAGAATTTTGTCTCTGTGTTATATCAGACAAGATCAACCCTCTTCTGATGGATATAGAAAAAAACCTCCCTGGAATTTTCCTTCCCTCTCTCAATAAAAACTTCAATGTATTTGCATATATAGATGACATCATGGTTGTTCTTCCTACCTTTAAATACCTTCCCCATCTCATGAACATCTTAAACAGAAATACAGCAAAACTTGGCCTACAAATAAACTTTAACAAATCTTCCATCTGGAAGATTATCTCTGGTAAACAAATTAACTCTCCCTTTTCTGCAAAATCCCAAAGATACCTAGGTTTCCCAATCTTCAAAACTCCAACTGCAATGGCGAGAGAGATTCAAGATTCAATCCTCCATTCAACTGAAGCCATCACCACGTCACTCTCTAGAGTATACTTTTCATTATATGGAAAAGTTGGCCTCCTCAACATGATCATAATGACAAAAATCTCATATTATCTTCCATTCTTAAAAATGTCTAAACAGTTTCAAAATAAAATCAACCGATTATATACCAAATTTCTCTGGAGAGGAAGGACAGTTGCTATTAGCTTACGAGGCATCCAACGACCACGCAGGTTCAATGGACTGTCATTCCACTCAATACAAGCAATCATTTTACAGAAAACCCACAACACTCTACATAATCTGATCCTCTCCTGTGGATACTCCAACATTATTAAAAAAATTACACCGACAGATTGTCCTCCACCCTCTGCCAGTTCATGAATAGCCTTCCTAATAGACCACCTACAACTTTATAACCCAATAATGCCCTTTAACCTTAACAAAAAATCACCTTATGGGAAGCATACAATATAATCAACCATAATCAACAACCCATTAAAACCAGCCTAAAAGTAACCAACCAAAGACTCATTACACACTTCAAAAGATGGAATCTGGAACCCAAATTCCTTGACTTCATCATTAAAATAAATCTTAATGTGCTTTCCATGAATTGGTTCCTTTATCACCGAAGAGGTTTTACCAGCACTGTGGTCTGTGTGCTCGTGAAGATGAAACCATAGACCATATTATACACCGGTGCCCAAGACTTAAAACACTGAAAGATATAATTATAATCAATTCCAATATAAGACCTGATATGATTTTCTCACTTGAAAATGCCATTCATAATGGGTTTTTTTCAATAATAAGGCTTTCTACCTTTGTCCTTTATTCCATATGGATAGTGAGATGCAAAACTCTCATGGAATTACCCCCACCACAAATCATACCATTGTTTTATCAAACGCTCAAAAAAATCAAGAAACGTGACCAGCTCCTGGCCTCCAGTAAAGTCTTTGATGACACCTGGTCTTTAACTGCCCTTTCCTTTTCCTGATTATCAACTCCCACCTACCCAGCATTATAGAATAGGAAATTTTAAAAGAAAATATTAATGTTTATATAAAAAATGCTTATTCCATTAAACAAGTTCTTAGAATCTCTTCACTATACCTAGCCACATAAGAGTATAACAATTGTACTCTCATAACACAATCTAGCCAGATGACAAATAGAACATTATACAATCATATTATTGTACAATTTATTCATTTATCTATCCTTTATTAGTATGTAATCACTATTTATTGTTAATAAAATTTTATTGAAATGAAGAGTAGTGGAAATATATTGATTATTATCATTACTTTATTAGCCTGAAGACTTCCCAAATCTGATGACTTCTGTGATGTAAGTTGCTGTTATAACATTTAAAAGCAGAAAATTTTAAAAAAAATGTTTATCTTCATTCCCTTCTTTTTTCCTTTTTATTTAATTTCATGTTACTTGTGATTTATCTAGAATCCAATAGGATGTTATTTAGAACATAATTTGGAAAAACTATGTTAATTTTATAATGCTTCTCTTTCACTTGCTTGTTTCCACTCAGATATTATTCATTTAACTTAATATTTTGACTTTAACAATTTATTACATTGTCTATAAGTAACTAGTAATCAGAGATAAGAAACACTCTTGTTTATGGTTGTCAATACAACTTCTATATGGTTCAAACTTAAAGTGGCTTCAAAATTAAGCAGAATAATCACGTCATTATATAAAATTGTGAGATCTATGCTACAGTTTTATTTATTGATGATTTTTTCATGCATTAACTTTTATTTAGCAATTTTATTGTCATATTATGGCAATAATAAAAAAAAATAATATTTATGTCTTATTTAAATTACGTTATCAAAAATTGAAGAGATATGATCCATTGTTTAAAAACTTTCTTTTTTCCACGCACTTTTTATATATATAAAATATTGCTGATACTTTTATTGTCTCATTTCTTACTACAGTTATTGACCATCTACTATACGATCTTAATAGTGGAGTTTATTTTTCAGCTTTAATATTTTCAATTTTCTTCTTAAATCATTAAGTAACCAGTAATGTTTTTGGTAATGCTAAATTGGTTTCTCTGTATATCTTATTTATAAAATATATTTCTTCAATATATTTATCAACAATTGTATTTGTAAAAAGTGTAAGTATTTGAAAGTTTTATGTCTAAATTAATATTAACATTATATAACTTTTTAGACATATGAAACCTACAATTGGCATAAAATGGAATGTTTAAAATATATAGAAAACAATTCAATCTCATATCTATGTATATATTGCTAAAAGGAGATTGCCTTGATAACAGTTTAAAATTTTAATTGTTATCTATACTGGGATTGTGTAAGTGTTGACTGCTTTCTAATATATATATATATAATAAATAAAGTTTGATTACTGTATTCATTCCACAATATATGTAATATACAAATCAGTATATATATATCAAAATACAGTACAATTTAAATAAATTATATTATTTTTAGAAGTACTTTCAACTATACATTTTGTCAATATGGATTTAAATTTGATTATAAAAATATGAAAATTATTCAAATTGAACGTTGCCATAATAAACATAAAATAAAAGAGGCTATGTTGATTTCAAGAAATCGTCAAATGTTAATGAATCGCCAGTCATCAAATGTTAAGATAACAGAATTGTGGGAAATCTGAATTGAACTATGGGTATTGTTAAAGGTTGTCTCGGTTTGATCATTCTATGTTATATAGTTGATAAAGACTACAAAATGTATAGTCTAAAGTACTTCTAAAAATAATATAATTTATTTAAATTGTACTGTATTTTGATATATATATATATATTGATTTGTCTCTCTCTCTATATATATATTCTCTCTCTTTCTCTTTCTCTCTCTATATATATATATATATATATAATTATGCTGGTAAGTAGGTGCTAATTTGAATTTTTTTTAAAAAAAATCAAGCTATTAGCTTGAATAGTATAAAACAGTAAAAAGTTCCTAATGATTCACATTTAGCTTTGAATTCTAAGTTTTTATTGCCAAAACCAACAGCCAACCCTAGTATTGGTTGTAGATATTATATCACTATAATGTCTAATATATTTTGATTGTTTAAGCTTACCATTGATATTTAGCATATCTCAAATGGAATGATTATTTTAACTTGTGCCTCGTTAAAAATGCTACAACAATAACAGTTATTTATTTAAAATAGTGCAAATAAAATAGAAAATCAAATTATTTGGAAATAAGTAAAGACACGCTTGTAAAAATGAGTTTATCAGTGAATGTTTTAGCTAGTGTGATGGTATATAAAAATAATTCAAATAAATTCAGAATAAGATTTTTAGCTTATATATAGTCTATCAAAGGATTCTATCAATTATTGGACACAGTGAATATCTAGACATTATTAGCTATAATTTAAAAGTGGCAAAAAATGAACTAGCCAAATTGTAATAAAATGCAGTCTTCATTAGTGGTAAAAAATATACTATAATGAACATTGACACCATGTAGCCTTTTACTATTAAATCTTTTATTTACTTAACCAAAGTCAGAGTATATGGTGGCCATTATTTTACAGTGTCTTAACACAATTTAAATTATTTCTCTGTTTAAATATTCTTTATATTATTATGATACAAAGTTATTAGAAATCTTAAGTTAATGGTGCAATCTAATACTACAAAGTTATTAAATTCTAATGAACAAGGCAAAACTCTCCACACAGTAGTGCCACCCTGTGCCAACTAGAGTAATCAATGGATGCAGGTGGCACTACTGTATGGATAGTTTTGCTTTGTTTATTAAAAATTATGTACTAGTATGAGAGATAGTGATCATGTGATGTTTGGTGGTTTAAATTCTAATGAAATAATTACTAAATTATTTCATTTTCAATTTTTTTTAGAATAGACTAGTTATTAATCTGTACATCATCAGCCAAAAGTAAAATTAAAAAAAAAAAAAACTTCAAGTAATACACAAAAATGAGTTTTATGATGTATATGTAAACCAAAATGTAAAATATATGTTCACTACAATGCAATGAGTTTTATTATATTTACATATGTCATTTATTTTTTTTATCTTTTGCAGAAAGAACTTACTTTCTAAAATACTTCACCTCCATCTCTAATTGGAGTTGCCCAATCTCTTCTAATTTTCAACATATTTTCCCAATGGAAATAACTAATATTGCATTTTTGTAAATATATTTGAAATAATTATTTCATGGTAAATTGTGTCTATCACTCCTATAAAAATCATGCTCTATTTATAAAACAATCTTATATAAATAAAAAAATTAAGAGACTGGAGTGGAAATGTGTTGAACATATTGTTGAAAGAAATGACAAAAAGATGGACAGTTCAAATCATAAACTGAATTCCAAGAGATCATAAAATACTTTGAAAGAGATGCATGTGAGATGGGCAGATGTGATAAGAAAGTCTGTTGTGGAGATGTGGGTAAGACAGGCTGAAAAACAGGAAAATAAATTGAATTTGGAGATGTCTTCATTCTGCAATGGATCAGTAATGGTTGAAAATGATAATGATAATAAATGTCCATTCATTTTACATATTTAATCCAAGAAAGATTTTAGTTTACAGTAGTGGGCATTAGGCTCACACCCAACAACTTGATTATTCTTATGATTTTGCTATTGTTTGTTTACAAATTTGTGGCACATCTTCAAAGACAATGTTTCTAATGCCTTTATGTTACATCAATAGGGTCTCCAAATTTTATTTTCAAATAAAAAATTAGGCAAAATATCAGTTCAGTAAAATATTAGTTAAAAAGCAAATTAAGTTGTGCTAAGTCATTTCACTGTAATGGAATAATCTAATCTTTAACTTATTAGAAACAACACACATTAAATCATGTTTTGCATCTAAAATTCATTTTTTTGCTTAAAAAAGTTACCAAGATATTTTAAAATTTGCTCATATTTTCAATCTTATAATTATCCATGCATAAAGTTGCTGATTTTTTGCTCATCACCAACTAATATAGAAATTATTTTTTGAATATTAATTACTAACCAACATCTTTATATATTCTTCAAGAAGTATAATAATTAATCTTTCTTATTGCATTGTCAAATGTATATCATATGATACTAAATCACCCATGCACTTTACTACTGTTACACAATGCTTTATTTACCACACTCTTTTACAGTTTACAATTTTGATTGCCCCAGTAATCTTCTTCAGAACTTTTATATCTCCTAAATTCAACAGCTAAATTCAAATTTTTCTAAAAAAAAAAAAGTAAAAAATTTGAATTTAGCAGTTGAAGTTAGAAGATATAAAAGTTCTGAAGAATAATTCTGAGGCAATCAAAACTGTAAACTGTAAACGTGTGTGGTAAATAAAGCATTGTGTAAGAGTAGTAAAGTGCATGGATGATTTAGTATTATATAATAGGTCTTTATATATTATTTTCAAAAATCTGTGGATCATTATTTTATGTGACAAAAATAACACAAACTATTCAGCATACTGTAAATCAAGAATACAAAAATATGAAATTCTTGATTTTATTTTTACTCAAATTCAATTAAATATTTCATCATCAAAATTGCATCACAACTTTATTTCTGAATCATTAAGCCATTTATAAACTATTTCAAAAACCATAGTCATAAAAAATCGAAATATAAAATGATATTGAATTGAGTATAAATTCTTGATTAATATTATTATTTTTTTTAATTTCAAATACTCCAGATTTTTTTCCTGTAATAATAAAACTTTAATTTCATCACACGGGATTTGTGTACAGTAAAGTTTAATAGACAACTAGCTGACCAGTTGCTTTTTATTGATCAAATTTATTGAAGAAATAAATCAAAGTTATAGGTAAATAACTTTTTTATTCCTGATACTTTTCTTGAATTTTACTGGTAAAAAAACAACAACATATCTATAAGGTTCATGATTTTTCAAAACTATATTTATTCTCTAGCAATAATTAATTTGTGATTAGAAATAACTTATTCAACGAAATTCTTGAAAATACCTTGATGGTTTATTAATCAAGAAATACTGCAAAAATGTCTATTCACTTTATGTTAAAACATTGAAGTTGCTCAACTTCATAATTTCATATATTTCTACAATATTTCTATATTTTTGAATATATTAAGACCACTACTATATTTTACAATTTCTTTGGGTATCACGTATTTTTAAGATGAAAAGAACTATTTTGAATGCACTAAACAGGATGTTTAATCCAAATAAAATATGTATCATTAAAAATCATCACTTCAATTCTTATATCATTATTCAAAAGACAATCAAAATACTTCATTCACCTGTTTAAAATATAGTTTTCATCATAGAAGAAAGTGCTTTTTCTGTGTTTAATACATTGAGATATTGTTTTTTAAGTCCAAGAGTTGTTTTCAATGAATCAAAGAAAAGATATATGCTTGATTGGAAAATATATGCATCTTCTTTGAAGTTTTAGGATTCCAAATCTTTTAAGCCTTTTGTCAGTCATTGAACATTCACTTTTAAATCACTCTACTTATTGTGGTTTTTAACTATATTCTTACATATTCTCCTTGAATCTTTTTGCATTTCTTCATATATTCATACATATTACTTTTTTATAAATCTCCTCATATACACTTTAATGCACTTTTTTGTATAATTCTTTTTTTATCTTTCTAACAGTTTTGACTGTCCTGCAGTCTTCATCAGAGCTAAAAAATTGCATTAAAGTGTGTATGAAAAAATTTATAAAAAAATAACTTTTAATGATCATTTAATGTATTAAATATCATTGTTTTTAGCAGATATGAAACCATGTTCTTGATAGTAATTTTCTTGTTAAACAAAGTATTTTGTGAGAATAAATTCAGATGTTTTGCATAATTTAAATTAGCAATCAACTGGATTTTTATAAAAACATTATAGTTATTTCTATCAACATTCAATGAAGTCTAATATTTGTATCAACATGTATTAGAGTCATCAAAAAGATAAAAGTCAAACTTTGACTAACACTTCTGTAATAACACTATCACAAAGAAAAAGCCCTTCCCTCCTCTACAAATCTAATATTGGAACATTTACAATGAACACTGATACCATCATAAAAACTACTGATACACCAAGGAATTCCAAGAGTAAAAGATATTAAGTAAGTTTTTTTCAGAAAATCTAATATTTTGCATTCTTTTACTGCTTGTTCAGTTTTTCTAAAAATTTGTAGCAATTAATACATTCTATTAAACTTTTTAAATGTGGACTACAACTTATCAACCTATGTTAATCTCTGTTGTAGCAAGTAAAGTTCACACATTGTATATGTTATAATTAGCTAAAATATATATGTATTTATAATAACTGCTTTTAGTATTATCACCATTATCAATAATATTATTATTTTTATTTCTTTAATAATTAATCATCAGGCATAAAAAAATATCCAGATTGCATAACACAACTATTTTGGACCTGATTTTCTATGGGCCATCCAGTTTTATTGGAGACAAGAACAGGATAATTTTTAAGTAAGGTCGTCCCAGTGTAAATCTTTAACCCCATGAAACTTCAGTCTCAGATCCAATTATAACAGAGCTCATTAATGCTTGTAGTTTAAAGCAAAGGTTATAATTAAGCACTACTAGCTTTTTGCTTTCTTAATTATTGGAAAACTAAACTAAAAAAAAGAATAAAGAGGAAGTTGGAAACAGAATAGCTAAGCATATAGTTAAAGTATATAAATGTGCATATGCGCAGAATCCTACATTTATAGATCGTAGAAGGACATAGCAAGTGTCTTTAGAGGTTTTAATGGCATAATCATAAACTACCTTAAGTTCTTAAAGAAAATAAAAGAAAGAGACAGAAATATCCTTGTTTGTATTGGATTCATTATCTAGCCTTTAATAAACTAACATCTATTCTCCAAGTTAACGTAAGATAATCTTAGTCGGCATTGCTTATTAATATTTATAGTTCACTTTTTTATCTGAAGGTCATTCCATAATCTGCCATCTGACGAACTTGGATTGGACACTTTTATTAGAATAAAAGTAAACATCAGTTTATAATGTAATTACTTGGGCAATGCGACTTTTAATTATTGCCAGGTTAAAAAATTAACAGTTTTATTCATTAGTATGAATTGATTATCTTCTATTAATATATCAAGTATACATAAAGGCCATCTATAATTTTATCCAAAAGAGCTATGATTATGATATATCAAAAGCATGCTAAACATGACTTGCAAGCAGCTGGCCAGAATTCGCTTCCCGGTCAACGCATTTGACATATAAAAAAAAAAGTTAAAATTTATAAACATACGTCTACCTTTTCTATCTTAAATGTCCGAACATTTATTTAGTTAGCTTTACAATGATACAGAAAACAAATAATAATTTTAGATATCGAATTATCTTCTTTTTTTTAAATTTACGGTACTGGCGATCATCGGAACAACTCTTTTTTTTTTTTTTTTAATAATTGAATAAACATATGTGTTTAATTTTTTTTCCAGTTTACTTAAAATCTGTTATTTATTTACTTATTGCATTTTTTTTTTTGTATATTCGCCCCCTCCCCCCTCACCCATCAATGCGCAAATTGAATTGATTTGTCGAGCAAAGAAAACGTATATATATATGTTCTCATTCTAAATAAAGATTATTTTAAAAATAACTACTTCATTGAATATTAATTTTTAGTCATATGTCATTGATTTTATCTTAGTTCAAAATCAATATTAAAATAGAAAAGAAGTAAAACAATATAAAACTTGTCATTAGGATTCAGATTTGGCATTTACTTTCTGAAACAAATAATCAATGTCAGAATACATATAGATATTGTTTTAAAGGTTACTGTTTCATATTTTTTTAGATAAAAAGCTTTTAAAAAAGAAAATAATATTCACTAAATTAATTGCCTCTCTAGTAGAGTGATGATTTCTATTTATTTCACAATGTTTGTGGGGTTTGCTGCAGTCATTCAATGGTGATCTGAGAGCTAAAGGTTCGTGAATTGTAATTCACACCGATCATTTCGGTGCTTGAGTGGCTTATGACCTCCCCAACAACAAACTTGTTTTTTATATTAGATTCATTTATTTTTACATATAGATAGCATCTCTAGTATATGCAAAAATTTTGAATGTTTATGTAAAATTACTAACGTTTTTTTTTAAAAAAAAAAACTGAACAGGTTCCCATTGAAAGGTTATTGCATTTTTTAACAAAAAAATATCGTTACTATTAGGGCCAGCCTGAAGTCACATCAAAGCAAGAATCTGATTGACATGGAAAAATATTGAGGACATCATTTTGATGTTGAATGTGGGCTTCTTACACCGTTTATTTCTGATTTTTATTTTTTTCTAATAATATACATGCCATACTTAAAACGTAGTTTATTTTTAAACCATATTAGTATATTATTTTTTCAAAACCATCATGTTAGTCAATGCAATGTTGTGCAATGTAATATTTATAAATTATGATTATAAGAGATTTGAACTCAGACTTTTAACTCTCTTACATCATCCAATCTATCTTATATAACCAATACACATGACCATATATATGTGAAAAAGATAAATGATCTTCAATACACTTATTTTGTGCTGAACCAGCATTCACCAGTTGGTCGAATTAACAATCTCTAACACATGTATATACAGTCAGTGCTCAGTTTATATTAAGATAGCAAATCTTTAATGGACAAGCTTCAATATTCTCCACTCTCCAATTCTTCAGCCATCTATTTCATTGAAAATCTGAAGGTGGATTACTCAAAGCCCTTGTTGATACTAATATTATTGTTATACCTATGTTGACCTTATGTCAATCTGATACCTCCCCCATATGATCTTAATATGTCCATTTAATTATACAGAATAGTGATGGACAGAATACAGTTTGAATATATATATATATTCATGAGAATAACATTACATGTTTATTTTTTTTAAAAAAAAAAAAGAAAAAAAGATTAGTTTTAAGATTTTTAAAACAAAATTTTGTAAAAATAAAAGTATCCATCATTTTGCTTTTAAAGTATAATAAAACTATTTGTTAAAGAGCAAGTTGGGGGAAGAATCTAAGATGGAATTAGAAGATATATTTAATTTTTTTCTCTCTTTATAAATAAAATTTCTTTTATAATGTTTAAAATAAGCAAATTTGAAATCAGATTAAAAATTAGACTGTAAAAATAAAATGTTTGTAGAACTTTCAAAAATGTTATTAATTATTTTATAAGATTGCTGATTAAATTGTATTACTTAAAAAACTGTAAACAATCTTATCAAGGTCGTTCAGATGAATCTGAATAGATTAAGATTAAGGCAAATGTATAAAAAAATTAATTAAAGAAATGTAAAATTAATTAAAAGACAAATTCAAGTCAAGATAAAATAAAACAATGAGAGAGTTAAGATATAAAAGTTACATCTTGGTTATTGTTTTTCAGTCTGGACTACATTTTGAAATCAAATTATTCTAGTTATCAATTTGTTATTAGTTCAGAGTTCAGGTTTTTTTCTAAAGAATGGAGAATATTTGGAAATTGTAAAAGCAGTAGTAAGGCAATCATTACTGCTATGGTCAACATTAATGGACAGGCCAAATAATCTTTGAATGTGTCCAACAGAGCTTCATGCCCCAAGCTTTCAAGAATCAACTGTGCTTGCCTGAAACAAATGCCTAGATAGTGAATTGATGCTGCTACTAATCTCTCTTTCCCATTGTGGTTCCAAAGAATGGAAGATAATCCCTGGAAACATCAATGAAGAAACAAAAAGACCAACTAGTTGGAAAGCAAAACTATGGGACAATATGCACAAAATAAATACCTGGGTAAATATACTTTTAAATAATTGTGTTTAATAAGAAATGTGGACTAAATCAGTGAAGTATTGAATAGCTTCACTATCTCAGATCTAACCACTTCAGCTTCACCTATTTATATAGAAAGTAGGTTGAAGTAAAAAAAAGGTCCCCCTCTTTTCTCCCAAAATGTAAGCTTGTGGTTAAGACCTGTAGAGGTCACTATGATCACATTTTATGCACATATTCTTGAGGTTACAGCCTTAGTAAATATTACTTAACAGACTATTATAACTATAGCCTAAAGTCATTTATATTTTTTATATAAAATTTATTATGGTATTTTATATTATAATAAATATATGTGTTTGCATGAATTTTGATGAAACTAAGATTGTCTTCCTTGAGAGAAATGAAATGAAAAAAAAAAGAATTAAAGAATCTTTATTATTTTAAATTTATGATTCTGAAGCAATTAACTTATTTAGAAGTTTTTTTTTTAATATTAAGGGTGTATGGAAAGTAAACGAATTGTGGGTAATGTTTAATTTAAATATATTGTTATTTTGTAGTTCTTTATACTTGAGAAGTCTGCTTGTGGCAGTGAAATCATTAATAGTGATTTAAAGTTTATCTTCTTGGCTAGACTGGTTGTGTTGTAAATTTGGAGTAATTTTGATTTTATATATATATATGGGTGTATGTTTGTTCATATAAATATTTTATATATATATATATATATATTTTATATATATATATGGGTGTATGTTTGTATGAATAAATATTTTACAAACAATTACCCCAAGAGTATGTCAAGCATTGCTAGCTGAGAGATCATTGCAGCAGCCTTGCAAGCAAGTAGTTGATTGCAGACGGTTGTGGGTTCACCTCCTAGCCAATGCTATGACATATGAGGAAAAAAATTACACCGTGTATGATGTTTGGAGCAGAATCACAATAGGCTCGTTAAAATCTATCTTTTTTTTATTTTTTTCCAATTAATATTTTTTAATATAATTTTTTTTATTTATATATATTTGTCTTTGTCGCCTTTACAACATATCAGTAGATTACGTTAATTAACTGAGTTTATTATCAAATTCTGTAGTCATGATATAACTTATTCTATGTATATGACTTTAAGTAGATAAATCGTTAGAAGTTTAAGATAGCTTTGACATTATCGAGAGAGAAGAGTTACCATCTTTCTGAAAAATAAACATTATAAATATTGTTTTTTAATATTGTTAATATCTTTGTCATTATTATTTATTTTTATAAACGTTTATCTCAGCCAATCTTTTATGCTTAAAATAATTTTTGTTCAATCATTTAAAAAAACAACAACTTTAAAATGATTATTTTAGATATTTAACTGGCTTACATCTTGAATTTAATTAATATTCGTGTGTGGCAGACATAGATGTGAATTAATTATCAGAAAAGAAAGGCAATTTTTATTATTGCTAAGAGCCTCAGTGAACAATATGACCATTCCCAACTCCAAGAGGAATAGAAAATAAAATATGCAATTAGAGATTATTTTTCCACTGACTGTGCAAACATGAAACTGAAACACATTTTCATATACAACATGGTCTATTATTTTATTTATTGTACATTTAGGGTTTTGTCTTTTTTTTTTTTTTCTGGAGCAAAGTTCTTTTTGAAAAACTCCAGCACCATGCTTAAAATTAAATCTATATTGTGTTCTATTTTAAGCCATATGTATCCAGCATTAAAAAGTAATATTGTCATTTTTACAAACATTTTGAGATAATATTTAAATTTCAAACATGTTTTGCTTCTTTCTGGAAACCACACTCAAATTCACTATAAAATATAATTAGGAGGTCTTGCAGTATTCATTTATTTCACAATTCTAATTCAATAAAAATGTACGTTAAATAAATAAATGATAAAATTGTTACATTACTAAAGAGATTATAGGAAATTTGAAACACCACATGGAATCTATGGACATATCTTACATTCTAGAGATTGGTATTCAACCATGGCATTACACAACACAGGTCAAGAATAATGACAATTTAATGGTTTTTTTTTTTTTTGCTTAGACATTTTTAAGAAGTTTGAGTTACAGGGAGTGCCTGCATTGGAATTGATTATAAGACTTTATAATCCAGAATATGACACTCTGTCACAACCCTAAACTACACAGGACAAGATATATTTTTACAAGGGTAGGTTATATTGTATCACTTCCAGCAAGTTCAAAGATGTATAAATTGGGTTTATGATCTCTTGCAATGAAGCAAGCATAAAATCTAACTTTACAATGATTATCTCATCAAAGTCTCATTTCATATTAACAAAATTAAGTAATAGCATTATATACAACTAAATGCAGCAATTAATTGACTATGACATAATGCAAGTCATAACAAAGTAGCAGTAGCATATTAAAAACTATATTTCAACTCGTAATTTAACTTCCTTCTTAAGAAGTTATCAATGATATTTAAATTGATGCACACATCGAATTTCATAATTAACCAAACTAAAAATTACTGAAGATGTTTTTTCTTCATTAACTGATAGAAGGCCAATGTTTTTTTTTTGTCCAAAATTTTTGTATTCGAACATTGAATATATTTATTGATTGTTTTTGAACTAACAAGCATTGCACAATTATCAGCATATTATAAATTTACATTTCATGAAGATGGAATTCTTCTTTTCAGCTTTTAATAAATTTAAATGGAAGATTATACTATAAATTCTGTGTCTACAAATAAAAAAAACACATTTATAAATCATTGTACAGATTAATAACATTTAAGAATAAAATATGACGTAATACACACCCTTATCATTTCAAATGACTCAGAATTTTCACTTATAATAATAACATTTTTTTTATTATTTAATGGACAGTGGTACCACATCATGAAAGGCGTATGGCCAATGGGTCTACCAATTAGTGGAATCATTGCCAGCATTATGATAAACCATTATGAAGAACCTGTTATGCCAAATTATGAGAATACAACACAATTCAATATTTATACCAGATGTGTGGATGATTTGTTAGTGGCTTCTAAGGCAGAAGACATCAATGAAATCAAAAACAAATTATAAAACAGGGCACTTTTAACATTTAACATTGAATGGGAAGACACTAATAAACAAATGAAGTACCTGGATATACAAGTACAATGCGAGAACATGCAACTGAATTATATGATTATAGTCAAACCATTTCTAGTAAGAGGCTACATTCAACCCAATTCTATCACACCATCAAACATAAATTAACAGGCTTTACATCTTTTCTCCACAGAAATCAGCAACTGTGCAAGTTCAAAGCCAATAAAATATAATTTTAGCAGTGTACAGATAGGATTTATTAAATATAGGTTTTAAATAGAATATTATCAACAGGAAGATCACATTTCAAAACAAAATGACCAAAAGCACACTCAATGTAGATAGACAGAGGTTATTATTGCCATACATACCAAACATGCACAACAATTTTGTTAAATTTTCAATAGAAGCTTTCAGTTGTGCTTTCACACCCCTCTTGGTTCTAACAGACTAATCAATAATATAAAAGATTGATTGCCTCTCACTGAAACTCCGCAAGTGGTCTACAACATCACTGCAAAGAGAGAAATGATTTGAGAAGAATGATAAAAGAAGCCTGCTTTATTGCAATAGATAGCAACACCATTGACAGAAAAGAAACATGTTATTCTATATCCAGGAAATGGAATACTTGAATTTTGCATAGATTTGCAAAACAATAGACAATAAGTTATTTTACAAAGAGCTATGATAATGAGAGCTGCATCTCAAAAAGTGTCAGCCTATGGTTTAATTGATATTAAATATTAGTTTTGTGTTTATGCATTTATAGCACTAATATTGAATTACACAATATTGCCCAACATGTAAAGTTTAAAATTAACTTCATATATCATTGTATAAAAGTTGTATTATATGAAGAAACTTTGGTTGAATTCCAAATAAATTCAAAAACAGTCACAAATTTTTTTGATAAATAAGTAAAATACCTTAACCAATTCAATAAAACAATTATTTGGAAGGATATTTTTTTTGCATTCATCTGGTGACAATAAAAATTATATATGCAGTGCATCATGATTTTGTGAAACCTCATTAAATATCTGGTTACCAAAATATTTGAAATTATCAGTATTGAAGTTGAGGACTGTGATATCTCATATCTAGCTACTTTACACTTAGAAATCTGCTAATAGAAACTATTCATAAGTTCAGAGAGCTTAGTAAAAATAAATACCAGATATTTTATCAAGATTTTTAGCTTCTCATTTTAAGATTTCAAGATAACATTTCATTACACTAAGCTCAATTTTATTGTCCAAATCTAAATGAATAGTTAAAATGGATATACCATTAAAATTTATTATTTCATATCTTATACCAATATCATTATAAAAAAGGTAATAAATTATCACTTTCATTTTCTTATAATATTATTGTTGTCATATAAAATATTGTCATTAATTTGATTTATAATATAATGGTGCAATAAGTTTCTAACTAGATTTCAATCAGTGAATGCTGAGTTTTATTCCACCAATCATTTTAAAGCTTTTTAGTCTATTATTGAACTTCTGACTTTTAAATCTCCAGCTTAATTATGATGTTTCACATTTAATGTATTAGTTACTCAAGTAGAAATTGCTATGTGCAGATTATTATAACAATAACTTGTCTATTTATAATAATGCATAGTAATAAATAATATGCATTACCAAATACAATGCACAAAAATGAAACTTTATAATAGCTACACTAAATTGGATTGATAGTAAGATTACTGCATAATACATGACCCATGGGATTTTCTATAAATGACATCATATGCAGTCAAAACTAGTCAATACTAAGAAAGATATTAATCCCAAAATTAGAAAAAAAAAGACCCATTATTATCTATAAACATTACATAGATGATGTGTTAATATATATATTCTTGCTGAATGTATTACAAAACTATGAAGTATTAAAATAAAAACTGTTATTAGATAGACAATTAAATAAGAAAACCTTTTCAAAGGTCTCAAATTTATAGACTTACACATCCAATAAAACAAGAAATTAGCTGGATGACAAATAATCATTAAACCATTAGTAAATCAAGACACAATTCCATCACTCTCTCTCATATGCAAAATAGGATATAGTAGAAACATTACAAAAAACTATCAAAAAGTTCTATAAAAAATAAAACAACCAATATAAACTCAGGAAAAAGTAAACCATGGATAAGCATACCAAACTCTCACACAAAATAAAAATAAAAAAGATCTGTGTTACTACATATAGTATAAAGTTTACTCCTCTGCCACCTAAGTAGATTGCCAAATAATACCAGAGATAAAATATTTCCACCCATTAAACACCTCCGATCATATATAAAATGCGATCTGTATATTATGATGAACCTAGAGCAAACATAGCCAACATAATCTCCCAACATAAATACTTATACAAGCAAATTAGAACAACCTGGAATATAAATCAGTTTTTATGTGGGAACCAGAACAGTAATATGATCAATCCAATAAACGTTGCATGGAGCGTGGTGACAGAAAGTGAAAGGTCAAGAAAGCACGGGTTATTGCAAGCAGCAGCCTTGCCATTAATAAAAAAAAGAATTGTGTCCAACTCTCAAACAAATGGATTACGCAAATAACTAACTTAAATAATCAGCAATTTATTCATAGATAGTGCAGCATATCAATCACGCGCTATGATCTGGCTTTTCTAGTGGAATGCACACGCAACTACTATTAATAAATAAATACTGAATAAACATTTGCCTTATCAACGTTAGAAACCTATTCTGCATCTAATTATAAATAAGATAATTAAAAAGAATAACACTTCGAATACTACACACAATTATTTTTTTAAATAATATTTGAAATAATGTTTTACGGTTGCCAAGTTTCTTGTGAAGGTTTGGTAGAGGAATGGAGATGTAATTCTGTTTAGATTACAATATACTATAGGAACTATAATAATCTGTAAAGATATTGCTCAAATTAAGGTGCATAAGTATAAATAAATAAAATTCCTTTTCTCTAAAATATATAAAGAACGTAAATAAGCGTTTTAGGAGTAAGTAATATTTATTTTATATTATTTTTACTTCTAAATATATTGCATATATATATATTTCTATTGAATTTTTTCCCCAAACATGGATATTAAGAGAAAAAAAAACTATTTCTATTTCAGTTAAGTACAATCTTGTTCATTTAAATTTGAAAGTCCTCAGTATAACTAAGTAATAGCCGAATAATTACGAGTTTCTTTAGAGAAGATATTAGCTAGAGAATTATACTCGACAAAGTAGCGTCTTCATTACTGGGATTTGAGATTTAATAACAACAAACAATATCCGCAGTTTATATTCATTTTGCTTTTGTTGTATAAATGTTAAATGGAAAATTAATAAATATAATTCTCCTATGACTAAACTAAATTACGCTAACGTTCCCAGAAGAGTAGATTTTTTACTTTTTAATGCTATTCTTTCAAAATAGTAATTACTGATACATTTTAATAAATTATGAAGTGTAAACACGTAAAAGAGGAAAAAGTATGATAAATGATATTAATTATTCATTATCAATAATTATGTAAAAACAATTATATAATTTTGCATTTAAAATAAATTAAGGATTACTTTAACAAATGCTATCACAAGATATTTTTAAGAATATTTTAAGTAATTACAAAGGTCACCACTTTATATAGAAATAACTATAGTGTTAACTATAACTTCTCAAAAGTAATCTCATGGGACCCAAATACATTATAAATTATTTTGGAAATAATATTATACATCTTATACATCATTTTTAAAACTGAAATAAAAGGATTCAGTTTTTAAGCACTATTTATAAAAAGTAAATATCCATACATAATGCAAATCTTATTTATTGATGAGGTAAAAATTAATATTACAAGTTGGATAAAAATATTACGGAATAGAACAGATCTTTTCATTTATTTTGTAAATAAAAGATCAAAGCATATTGTAAAAAAAGGCAAAATTTAAAATTGGAATTAGGAAATTTATTCTCAACCCAAAACTCTCCGGAGAGCAGGTTTATATTAACTTCATTATTATTATTATTATTATTATTATTATTTTTTTTTTTTTATTATTATTATTATTATTATTATTATTATTATTATTATTATTATTATTATTATTATTATTATTATTATTATTATTATTATTATTATTATTATTATTATTATTATTATTTTTTTAAAAATAAAACAATATATAAATAACTGCCTTATTTTGTAAATAGAAACATTTCCCAAAAAGTAATTTTCTGCTGATACATTTTAACATGCACATTATAAACCCAGTTGACATTATTATTCGTTTTCTACCGAAACTCCTTTTGCTTCTATGTTATTATCGCTTAAATTTAATTTAAAATACCTTTACTATTTGATTATTCTAATTAATCCCTTGGAATTGCATTACTAAATTATATATAGTATTTTCATTTTAGATTTAGTATGAAGTAGAATAGACATAATTAGAAGTATTGGATTTAAAAAATATATCACGTGGTACGCAGGTTAAGTATAGCTTGAGAAATATTTTCTATATAAAAAATACACGATTTTGTAATAGGAAGTCTTTTCACAGGCAGCACTCATACAATTGTCAATTCGATGGGTTTGAAAGTATTAACTATAAAAATAAAAGGAGTGCGTATGATAGTGTTTTTCTATTTCGTCTGCAGTAACTCTATTTAATCCAAAAAAAGTAAAAAAAGTGCATCAGAAATTATTTACTAGAGATATTAAATAGATGAAAAAAAATAGTAAAAATATTAATAGATGGCGAAAAAAGTTAATTAACATTTCTTACTAACAATTGGAAAGGTATCACTTATCTGTTAAGCAGATAATTCTTAATATTTAATCTACTTATGACGGAGTACAATTCAAAGATTAAATTATCAAAACTTGTTATATATTGCAATGGTAAGAAACCTAGGACTGACATGGGTAGATGGAAATTATCAACCCCACTGAATAAAATAAAATATAGTAGTCAATGAACAAATATAAAATGAATAAATATAAGAGGAAGGATTAAATATATAAGAAATAAAAGATCAAAGTAGCGGTAAGTGTCATCACTGAACAGAATTATAACACAAACAAGTTATGAAATATAAATTACACAGCATTACATAAAAATATTAACTCATCAATCAACAGTCACTTTTATGACTGGATTTAAGAAATGTATATTAAACCCAGAATAATTATCCATCACCGCCCCAAGAGCATTAATTACAATCAAGTAATTATTTAGAGACACACACATAAGTGCTAATTTATTAGTCACAATAAAAATAATTTTAGTATACTTATACATGTAAATAATCATCAGTGCTGCAAAGGCCAACTATAAACTTAATTTTTAATAAAAACACAAAATGCAGTGAATGTGAATTAAAAGTGATACCTTTGTACAATCCAGGGTTATTATATGGATGTTCAAACACCAATATAATTCCTACATATATATCAATTAATAATTATTGCTCTTAATTAACTTAGGATGCAACAAATCTAAAAACTGTGATGGTAAGCAAGAGGAAGTATAAAATTATAAGGCCACTCAGATATTATTAAAATAATTTTACAGGGATAATTTAAAATTTTCCCTAATGCAATATTCTGTAATAAAATTCAGCCATACACATTGCCAATTCATAGAACAAATAGCTGTAGGAATAAAGAAACATTAAACTTATTAGTTTTTAAACAATTATTTAACTCTTGTTTAGTACAAAATCTATTAGCAGATTCAGTTAAAGCTCCAAACTTTTGATTGGTCAATTACAGAATCAGCAGTAAATATATATTTAGCTTTTTAAACAATATTTGTTTTAGTTCAGTTTATCTAAAATTCAAACGAATAATTAGTTAGATTATTAAAATAAATGAAAGTTTTAAAAAAAATAAATGTCTGTTTATGATTAAAAAAATATATATAGAGGCAAACATAAAATTATGTTTCTCAACCAATTATAAATTGCAGAATGTTATTGTCAATTTGCCTTCATGTAAGAGTACATATTTTTTTCTGAAATCATAATTATTATTCTAAAATAATTAATATTTGACAAATATTTTGTAAAAAAATAAATCTGAAAAAAAAAACAGATTTTAAAACATAACCAAAATGAAAAATGGATCAGTCAAAATTGAGGCAGGTACATTTTTGGGGGAGAACAAGAAACAAACTATTAGTGGCTTCAAAGGTGAGTTATTTCATTGATATAATGCTAAATTTAAATAATATTGATTTATTATTTAGAAAACTTATTAGGGTGGCAGCATCATTCAGTATACTGTTTTCTTGAGAAAATTGGCTAAGTAATGATAAAAATAGTCATTAGACAGTGATCTAAAAACATCAACACATCGTCAATGTATTAGTGTTGTCCATATTTGGTAAAGGTCAATAAACTAACTGATTAATAATTAAAAAAGTAAAAATGACATAAGATAACTCAAATTTACACATTCATATTAAAAAGTGATTATCCAGTTGATTTTTGTTCATTACATTAATCATTAAGCTATTTTCTATTTAATAACTAATGTTATAAAACAACTTCTAACAATAGAAAATAATTAAATTGTAAATTAATAAAAAATCTTAATAATTTTGGAAGGAAAATCAAATGAATAAAAAAATGTTTCAATATGTCAAATTGACCATTTATTATTTATATAAAATACCCAACAAATATAAAAATTTTAAATTAAGTAAACCCTTTTTATAATTTTGGAAATGAAATAATAATGAGAAAAAACATGTTTTAATGAAACAAAAAAAGCTTAACACTGTTACTTTATTTCAAAATTATATACAAAAGGAAATATAATGTAAATATCAAAATTCTTTTTCCCATGGATTTATTTTTATTTTGAGTCTTTTTGGCAATTATCAGATTTTTTATGTTGCTTTTTTTTGGTAGGATTTTTCATTAACATCCACTTTCAGGCTAATGCACATACTTAATATTTTCCATTTAACATATAATAAGTCAGGATAACACATAGAAACAGATACATTATTGATCATAGATGGAGACAAGGCTTGTTGCAGATAAATCTATTCTAAAACCTTATTTTCATAGCTGAACTTCTATTTTTTCTTTTTCAACAGGGGATTTATGCCAGTATTCTATCCAATCAGAATCTTGTCACTCACATGACAAAATTTATCTCTGAGCATTGAGTTTATTTTTACATAGGTTTAATTTTTCCCTTCAGAATTAAAATTACAAAAGAAGTGTAAAAAAAAATACATTTCAATCACAAGAAAAAACTCTGTAGTTATATCTTTTCCCTATGCCAAAATAAAACAATACCATAATTATGCTTCATTTTGTTAACATTGGCTTATATTTCGGAGAGAGATAATAAGAAAAAAAACATTAATTCATTAAAACAACATTCAACACAGATGTTAAACTTTATTGTTTTTTCCTCTCTTTTTTAAAAGTCTTAGTAAACATAAAATTTTATGTACTTCAACTCTCTCAAAAGTTAAAATTAAAATTGTTCTGTAAACATTTCCAGAACTTATTGAAGAGAGCTGTTTTTATCGGTACTTTTTTGATATTAAAATTAGTAAATAAAATTACTGAAAAAAGATAACAAAGAAGTTATGCATGTTATCTTATACTTTTCTTACTTTTTTAGAACTACTTTTTAATTTATAACATATTTCAAATATTCACATTATATTTTCAAAATATTTGAAAATTATCATATCATTTAATAAATATATTTAAAAAAAAATACCCTTTATTGTTATTTAAAAAATGTATATGAAAATAAAATACTATTTCCACAATAATGAAATACCATTTATAAGCTTGCAATATTTGACATGGCCAAAGGTTGCTTCTATCAACAATATATATTAAAAATTTTCACAAACATAGAAGATTATAATCACATATGTAGGTTATTAATCAAGCAAAAAACATCCCTTCATACTTCAATGTTTGCATAAATTTTAGTCTCTAAAAATCTTTAATCTATATAAATATATTGTATTAGATAGGAAAAAAACAATGAATACAGAAAACCTGATAATGAGGTTAATGATAAAGCAATAGTACCATATAATGGCAATCATTATATATTACGAGCAACTGCTCAAAGTATAATCATTGCTAAATGCTTGCCACCAAAATTTGTATTCTTCCAACATAATACTGCACTATACAGACCATTGCAAGAATTACTCATTATTGTTGATATGTATGGAAAAATTTCTTAATGAAATAATCCTATTGAATTAGTTATATTCCCATAACTTTTTCACAATAATATTTTTTCTTTATCTACACTCACAATAAAGATAGTATTGTGTAGAAGAAATCAGCTTTATTCTCTTTGTTGTTAAGAATCCTTTCAAATATTTTGGCAACACCAAAGAGTTTATAAAATTCCATGTTTTCAGTGCTCAAGAAGCTATGTGGGTCATTCTAATAGATGAATAAATGTCAGAATTAAAAAACAAAAATGATTTTAATCAAAAAATTAGCGCATCAGTTTTTAATTTCCATTTTTAGAAATTGGTCACAAATCTGATTTGGACAATACAAAAATACTTGCTAATTTGGAAACATATTATTTAAAAACCATGAGACAGTCAATTGAAATTTTAAAGAGACCTACTGGTTTAAATAGGGCTGACAAAGCACAACATATTCCAACTATTTGGAAACCTATCCTTTTATCTAATATTAACTTGAAATTAATAGGTGAAAAAACTGAGGAAAATAAACATTTTGATAAGCCTCATATTGTGATTACTGAACTACTTCAAGTTGAATCTCACTTCCCATCTTGCACTGAGTCATGTTATTCTTTGAGATCTAATGCTTGTTCTTTCAAAAGTTAACCTTGATAATAGCGGTTGCTAGTCCATCAAAATATCGGATTGTAATGCAAAATAATACACAGTTTGTACCAAAAAATACTTTTTTATCTTTATATATATATATATATATATATATATATATATATATATATAAAGATATATATATTAGAATATATATATATATATATATATATATATATAAGCCTTCTAATATATGGGATCACTGAATTTAGTTCAGACCCATATAGTTTCTTTAGTCAAAGAGCTGCATTTGAAGACATGTAGGTGTCTGAAAATTTAGATCTTTTTCTTAATATTAAAGAATTAAATAAATCCTTGACTTGAGTTAATATTTTGAATCTAATGTCCTAATTCCTCACTGAAGAGAGCCATAGCTCAAAGTCAGTCTGGGAATGGGGACAATCATAGATAAAGGCTTCAGGTACTTTTTATTGTAGCATTTATCATTAAAAAATAAAAAAATAAGCTTGTTTAGAGTTATTAGCAGGCTCCTTATATATCACATACTGGTAATGCAAGCTATATAGGTCATGTGACATGTGACTGATTTTTACTTTGGGGTAAATTAATAAATAATCACTTGATTAACTTGTCCATAACTTCTATTAGCACAGTGATAGGGAAGGATGTTCCAAATGATAAAAATCTTGAATTTATTGTCAAATGAATAAAAAAAATAGGTTAATCAATTCAATAGACTGTTGTCACTTCTTAAAAGGTATTCATACAGTTATTTTGTATTCTGTCTCCTAAAAAAAAGTGCACTTTAGAAGAATTAATATACCCATTATAAAAAAAAACATAGTGAAGTTTATATGAAAAATAATAATTTGTGACAAAGGTTATATGGGTAATTATAAATACAATAATAATTACATCTTATGACCATCTTATAGATTGATATTTTTACTCCCAATGTTTTGTCACGTTGGTTGAGTGGAGGACTCTGGAGGTCAATGGCCATGCTTCATACCTAATGTTGAGTTACTTACGGGGCTTTCACTTTTTATGCCCTCCCCACCATCCAGCAAAAAATATTGTATATTTTTTATTATATGTAAAATTATAATATTGTTAAAACTAAATAGAAAATTGATATTATTAATATTAAATTTCTGAATATTTTTTTCTTAATATAAATAATTTAAAAATGATTTATGAATATTATTTCATATCTTTTTGCTTTATTTATGCTCTTTTATTATGATTTTAAAATTTTCATCTTGTATTTTAATCATCGTTCATTTTCTAATTCTTGCATTTTAAAAAATAATATTCAAACTGGTTGATAAATAACTATTATTATAATAAGCAAAATAAAATATTATTTTCTTAGTTAAAATAAAATTTTCATTTCATAAGTCCATTTACTTCATTCTTTCTGTGAGTGTTTTGAACATTGATAAGTGATTAATAAATAAGACAGACCGCAGTGGTCAAATGAACTTCCAAAAAGTTATAGAATATAAATAGTTTCAGTAGAGAGGACATCTTTTGGACGATATATAACCATAATATACTTCAACTTTTATTTGAAGTTTAATCAAATGATTTCAATTTTTAAACACTCTGAGACCTTGAACCAATAACCTAGTTTATATCTCTGTGCAAATAATTTATGCATCATCTATATAAATATAAAGAATTGACAGATATCAAAAAATATGTGCCCTGATGCTGTAAATTGCAAAACAAGTATAGAAAAATCATAATATAGGTTGTTTTCTTGTTCATCATCTTGCCAATAATTCGAAGTTGTTGACTCGTATCCTATAAATAATATCGTAATATTATATATCAGCATAGGGTACGTGTTATACTGTTGTACATGCAAGTAATTGGTAGACCAAATATTTTAGATACTATTAAAAATAAATTTGTAATGGGAAGATAACATAATTTCTTTGTTTTGCATATATCTGTGCTCAATACTTAAAATTTAGACAGGGAAATTTAACAGTACACCAAGTAGTACACCAAGTAAATATTACAATTATTCCATAATAGTAATACTAGTGATTAAACCAATGCACATGCACTTTAAAAAGATTATATAAATGAATACTCAATTTTTCCAGACACGAGATATAGTATTTTAGAAAGAATGGAATGAATCCACCCATTCTTTCCGACCCAAACGTTTGGGTATGGGAAAATCTTAAGTGTGTGGAAATAAGAGTGTGAGCTGTTACACAATCACTTTAAATTACATTTGTTAAGTTTGAATGAATGACACTCTTATTTCCACACACTAAAGATTTGCCCATACATAAACATTTGGGTCAGAAAGAATGGATGGATTCATTCCATTCTTTCTAAAATACTATATCTCGTGTCTGGAAAAATTGAGTTTTCATATATATAATCTCTTTAAAGCGCATGTGCATTGGTTTAATCGCTAGTATTACTATTACATAAATAAACATAGCACTATATAAAATAATGTCTCATTATATATGTTTAATTTCAACTAAAGAATGACAGTTTGTAAATTGTAAAGATTTCATAAAGTGTCATTCGTTCAAACTTAACAAATGTAATTTAAAGTGATCGTGTAACAGCTCACACTCTTATTTCCACACACTTAAGATTTGCCCATACATAAACATTTGGGTCGGAAAGAATGGGTGGATTCATTACATTTTTTCTAAAATACTACATCTCGTGTCTGGAAAAAGTGAGTATTCATTTATATAATCACTTTAAAGTACATGTGCATTGGCTTAATCGCTAGTATTACTATTACATAAATAAACATAGCACTATATAAAATAATATCTAATTATTCCATAGAAAAATGATGTAAAGAAAATGTACTTTAATATTTGTAACCGAGGGCTAATGAATACTTTAAATAAAGACATTATTATTATTATTATTATTATTATTATTATTATTATTATTATGATTATTATTATTATTATTATTATTATTATTATTATTATTATTATTATTATTATTATTATTATTAATAATAATAATAATAATAACAACAATAATAATAATAATATTATTATTATTATTATTATTATTATTATTATTATTATTATTAATAATAATAATAATAATAATAATAATAATAATAATATTAATAATAATAACAACAACAATAATAATAATAATAATAATAATAATAATAATAATAATAATAATAATAATAATAATAATAATAATAATAATAATAATAATAATAATAATAATAATAATATGAAGCTTTCACACCAACTAAATCACTTTCATAAGAGTCCCCACTTAGTGACATCTTATTCATTTTATATATAAATCCCCTTCTTGTTCGACTACTATAGGCATTTGAGGGAATGGAGATCCTGGGAACAGGTCAAAAATTGACCTGCATTGCACACATGGATGATATTACAGTTTTTCTGACATCAAAATAAGCAGATACCAAAACTACAGATGATTTTAGAAGAATACTCAAAGGAATTTAAACTAGGTTTCAATCCAGAAAAAAATAGCAGCATAGACAATATTCACAGAAAGGCCGTGTACATCCATTTCCAGGCAAATCCAGGTTCATTCCTTGGGTTTCCATTCCTTCTGGGGACTACTGGCATGAGATATGATTTGCAGAACAAATTAAAAAATGAAATCCAGCAAATAGCAGACTCTCTAGCCAATACCTATATGTCGGTATAGTCTAAGATTCAATTAATTAACAGTTTGATGATGACTAAGATAGTTTACTTTATGCTGGTGGTTGCTTTCTCAAAGGCTTTTATCTCCAAAATTAAGAGCATTTGCAATTAGCTACTATGGTCAAGGAAAGTTATGGCAATATCAATGGCAAAACTATGTCAACCACTGAATAAAAATGGTTTGGGATTACATGATATTGGTAATTTTGCAAACAGACAATGAGGAACAATATAATTGATATTGTTAAACAATTTCCAAAAATTAAGTACCTCATAGAGGTCATTCTAACTGATAAACCACCACCAAAAATATCATATTTTGAACAATTAATATATCATTGTAAAACAGAATCAAAAATCCCAGAGCAATTTATTAATAAGTACAAATACTGGAAAATTTATGAACTAATAAATGAAGATAATAACACAATTGCTTTGAAACCAATACTGGAAATTAATAATGAACAACTGGTTAAAAAGTATAAACAATGGGCCTTAGAACCATAGTTTTTTAATTTTCTGATAAAACTTAACTTATCTGCATTACTTACCACATATTTTCTTTGCCATAAAAGATTGTATACATCAATTGATCCCTTTTGTGGGTTATGCCATCAAGCTGAGGAAACCCTATCACATCTGATATATCACTGTGAGGGACTTAGGCAGATAAGAAATCTGATAACTAGCAATTACAGGAAGTCTAATGTAACAATGCATCAATTAATTTCTTCATTTAGAGAGGGATTAACACCAAGTGTCAGGGCAGAAACCTTTGTGCTCTATGCACACTGGTGTACTAGATGCACCTTTCTAATTGGTAACAATTCTAGGAGGCATCCAGTTACTTTTTCAAATAAACTTGCAATGATATAGAAAATGGATAAGACACTGGCCAGACCTGGCATTTATGCATAAACCTGGTCATTACTTAAGATTAGATCAATATTATAGTGACAAAAATGTTAAAACTCTTAGGACTATTGATCTAGGCAGAATGGACAGTCCAGGATATTATATGTAGACAAAAACTATGTTTTAAGCTTGTGTAAATCCAGAAAGAATTCTATCAAAAATGACAATGTAAATGTTAAAAATTGTAATCAACTTGTAGCAGTTAATTTACTATGTAACCACTAATGTTGTATTCTTTTGGGAAAATAAAGGCCTTTTGTAACATAATAATAATAATAATAATAATAATAATAATAATAATAATAATAATAATAATAATAATAATAATAATAATAATAATAATAATAATAATAATAATAATAATAATAATAATAATAATAATAATAATAATAATAATAATAATAATAATAATAATAATAATAATAATAATAATAATAATAATAATAATAATAATAATAATAATAATAATAATAATAATAATAATAATAAAGACAATTTTCCCCCCTCTCTACAATTAATAATTTTTTATGTAAGAATTAGATAACTTTTTATTGAAAACATGAACTGAAGACAATAAAAATGCTTGTATACAAAACCAATGGTAAAACCACTGTTAAAAATCAATGTAAAATCAATGTAAAAAACTATGTATTTCTTTGATTAATAAACTTCCTTTTTTAAAACATAATAATAATAATAATAATAATAATAATAATAATAATAATAATAATAATAATAATAATAATAATAATAATAATAATAATAATAATAATAATAATAATAATAATAATAATAATAATAATAATAATAATAATAATAATAATAATAATAATAATAATAATAATAATAATAATAATAATAATAATAATAATAATAATAATAATAATAATAATAATAATAATAATAATGTTACTTAACTGCTTGAATTATATTAGTATAATTTATATTGTGTTTTTTTTTCATTCTAAAAATTTATGGAAATATATAGTGCATGTAAAAAAAAACCTATAATTTAATCAATAAATTAGACAGTTGGTTTCTTTCACATGTAATAAAATTTCTATTAAACCACCCTTAATAATTTAATAATCAATAAATTATATAAAGTCCATTTTAATATAACCATGTTATTAATCATTGATTTATAAATTATTGGGTGTCATGAAACCATGTTTCTACTTGAAAGCAGATTTTAAATGTAGCAAAAATAAAATGATAAAAAACTGTTTTCAAATAAACCATTGCAAAGCCGAAACCTTTCCAACCAATTTTTTTAGAAGAATAATGAGAAGTTACTGACTACATCTAATTAGTGTATGGTGAGATCTTTCGAAAAAAAAATTCTTGTTTTCTTGTAGCTAAAAATAAATAGTCATTTTAACTATGGGCAAGCTATCTGAAAAAAAATATTTGTAAGACTGATATTTTTTTTTTAGTTTCATATTTCAATCCCAGGTTAAGAGAATGATTTGTGTATGCATTAAATGTCTTACCATGAAGTATAAAACACCTACGAAAACTATATTCCCATTTAATTGTTAGAAACACTACTAAATGTACATTAACAAATACAGTACAATAATTTTCTTATATCTGTGTCTATTTGTTTTGATGATTTCTGCTGGTCGTTTAAATAATTTAGAAGCACTTTTCAATTTAATAAAATATACAGAAGTTTTAGAAAAAAAATCAACACAAATATACAATAATATAGTTATTAGTAGATAATCTATTATTAAACCAGAAATGAGTGTATTAACTCAATCCTGTATAGATTAACACAGTAATAGACTGGAGGACCCTATAGATAAAGATCATCAGATCATATCTCTGCTCTGTGAGTTTGGGTGATTGTATTCTTTATGAATTATTGAAAAGGTAGCCATTCTATTGTTTATATATGGAAATAAGATTTTTTTTTCAGTTTTAAATCCATCATTTTTGTCTTATCACATATAATTGCTACAAGTATTAGTACACTCTGGCCATAGTAAACATTTTTATTATTATTTAATACCTTTCAGCAGTGATTTTGTATGTCTATAAATAATGCTTTTACCTTGATCACAATTACGAGTCAGAATATGCATCGAGTACAAGACATAAAAAAATGTTCAATTGAAAAAATGTTTCACTTTGCAGTTTATCAGTGAGGGATAAATTCATAATTTTTTTCATACAACTTTTTCACATTTGTTTCATCATATGTTTATGATTACATTCCTGGACAAGGTGTTGACAGTGGATAGAAACCAGTCCATAACTTGTGTGGGTGTGGTGCAGTGAAAATTACACTACAAAAATATTACTATAAATTCACTTTTATGAGTTTACATATTTTTATTTTTTTAAAACTATGGATATACTGAAGACACAGAGGGTTATTCCATAGATAAGCAAGAACGAATTGTATTTTCACACACATAATAAATGTTATATCCAAATTACTGATATTTCAACATATATCTAAAAATTTAGAACTAAGTGCATATAAAAATTGCCAATTACAAACATTTTTTACCTAATCAATCATTTTAATTAAATGTAATAGCACTTATAACTCTCTAAATTATATATAGTATTATAAAATATTTATTTTTTTATATAGTGCTATATTTATAAACTGTGGATTTTTATATGTAAATGAATACTCTCACTTCCAAACACAAGATAAAGTCTTTGTGAAAAAAATAGAATGAATATTTATCTTTTCAACCCAAACATTCATATATGAGCAAATCTTAAGCATTTGAAAATGAGAGTGTAAAGATGTTAAGTGATCACTTTAAATTATTTTTACTATGCTTAAATGAATGATGCTTGCAAAATTTTCTAGAATTGACTATATGTCGTTTTATGTGTTTGGAAGTGAGAGTATTCATTTATACTTAAAAATCCATAAAGCACATGTGCATTAGCTTTATGGCTGATTATTAATATAGTATTATATATTTATTTAAATATTGTAATATATACTGATAAACTACTATTCATTATATTTTGTAGAAAGATAATCTAGGTTCAAACAGCTAATTAGTAATCCATTGAACCAAACATAACTTAAGGTTTTTTTTACACTTAGAATGGATTTTGTCTCCTTCATTTCTTTCTTGTTATTTATAAAAATATGGAATAAATTAGACACATTTAAATTTAAGATAAAACTTAAAAAGCATCTTGAAGCTTTGTATGTTATTTAATAGATATTTCATCAGAAATATCCATACTCACTCATATTCAAATAAGACAGAAATAATTTATTTTTAGATTAAAAGCTCAACTAAAATAAATAATAAATACATACACACTCATATATATATATTAAAATTAAATATTGTCTATCACTATACTAGTAATAATGTATAAAATACAAATTTAGATAACATTACCATATTAGCCAAAAAACTCAATTTTACTAATATTTTTCCACAACCATGGTTTCAACTATTAACAAATAGACCTTTTCAAGTGAAATTCAACTATACATGCTACTTATATATGTATACCAAACAAAATAGTCTTCCCATCATTCACTTCAAAAGCCAACATCCTTTAACACCAATTAATGTCCTCTTGTGATTGAAAGCATCATATTAAAAATTTTTATCATCAAAGTTTTTTTCATTCAATTCACTTTTTTAATAAAAGATAACATTTGCATTGTCAAATAATATTTTATGATCTGTATTCAGTTCATAAATATACAAAGCTGAATTATCTTATCTATTTTAACTCTACTCATATGTACTTTAAATCTTTCATTAAGTCCTAATTTACTCTGGTCTATATAAATTTTATAACAACTGCAAGGAATCTTATAAATGACTCCAGAAAAGCCTGAATTTCAACATTAAATGATTCCAAACATTAATTTATTGCAAATCTATTCATGGTGTAGTTTATCCAGTTTCTTGTAGTTGTCATAAAAGTTATGTAGACAAGAGTAAATTAAGTCTTAATAAAAGAGTTAAAGTTTATAATTCATAAGAATAGAATTAAAGTAAATATAATGACGACAATTTTGTATATTCAAAAACTGAACACAGGTTATAAAATATTATTTGACAATCCTGAGGTTATCTTTTATGAAAAAATTCAATTGAAAAGAAGAGTAAAAAAAAATTTTGATGATAAAATATTTTGAATCTGATGCCACTAATCTCATGAAGACCTCTTTTGATGTTAAAAGAAATTTTGTTTTGAAGTAAATGATAAAAGCTATTTTTGGTATATGTATGTTGTAAGGAAGCTTGAAAGTGTATGTTTAAGTCCTTTATATTACATATAGATGTTATGTTTAGTTAAATTTCACTGAAAAGATCTCTTTGTTATTAGATGAAACCATGATTGTGGACGAATTTTAGGAAAGATTAGATTTTTGGCTAATATTGTAATGTTATATAATTTTTTATTTTATATGTATACAAACATGGCTATTAACTAAAAATGTGTGTATGCATTATATATTCATAAACAGCTACTAATGAAATAATAATACTTTGAAAACAAGGTATATTACTATAATGCTTTTAATCAAAAATTTAATAGTTTAATTCTGTGATTGGTTTTTATTCAGTACGTTTCCATCTGTATTAACAATATGGTCAAGGTATTCATAGTTGTAAACCTCTAATTCATAACTAGTAATGTTTTGTTTCTTCTTTTGAAACAATAATTGAACACTACTTCAATCTTTTTTTAGCATTTACTCTTAGTCCTACTTTCTTACATTCAAGTAATAACTCTTGCAACATTTTAAAATATGATTTGCAAAAACGATGGCTACAAAATGTAGATGACTTAAATAACCTCCTTTTTTTTTATCCCCTTAACTTTTCGTTTTAATCCACAAATGATTTCTTGTAAACTGCTGTAAAATGTTTTGGAATTATAATATTACCCTGTCTGACAGCTGTTTTCAATGTTAATTTTTTTAGTATCAGTAAGTAATGTAATCATTGTTAATACATTTTTTTAAAAAATCTTCAGAATGTGGTACAATGCTGGATCTATCTATACTTTAAGAATCCAGTGCTTTAATCATGAAAATAAATGTTTATAGAATCAAATGCATTTTTATAATCTACAAATCCAAAGTGTAATGACAACTCACATTCATTGTCATTTTCATAAATTCTGTCAATCCTTGCATATAATCCATTGTACTCAAACCACTTTTAAATCCAACGTTGTTTTGATTACATCAGTAGAGAAGTTGCCATTACCTTGGTAAATTTTTTGTAAAGAACTGATAAAAGAGTGATATGTCTGTAATATCTAATATCTTCTTTATCACCTTTTTAAAAATATTAATATTAATACAGCAATCTTTCACTCATCTGGTATAATCTTTATTATGTATATAACTTTGCCAACATTTTTTATTCCTTAAATTGCTTCTTTTAATATATCGATTATAATTCCATTAATCACTGGAACGTTTTGCCATTTTTTGAATTTAGTTGTATGTTACGCTTCTACATTTAAATTCGTGGGAAATTCAGATGTAATTGTAAAGGATAAGATTTTTTGTTCTTTATTTCTATATATTTTGTTATAGATCTTTCCCGTACAATTCATGATATTATCTCGTTTTAATAATATATATATATATATATTAAATATGCCGATTTAATAATGAGACTAATAAGATCAAACCCTAATTTATACACTGCCAATAATTGTTAATTGTTTAAATCAATCATTGACGACAGAAAGTGCGTGTCAAGTCTAGCGCATGTGTGAAGAACAGTTCTTTCCATAGTATAAGATATATAAGTTGCTACATTATTAATTATATATATATAAATTAATAGCAATCAGTGTCGCATTTAGTTAAAAATGGGAAACATTTTTTCCTGTGATATATGAACTGAATTTGTTCTAGTAATATGACGATTTAATAATCATGCTAATATATATATTTATGTGTGTATGTGTTTGTATGAATTATCTTCTGCATTTGCAGTAAGCTAATCATTCTTATCATTTAATGCTACTTTTTGCAAAAAAAAAAAAAATCTATAACTTTTTCTTTATTCATTTGATGCTTGTTTCCTTCTTTTTTTAAAATTATTTTTTCAAGTTTTACTTTTTTGTTATATTTTACTATTATCTCAAAATAAATCACTTCTTGAATCCAAATGTCACAATCTAAAGATACCTTATACGACTTCTGATATGTTGTAAGCAAACTATGCATGCTTTAGTATAGGTAAAACTTTGTTTTGTTTATATAGGATTTTTTTTTATAAATGTATATATATATATGGTAAATATAATGTGATGTTAATGCTATTATTTTAAATATGTTGTCCAACATCAATGATAATGTATCAGATTTAGGGGAAAGATCAAGTAACATTTTTAAACAGTGAGATATTCATCATCATCATCAATTGTCAACTATTATTAATCCATCACCTTGTCTAATCTCTAGCTTCTCTTCTCCACAGCACCCCCACACACTTTCTTTTTTCATCCATTCATCCCACATGTGGTTTCATTCTGATTCTGTTACAATCTCTTGGAATCCAGTTTAAGATTTGCGTTGTCCATAAATTATTATCTATTATTACTCACAGTTATTCAAGTCACGTGGCTATATGAATACTTTTGTAAACATTCTATATAATGCAAAACATAACAAAATAATTTTTTTTTAATAAAAATCAAGAAGTTTTATATGTATAACTAGTTATTATGTTCGTATAGTAATGGATTATTTCTGCCACACAGACAACCATAAAGGTTACATACATATTTCCCTTAACTTTTAAAAATAAAATTAGTGAATCGTACTTATGTTTTAAATAAATAGTGTTTGTTTGGTTAAATGAATGAAACATTTGTGCTCAACATGATTAATGGATTTGCAATATCAACTGAAAACACGAGCCATTATTCATAGTTATTAATCAAAAAATGGACCTCTATGACTATGGAAGATTAGTAAATAATATCATATTCGTTTAAATATTAACTATTTTTATTATTAAATAAAATCTTCTGGCTTAATAGTCACCACCAAATACAAGCAATTTACAGAGAGCCATTGACTTAAGAAATAACATACGACTTTTATAAACTTGAAAATGATACATAATAATGCATTTTTTAGCCTTAAGAGAAAGTATGTTTTTTTCCATAAATTTGGTTTATATATGTAAAGGAATTCGTCCTCCACTATACCTTAAACAGCCAACACTTCCATCAATACATGTGGAAAAGATACACGATCCACAATAAGGGATTTGAGCATTACATTGCAGTTTTTCAATGAAATGGACAGGGGAATAATTGGAATAGTGAGAAAGTTGAAGCTTATCTATTAACGTTAAAGGAATTACTTTCTTAATATAAATTGAACTCTGATCATATATCATATAAATGAGTGAAAAAATATGATCTGACTCAATTGAGGAGTGCTGGTTATGCATAATTTACATATATTGAGGCTGATAGAGTGGAGGAAAAATAGTCTGAAAAATCCTGTGTTCAAATCTCTCTACTTACATACATAAAAATGTTTCAGTATATGCAAATTATATACTGCCCTAGAATTATAAATATTTTTTATAAATAATAAGATTACATTAATACTGTAGAAGTAATAGGCTATTTATACATGCTTAATTCTACCATTTTCCCCCATAATTTATTTCTCTATATAATAGCCCAAATATGTCTTAATAGACAATCAAAATATGTAATTAACAAGTTAAATTTGAGTTATCTGCTGAAATGTTTAAAAATTTTAATATTCCTCTAGAAATGAAATCTGAATATTTAGATTCATTTGTAAAACAAAATAAGCGTATGTCACGCTTGAATGTGAGATTCATTTGTAAGAAATCTTAAATTTTTAAATTTTCAAACATTTTTTTGTATTTATTTAAGTAATCTTGCATCATTTTAATATTATCTAAGTTAATTTCAATAATGAAAATAATTCAAATAATTATTATTAAAGTTTTATTCTAGCACATGTGCGTGTGCGGCGCAACTCTTCTCAAAAGCTATAAAGTGTTATAAAATACGTAACTAAAAACAAATGAGCTGAGCTCTTTCAAAGGATCTTGCCTTCATAATCATAGCTTGCTACCACATTTAATGATATGCAAATATGCTAATTCCATTTCTTCGATAAAGCATAGCAAGTGTTCTTCCTATTTATGGCATCTTTGTCACGTGAGATGAAGAAGGCCTCTTTGATTTTTCTTTTAAGGTCATATATCTCTCTACACACGATTGTGGGGTTGTCTGGAATGCAATCGTGGTGACTTGTGCTCTGGTGCTGATAGAAAACTGAATGGGTGGATGGATCATTGAGAGCTCTATTGTATGAATATTTATGTTGTGCTAATCCTGTGGACAATGATGCTCTGATTTCCCCATAATATGTGTCTTTACAATTATTATTGGAGCATGCAATATTATATACTGTATTGGGGGTCTGTAAAAGTGGAGTTTGGTCTTTAGTATTGTTAATTAAATTGTTAGAGTTTGGGGGGGGGGGTCGAAAACAAAGCTGATATTTGTTGTTGAGGATGGAATGCAGTTTTCTCAGTAAATTGCATATCATTAAACGTAGTAGCAAGCTATGATTATGAAGGCAAGATACTTTGAAAGCGCTCAGCTCATTTGTTTTTAGTTACTTATTTTATAATACTTTATAGCTTTTGGGAACAGTTGCGCTGCACACACACACATGTTAGAATATATATATTTCCAATAAGTAAAAAATTATTTGACTTAATCATATTAAAGTTTTATGTTTATGTATAGGTTTAATGCAAAAAAAATCTTTTAAATACAATATCTTATATAGAATACTCATTTAGTTGTCTACAGAATTAATAACTTATTATGTTTTTAAAAAGAATTTCAATTCACTGAATTTTTCTAAAATTTTATTGGGAACAATATTTTCTTAATCAAAGAAGACATTGTAACAGTTTAAACCCTATTATGTATATAATATTAAATGTATAATATTAAATGTAAAGCATTATGTTAGAAATGGCACAAATCAAATGGAATAGAGCAGAGATTCAAAAGTTAGTGTCCTCCCTAAACTCTGTCTTATTTTTTAATCTGCAATGACCATAACCAGTATTTAATACTGTTACCAGTTTTCACATGCATTAATTTTATTTTATTTTTCAAATTAAACTGGTATCTTTCTCAGCATCTTCCTAAGTATGTTTTTATTTTACAAAAATCAAACTTCTTTAAATTTGCCTCATGTGGTTTAATTTGATATCGCTTTTCTGTTTTAATACCATCTCATACTGCTTATAATTTACATTTCAATATAATTTTTCATCTTTTTTCTAAATAAACATAAGCATTTATTTTATATAGCATATGTAAACAATTGTATTACAGTCAAATACCAGCCTTTCTTGTTAATTGTGCATATGCTTTGCGAGTGTTAATAATAAATGAATACTTTCTCACCAATACAAGATATAGTATTTATGCAGACAACATATATAGTAATTTAAAGTGACTGTTCCATTGTCACGTTTTCTTTGCCAGTATTTCAGATTTGCTCATATATAAGCATTTGAGTTGTAGGAATAAGAGAATTCCTTTTATTCCTTCATAAATACTATATCTTGTATTGGTGAGAAAGTATTCATTTATTATTAACACTTGCAAAGTGTATGCACAATTAGCATGAAAGGCTGATATTTGACTAAATAAACATAGTAAATATTGCTGTAACTAATGACAACAATAATAAGTAGCAATTAAACCACTGACTATAAGAAAACCATAAAGTAATTATAAAAAAGCTGTCATCTAAATCCAGTTAAACAAAAGTAACTTTATTTCATTTTCTGACTATATGTTTTTAATTCTTTTATACAAATAAATGTAACATTTTTTGTAAATAATACTTATAAAAATCAATTTTGAAGTGATAATTCTATAAACAAATACATATGTTAGGAACAACATGAGATTCTGAGATACAGAATGTAGTCTAAATGTTACTAAACTATATTGTAACCTATGTGGTATTAACAACTTTATTTATATCCTTCTTTCCTAGATTACAGTATAAATTCAAAGAAATGTTAAAATGTTTACATATGTTTGTAGTCATAAAAGCATATAAACTTAAATATTTCACAAATATTAATTGTCATCAAGGGATAATCTATAATTTTAATCAATAATATAATCTTTTCACGAAATAAATTTATTGAAAATTAGTATACTTTTCATCTTCCACAAAATAATGTAATGCTCCCTCAAATTCAAACAGATCCTGCTATTAATAATTCATATATAATAGTAGCTTTTTTTTGAACATGCTACTCAGTCTCCCTGTTTTAAGTAATGTTATTTACTCCAAGAAAAATGACTTTGCTAATTACTTTAAGCAATCTTTTATTTATAAAATGTAAAACATCTCATTTTTTGATTTGATATCATAAATAATGCATTGACATTACGATCAAGAACGATTTATCTATTCCCTAAGATGTTGTGAGATTTGCAGCAATGGATGTTTATAGACCAAAAACTAGTTAAAACAAACAATTTTTCACAGTAAATTATAATTTATACAATAAATTTAAAGATATACATTGAACATTAAAATGGTAGATACTTTTGCCAAAAAAAACATAATCATCATAGAAATTTAACTAAGACTTTCTAACTTTAATAATAACTGAAACACACAGGCTTAATATATACCTGTGTCTATATATGTAATATATAGGGTATATGAGTATTCCATCATCAGATTTTCAATTGTATGGATGGTTGAAGGGTTGGAGTGTGGAGTAGAATGGAACCTGTCCATTAAAGTATGAAGCTTGACTATCTTAATATATATCTGAGTACTTATAGCATATATGTGTAAAGATGGTAATCTGGACCAACTGATGATTGCTGGTTTAGCATGAAATATGTATATAGGTGATTTTTTTTTCAACATATATGTGTTCAAGTGTATCAGTGTTATGAGATAGTGTGGAGAGTGGTGGGGCATGTGAATGTCTGTGCTCATATCCCCTATATATTACATATGTAGACACAGGTATATATTAAGCCTGTGTATTTGAGTTATTACATAGTAGAGATGTCTGTCCATCTCTTGTTTATGTATTAAATGGATTATATCCTGTACATGAGGGGTGAGATTGACCTTAGGTCAACATGGGTGTGATGAGAATCTTGGCCTCAGAGTGGCCTTTGAACATTCTATCATCAGATTTTTAATTGGATGGATGGTTGAAGAGTTGGAGTGTGGAGTAGATTGAAACATGTTTATTAAAGTATGAGGATTGACTATCTTAATATATATATGAGCACTTATAGCATATACATGTAAAGATGGTAATCTGGAGCAACTATGATTGCCGGTTTAGCAATATATGTATATTGGTGATTATTTATTTTTTCAACATATATGTGTTCAAGTGTATCAGTTTTATAGAAAGTGTGGAGAGTGGTGGGTTGTGTGAAAGTCTGTGCTCATATACCCTATATATAACTTTAATAATGAAAATGTTATAAATACATATATGTATTTTAAAAAAAAAACATTATTCTGGTGGTATTTATTATTTAATAATTTAAGCCATGGAGATAAAAGCCTACCTTAAAATCTGATTAATATTAAAAAAATCAAAAAATCAAAATAAATGTGGGAGAAAACTGATGGAAAGTGAAATACTAATCTAGAAATGGCTAAATTCATTAATGGCATTACAGATCAAAGCACAGAACTTTTCAAAACTTTTCAACATTCACTAAAGAGTTAGAGTTTTTTGTTAAGGTTTCTACTATTATTTACGTTTATAATACTATATATTTGCACTTTCAAGTTATAATTTATCAAAATAATCTATTTTGAATAAATATTTTAGAACGAATTATTTTGTAATCTAATGTATATTTTGGAATACCTTTTATAATTTGTACATTTCGCAAAAAAATGTCAATTCAAACAATTTGTCATTTATAGGTCAAATTATAATGCTGTGATATTAATAAATATTGGACCAATGATGTGTATGTATGATAGACATAAACCTGACCCAACCGATGTTGCTCACTCAGTGCAAAAGGTTCATTTGGGGATTTATTTTTATTAATATCTTTGAAAAATGTGGATTAAAAATTTTAAATATATTTTAAAAGATAATAACCAGAAAAAAGAGAAATGAGATTGAATTAATTTAAATGTTAGTATAAAAACATTTAATCTTTAATTCACAGTTAAAGTTATATTTGGTTTAGAAATTAAAAAAAAACAAACATATGGCTTTATTTCTTGGGAATTCATAAGAACTTGAGTTCCAGAATTGATCTTAAGATTTCCCAAACCTGAGTCAAATGCTCTGGTACCGGAAAGCTTAAAGCTAATCTTTGGTTAAAAATGCTTAATAATAATCATTATTATGAAACTCAATAAACTTTACTTCTTTTCTTATTATTTTGTAATTCAATAAATAGGAATAGTTTACTATACAGAAAAGATTAATACAATTATAAATCATTACAGTTTAGCACTATTTTCGATCAAAGCAAAAAATCACATTTGTAAGTGAACGAACATATGAATTAGTTAATATGCAAATTTACCAATTTACATATATCAATTGCATGATAAACCACATGAATCCTTTTTTATTTATTGCTTGGATGTTGTTTCCGATAAACCACATTTCTTTCAATCTGCATTACATCAAATTATTTTACACTGGGTGCAATGATCAATGAAAAAATATAAAAAAGCATAGTTTATCACAAGCAACACCCATGTGATTAAATAAAAAGGATTCACGTGTTGCCGTATCAGGCAAGATTTTAAAAATCTTAATTTATACACACCAAATTATTAAAATGACTTTTTAAAAAACTATATATCAAAATTTATAATTTATAAATGACATAAAATTAATAAGTTTATAAAAATATATGTTAATTTCTTTACTTATATTTTAATACAATGATAATTTTTTTCAGTTTATCGTCTTGCATTAGTGGTCGAGAGGTCAGCGCGATGCCTTGCACTTGCAGGCAGTTGCACGGGTTGCGGGTTCGCGTCCCGGCCGATGCTATGATACTTAAAAAAAAATTGACTTTGTGCTATAAATACGACTTGTCAAGGTTAAAAGAATGCTAAGCTGTAGTATATTTATAATTTTATTAATCTTTTCTGTATAGCGAACTGATTCTATTTATTGAATAATCATTATTTTAATTATTTAAAATCGTAAGTGTAGAAAAGTTGATACTTTTAAATCATGTTGTAAAAAAAAATCCATTTTCTACGTGCCAGATAAAAAATACTGAGATAGTTAATAGACTTTATATATTGTTTTATATATACGAGATTATTAAAATGACTTTTTAAAAAGTTATATATCAAAAATTATTATTTATAAATGACATAAAATTAATAAATTTATATTAAAAAAAAGTGAACTCTTTACTTTTATTTTAATACAGTTATATTTTTTTCCAGTTTATTATGATTTTTTTTTTTCATATATTATTAGCTTGATGGTCATATATAATATTTTATTTTCACATGAAATAAACTGAAGAAAATATTTTTAATGCAACTTTGAGTCAACTTAACTAAATTCAATAATTTGTGTAATTTTTATAAAGCGAAAATTTATTTACAAACAACAATTATGTAATATAATAAATATAATAAAAAAAAAAGATAATAAGACTGTCATATATCTTCCATTTCACAAATCAATACTTGAAACTTATTTTGTAATGTAATGTAATTACTTGAGAATATAAATTTATAAAATTAAATGAATTAAATATATTTTAAAGAAATTAAATAGAAATATAAATTCTTACTTAATTTTAAAATATCTTTAAATAAAATTTATAAATAATTTTAAACAAATATTCTAATTATAGAGATATTTAGTTCTAAACAAATTTCATTTCAAAATATAAGTTAAAATTTTTAAATTGAATGTAATATTTTTATATAATAACATTCCGACTGAATTCAAACCAATGTACTTTAGATTATCCACCACCAGTAATATTTACCGTATAAATAATTCTTTATAAACAACCAGCTGTTTTTAATCAATACCATATTTTTTTAATGAAATAAATCTGGTATAACTCAAAGCCTAAGGAAAAATTTTCTGGAAACATGTAGAGTAAGCTTTCACAAACATCTCAGATTGAACTGCTTAATAAAGAGCACCAAGAATGTATTGCTCTCTGGAAAAGTTTGCCAGGTTATATATAAGATCATATGCAATAACATAAATTGCAATACTGTTTGCTTTATTGAATCCTGAGCTAACCTTGAAACAATTGTAGCCCTGCGCAGGTATCAATATAATAGGGATAAAAACCAATGCTGACAGCAGATTTATATTCAAAATTTAACCCATAGCAACTAATATCATCTGTTCTGAGAAAGAATATGCAAAATGCTGAAGCTTGTCACTTCACTAATAATATAAACACTATAAATAAAACAATGTCTTGCATCACCCTTTCAAAAAATGGGTTGTGTAAATTAATTCATTTTCATTTTGTAATTCATGGATTAAAAATCTTTACCTTGATCAATTATATAATTTATTTTAAGTGTTTCTGCTATGATTATAATTACAATCTAATTGAAAGCAGCATACTATGTTAAAAAAATAAGTAAGTTTATCTTTAGTATACACAACAAATGTATTTATTTATAATTATGAATCCAATCAATAAACCATCAAAGTAATCTAACATTTATCATGTTTCTATCTGATAATACAACCATATTTCCAATGCTTCTTGATTCTCTCACACCTTATTACAACTATTCAATGAAATCTTTAAAAGTTCTGACAAAATAATGTTTAAGAATTTTATTCCTTGCTAGCAATACTTATCCCTAATTATATAAATTCATATATTTTTAAATTAACCAAAACCTTTTGAAGATAACATATCAGTGTTATAATTTAGAAAAGTTTTCAGATGCCTATTCAAATGTAAAAAAAAATCAACAACAAGTTATTATAGCAGTATAAGACCATTATGTCAAGTCTACTTATTTACACAAGAAATGAAGACCTGATGTTAGATTTATTAAAAAAAAATGCTTTGACAATTTTAATATTTGGGTTAATTCAGTTCAAGTATAAAATTTCTACACAATAATTATTCAAATCAGTATAAACAAAATTATTTTCTGTCTACAATTTTATTTGTACAATAATGAAATGATTAGATAAATGTTATTATAAAAGTAATTTAAACTAACTTATTAAAGTAAATATAATGTTCCGAGTATTTTAGCCAAAATTAAGTATGTCCAAAAGTAAAATATTACTGAATTAAAGCGTATTGCTTCAATTCTACTATCTTTAGAACTACAGTACTAATAAGCTAAAGATTAATGGATCACAATTTAAATTCTCATTTCTGGTAGAGTTTAATGCTATAATAATATAACAGACTAGAGCTAAATGTCATCTGTCATTTCCATTGGTCAAAACAAATAACACTCGACTTTCTGAATGACTTTTATTTATTTTTGATAAATTAAAATATTTTTATTGTAAAATAAAAATTATTGTTATTATGTTTTCTAAATTATTGTATTTTGCGGATATTGTTTGAGTGTGTGTGTGTTGTTATACGATTCCGTGATTGTCTATTATATGCTCTGGTTTCTATAAGAATGATGACGAGTTAGCGTCTTATAAATGAGGTAATAATTTATATTCTACAATAATAAATTTTATTACTTATTCGTGATACATTATAAACTATCTTTATATATCAACTAAAATTTGTTTTTTTTTTAAATAACACATTAGATAAAAATATGCAAATGAATATTTTAAAAATCAATAGATGAATTTAGTATATACTCTATATCAAATAACTGAAACACAGACTTATTATATACCTGTGTCTATATATGTAATATATAGGGTATATGAGCACAGACTTTCACATGACCACCACTCTCCACTCTATCTCCTAACACTGATACACTTAAGCACATATATGTTGAAAAGATAAATAATCACCAATATCCATATTTCATGCTAAACCATCAATCATCAGTTGGTCCAGATTACCATCTCTACACATATATCCTATAAATTCTCAGACATATATTAAGATAGCAAATCTTCATACTTTAATGGACAGAATTCAATCCATTCCATGCTCCAACCACCCATTAAAAATCTGATGATGGAATACTCAAAGGCCACCCTGAGACAGAGATTCTTGTCACACCCATGTTGACCTTAAGTCAATCTGACCCTTCATGTACAGGACATAATCCACTTAATACATATACAAGGGATGGGCAGACATCTCTACTATGTACAGGATTATGTCCTGTATGTGAGGGGTCAGATTGACCTTAGGTCAACATGGTGTGACAAGAATCTTGGCCTCAGATTGGCGTTTGAGAATTTCATCAACAGATTTTCAATTGGATGAATGATTGAAGAGTTGGAATGTGGAGATGATTGAAGCCTGTCCATTAAAGTATGAATATTTGCTATATTAATTTATATCTGAGCACTTATAACATATATGTGTGGAGATGGTAATCTGGACCAACTAATGATTGCTGGTTTAGCATGAAATACTAATATTGGTGACTATTTGTCTTTTCAACATATATGTGTTCAAGTATATCAGTGTTATAATATAGAGTGGAGAGTGGTAAGTCACATGAAAGACTGTGCTCATATACCTTATATATTACATATATAGACACATGTATATAATAAGCCTGTGTTTCAGTTATTACATAGTAGAGATGTATGCCCATCCCTTATATATGTATTAAATGGATTATTTCCTGTACATGAGGGGTCAGATTGACCTTAGGTCAACATGGGTGTAACAAGAATCTCGGTCTCAGGGTGGCCTTTTGAGTATTTCATCGTCAGATTTTTAATGGGTGGTTGGAGCATGGAGTGGATTGAAGTCTGTCCATTAATGTATGAAGATTTGCTATCTTAATATATATCTCAGCACTTATAGCATATATGTGTGGAGATGGTAATCTGATGAATTGATGATTGCTGGTTTATCATGAAATACTTATATTAGTGATTATTTATCTTTTCAACATTTATGTGTTCAAGTGTATTAATGTTATAAGATAGAATGGAGAGTGGTGGGTTATGTGAAAGTCTGTGCTCATATACCCCATATATTACTCTATATCAAAGTAATTTTTATTGCCAAAGAATAAGCTTAATGAAGAGAAAATAAAAATTTCATAAAATTTGACAAAAAAAAACAAACAAACATTATTATTTAGGGTATATGAGTACAGACTTTTACATAATCCACGATTCTCCATTGTATCTCATAACCCTGGTACATTTGAACACGTATATGTCAAAAAGATAAATAATCACCAATATCGTATTTCATGCTAAACCAGCAATCATCAGTTCATCCGGATTATCATCTCTACACAAACATGCAATAAATGCTCAGGCCGAGATTCTCGTCACACCTATTACAAACATTATCACAACTGTTAAAAAACTTGCTTCAATTTTAACCATATGAAACATCTTCATATATCTATGCAGCATATTTTTAAATACCTAGGTAAACTGGTAAATAACAAATGCAGCATTGCAAGCCAAATGCAATCAAAGCAACAAATAGTTTATTTCATATCAGCTATTTACATATGTTATTTCCTGTTTCTTATAGAGATAGTTAATATATATATAAGTAAAGTTTTTAATGCTAATTAAGTACTTATATATAATAGTAAAATATATTCTACCAGCATATGCAGACAATTGTCAATTATTACTGTAATAAATTTTGGTACAAAACAATACTTGTCACTTTGCTAAAACTGACTTTCAATACATCATATATTTGTCAAAACACAATTATAGTGAAAAAAATGTAAAGTAAAAAAATGTGGTCTTCTATTAAAGATTTATTACATTAATAGTTGAAAATTGTCGACATGCTCTGACAAAATATATTTGATTGCTTATTATCTATTGTATATACATATAATATAATATATATATATAGTCATTTTTCTTATCATAAACTCTTAATTGAATTATAAATAAATCCAATTAATAGACAACTGTTCAAATCGATTTCCATCCCTACATGAACTTTCTCAAGATGTCATATTTTAAATTTATATGTTTAATATGTGGATTTATTTGTATTTCAATTGATTAAGAGAATATATACATATATATGAACAAGTTACCTACAAAAACATATAATATGTTATTAAATTAAAATATTATAACAATCCAAGTAATAAGTAATAATATATAATTTATAGAGAAGAACTTTTGTCTGCTTAGATTGTAAGCAATATGAAGTTAAACTTTGTGGATAAAAATATGTACTTTTCAGGAACTATTTGTTTCAACAAATGGTTTATGGTCTATAGATTGATTTGTAAAAATTCTGTAATTGTTTTTCTAAATATTTTTGTGTGATTTTAATTGAAATTAAATCTAAAGGTGTAGGAATTTTATAACCAAAGAAACTAAAGTATGTTTATTTATTGCGTTCTTTATTAAATTTAACCATTTTTCTAAACAATATTATTATGATTCACATACTTGTATTTTCTTTACTCGTGTACACTTTAATAAGTAAGAATAAGTTTTTGTTAAAATTTTAGATATAGTATTTTCGACATAATTAATTAATTATATTTGTTAATAATTACAACCTAAGTAATCCTGATATAAATTATACACCATTTGTACTATTCTTATGATATATATATATATATATATATGTTCAAAAGATATATATATATATATATATATATATATATATGTTAAAACGAAGATTTGCACGGGTTAAATATATAAAATACATATTTTGCGGGTTCATCCGTGTTAAAAACTTTTAATATCAATTTACTGACGTTTCGACTTGATCACACAAGCCATTCACAGAGTTATAAAAAGGTATATAACTCTGTGGATGGAGATGTGTGATCAAGTCGAAACGTCAGTAAATTGATATTAAAAGTTTTTAACACGGATGAACCCGCAAAATATGTATTTTATATATATATATATATATATATATATATATATATATATATATATATATATATATATATATATATATAATCAATAAATAAGAGGTCACCATTAGCAATCAATTCACTAACTTTTTATAACATTCTAATTATATGTTCATTGGACATATTACAATTTTAAAAATATTTACGAGTTTCAGAATGTTAAAACAGGCAAAACTCTCTCTCTCTATATATATATATATTGCCACACACAGCAAGCTAGAGTAATCAATGGATGCCAGAAGGCTTGTGCATAAAATCCCCATCTAGTGCCTACTCATCCAATAACCCCAGACTAGTTTCTGTCTTATGGCCTTCGTCAGTGAAGAGCTTTGGATCTGAGAGCACTGCATCTAGATCTTAGGATCTCTAAAGGCTTGTGCATAAAATCCCTATGTAGTGCCTTCTCATCCAATATCCCCAGACTAGTTTCTGGCTTATGACCTTCGTCAGTGAGGCCATAAGCCAGAAACTAGTCTGGGGATTTTGGATGACTAGGCACTAGATGGGAATTTTATGCACAAGCCTTCTGGCATCCAATGATTACTCTAGCTGTGTGTGGCAATATATATAGTGAGTTTTGCCTGTTTTATCAACAGTTATACACAAGCATAAGAGGAGGTGGTCATGTGATGAGTTTCAGAATGGTTAATATCTTGTTTAGAATCACAGAGAATTTATAATCAGGATAATCATTCTGAAACACCTAATTTGTTTAAATCTATGCATCTAGATACACAGTAGGGACCTCTACAAATCTTAACAGATTTACTTTAAAAGACAACAAGAGTGGGTATGGCTCCCTACTGTCACATTTAGGCACATAGTCTTACAGATATAGCCTTAATATATATTACTTTCATAATGAGCATGCAGTATGCACTTAAAATACTATTAATTACCATTTTAAGTCTTAAAATGTAAATTGTATATACATTTAACACAAGACAATCAATTAGTGATTCCAGTATTGATATTGACTAGCCCTTTATCTCTTCAGAAACATCAAATAGTATATATATATTGAACCGTATTCGAATATGTGGATTCGAAACACCGGTCTCTTAGGCAGAGAAGAACATACTCGGAGAGTATGTATGCCCAAACGATAGCTATAAAGTATATAACTAGCGTTACATTTCCAGGACATAGCTTCTTCTCGGCTGTTGAGTTGAACACCACGTCCAAAGCACTTTTTTTGTTTGTGTATAAACACGGGCGTCAGCTATCTATTCAAGGATGAATAAATAATGCACTTTGAGCAATGGCCACTAACTCAATGCCTAAATCCACGACTATCTCAGTTGTTTTTAATCACTAATAGATTATACATAATTAGTGGTTAAAAGACTTGATAAAGAATTGTAAAAGGAATTTATAAAAAGAATTGTAAAAGAATTGATAAAAAGAATTAACCGACAAATAAATTTAATTTTAAAGACAATTTATTAACTAACATTTATTTACTAAATTTAAACATTTTATAATTCTAATAAAACACACGCATATTTTTAAATTAACATTTCTAAATAGTTTAAATATTCTTGTATATTTTCATAACCGAACACTGGCATTTATCTAATTTAACCAATAATATTGATATAAGGATCACGCACATATTAACTCATGCACACACATAATAATAATAAAGTATTACATAGCATTTGAAATTTAAACACACATATCAATAGTCATTTATGTATGATATCGAGTTCATATAATTAGACTCTTGGAGGATTCGCACGAATTAATGAAATGCAATGGCTATTACAGTATAAACAAAAATAAGCAAATGTTTTACCTAGGATTTTGAACGTAGATTTAACACTTTTGTTTTCTTCTTGTTTGTTGTTTCTTCCAGTATGAATGGTTCCAGTATGAATGCTTCCAACCGGCTGGGACATTTCCTTGCTGAGTTTCCTGATTTTCACGATTATTACCATCAGAGACAAATAGATACTGATGGAGATTTTCTAAGATGTTAAGCTGACATTATTTCACGGGCAGATCTGCTGTTTTCTCGGACATCTGGGCTGGAGATAAACGTGTGTTCCCAAGATCTTCTCAACACTGCATTTTGCTTGTTAACTGCTCAATTAATTTCTGAACTGCACTACTCAATTACTTTGTGAACTGATTACTGTCCGATAAAAAAAGGTCTATTTATACCTGCGCCTTGTTGTCTTTCTCATATCTCCGGCAAAGATCTGTTGTCAAATTCCAGTAATAATCATTTGATAAACGTGTTTTGGAAGATTGCTTAATTAGTAATAGCCATGCAATAAAACGTGTTGTTTTATTTTATAAATAACCATTGCCGTGTTTTTAATGATAATCTTCTTTTATTTCGCATACATTTTATTTATTTACAAATCGCACATATATATGCACATATATTTTTAATACAATTTACTATTTAGTTTTAACATTATTTTTTCTTTAATTAAACTTGAATGAAAAGAGATTTGTACGTTTTAACTTTTTAAACTATATTTTTATGAATACTAATAAAACTCTTTACTTCCTTTTATAACCCTTAGTTTCATTTCTCAAACCAAGACTCCTCCTCCCCCTTTTGATTAATTAATTGTAGCTTTTTTTATTTCAAAACCAACACTAGAAAACTATTTAATTCTTATCTTTTTCGAAAACAAGCTGCAATAAACTCTTCAACATTTAATTTTATGTTTTTCTTTAATGAAATATTATTTTAATAATATAATTTTCGATAAAATTATATGTGCCTATATCAATGTAGGTACAATATATATATATATTGTAATAGAATGGTAGTATCAGAAAAGGAGGGAACCTGTCATGATGGATAATCATCATCATTACCAATCAATTTAAAATGAAACATCAAATTAGTTATTAATGCAACAAACATATTATTAAAGTAATGTTTAATATTCAATATATGTATATAAGCAATGTTATATATCAGAGAGCATGAGATCAATAGAAATCTGAGATCAGCCAGCTAACTCAGCAAAGCAACTACATTTATAATTATACACCAGTCAGCATTATAAATAAAAGTAGATATTAATAATACTCCAAGTAATAATCATTCATTATTATGATTGATCGATACAATAAAAATATAAATTAGCAGTCAATATGGGGACTGGATTCAAAATGGATATTCTGTAGACCAGATTAACTATTGAGCCTTTGCCAGCTTGAGGCAATGATTAACCATTAATTTGGAGGCACAATCTAAATGTTAATCTATTAGAATACATAATATTAAAAAATCAGATAATCAATAATGATGGGACATTAAAACATGCTGATCATCATCAATGCTCTGACCATGTAGTACCATTAATGTACTGGTCAACTATAAACTTAATTTCTAATGATATTAAAATAAAATAAAATGTTGTGCATAAATTTTAAAGAATATTCTCTTTAGTGTCAAACAGGATGATGATTGATCATCTCTGGATGTCCAAAAGCACTAATACACATGCCCATTTATATATCAGACCATTATTGCATGAGTCTAGCTGAGGAGAGAATACAAGCTTTATTACTGTATATGACCAACAGATGATGGAAACAGATATTCTAACAATATTTAGAACCACTGGAATAATATTCATAATTGAACACAAAGTTATTAACAATAAAAAATAATATTAAGGTCTAGACTAAGGCTATGAATATCAATTAAGCCTTCTGATTTTGATTACCATACTATAATAAAAATTCACACATTGTTATTTACATATATGTGATTAATACAAAATTCAAGTTATTATTTGGTGGTTTACATATATATGTGCCCAGATGCGCAATTTACAATATACAATTAATATATTTCAATTGATATTCAATAATGACAAAAATGATTATATTTTACATATATGTCCTATTTGACAACCTTTGACATATATACCTACATAAATATAAAATAAATAATAAATAATTAAAATAATAAATTTTAATGATGCTGATATTAATTAACATATATTTTAATTTATCACAATAATGATATTATATTTTTCATAATTAATGTCTTGATTAATATTCAGAGTATATAAAATTTACATATGTATGTACAATATATAAAATATAATTTGAATTAGCTATTAACAGTTTGATAGCTAAGTTTGAGTTAACTCGAGATTCTACTTATAATAGTATATTTTTCTTATTTTTAATGTTAAAATTACGATTTTGCACTTTTTTTAAAGGTTAAAAAAGTTTCATAAGATGCTGCCCTCCCTTGAATTATTTTACAAGTAAAATAATCAATAAAACTGTCATTAAAGGTCTAACAAAAGAAGTAGGCAGTCTCTTCTTGTATCTTATTGGATGTTACATTTTTACAACAAAGAAAATGGTTGTCAATAACTGAAGAGTTACAATTTCTTTTTGTTTCATTTCGAAAATGATAAACGAATGTTTTAGACTATTTTAAAAGTATTTTTTGACAAATTATTTAGATAAAATATGCTAAAAATAAAATTATTTTAGAAAAATAGTTAAGTCTTTAGCAAAAATTATTTATTTTTCAGCAGCATAAAATTGGAGGAAAAAATCACTTATGTCATGAAACTGTTTAATTAATTTAAAGTGGTCATTTAAGTTTTGCTGCTATTTAATATTTTTATAAATATAAATAAAAATTTATTTTCAAAAAAACTTTCATTCACTTTCCTAACTTGACAAATTATTAATATACTTTTTACAAATGAAACTAAAGTGAGTATAATATTAAAAGATGAATATATTTTGACGGTTTAGTTTGTGAGTTGACTAATTAGAAGGTTAAAGTTTTATCTCACTTGGCCAATAAAATTAATCACCAGTGAATGAGTTAAATTTTATGACAGCTTTCTCTTTCTTTTTTTTTCTTTAAAAAGTATAGTCAATTTTTGTTAGGTCACATTTTGATTGTTGATTAATTAATTATCAATGGGATTTTAAATTAAAATGTCTATTTTCTTCTAAAAGATTTTTGAAATCCCATTTTCTTTCATTTAAAACAAAATAATTCTTTCTGTATATAACTATGGTCATTATAGTTCACTTCTTTGAAATATTTTAAAATACCTTATCAATATTCATTCCAACTCTTACATTTTTTTTTAATTCAAAAAAAGTTATTTATTTGCATTACTAATTTTTAATACATATACAGTTTAATAACACAATTTAAGATAATACTGTTCTATATTATATATCTCATTTTTAATGCCCATTTTGAATGAATTATTTAAAAAATATTTAAAATTCAGTTCACATTATATATAATGCTACTCATCATTGTATATATGTTTATCTGTGTTTCCCTGGATACATAAATGAACAGCAGCATGCATATACCAATTCTTCAAGCTTTCTCTTGGTAAGCTTTGTTTTTGGTTTATTATCAAAATATAATTCTAGCTTGTTGTCATCATCAGGAAATATTATAATTTATGTGTGGTTGACATTCTCCATTCAGTGTAGGGATAGATGAATTTCAGGCCAGCAAACTGTTTTTTCAGAATACATTTGTAGCTATGAAGTCCAACATAAAGAAGTTGGTCATTTTTCTTCTTGTGAATTCAAAGTCCATTATTGAACTGTAAAGCTGCTACTTTCTCCTGATTTGACTTCAGCTACATCTTCATGGAAGCTCTGTTCAATTCTTCTAGCTAACTCTGCATCTAGATATTCTACTTCACAAAAATATTAAGACAAGAACAGTCTTCAAAAAATTTCTATGCAAACTTTGTAGCTAGTCAATTTTGCCATTGCTTCTCAAAATATTAAAACCAGACACCTCTTTGCCAGATCTTACAAAAATTGCAAGGCAAAGTGAACTGATGTTCTTTATCAGTCCTTTTTATAAAATCTGGGTGATAAAACACCTTAATTGAAAATATATTTTTTGTTTAATCCACATCTTGATTAAAATCAATTTTAATATTTTCCAATCACTATTTTGAAATTTTACCAAAGGAGTGATGTACAAGGTTTTATTCTTTTGAAATCACTTTTAATTAAAAGCTATTTTTTGGAATTTTAAATTTACAAAGATTTTTAAAATAGATAAAGAAATGTATACAAGCATTAATTAAAAGATTGTTAAAAATAAATATTTTTACAATTATCAATAGACATGTTTGTTTTTGAATTTCAAAATCAGAATTACAAATAATAATATTTAGACTTTTTTAAATATTTTAATCTATAATAAAATTCTGTTTAAATTAATTTTTTTAAAACTAATTATTCACTATTTATATTCCAGGAAAATATAAAAAAAATATCTACAAAATTTATGTCTGTAGTTATTTCTCACTTCTTTTAACTATATACACATATGTGTTCACACATTATATTATCATGTGCCAAATAACAGACCTGTTATATAACTTCCATTTTGGGCAAAAAGGGAAATATAATTAAAACATCTATATAACAATATTTTACATAATTTACATGTATAATCAAAACAAATTCTTACCAAAAACTATATACTCATCAATTATTTTAGACATTTGACAGACATCTGACAGTTAACATAATGAATAGTAATCTGAAATTTTAAGATAGATAAAGAATTAAGTCACTGCACTTAAGTGCACAGTACACCATGAATACCAAAATAAGTACCTCAATTGAGGTACTATAAGGTGTTGCAGCCCTTAATAATAGTAATGCAAAAATATTTTCAAAGCCCTCTCCTGTGGGTGAGCTGAAAAATACAAAACTATACTCTGCCTTTTAAACTTTATGGGCTGAGAAATACAAGCTATGCCTTGCTTCTTTTCTTTGGAGACTTAGAGGCTGGAATCATGCCAGGATAATGTTGACTGCTGTGTGATTAACAGTATGAAATATAAAAAATGGATTGGAGAAAATAGCCAAGATAGAACATCCCTTAGAATTGCAAACAAAACATTGCATCTTCAAGCCAATAACAAAAAACTAAAATACAGCTAAACATCCTTCCACAGTCAAACACACAATCCAATGTCCAAAATTATAATTTTTTTATTTAACTCTAAACAATAATTTCTTCTAAACATACATTAAAGCTACTATTTTATAATTTATAATAATCATCAATATTCTTGTCACATATTTCACAATAATTTTTAAAATTAATTCTGCATAAAATGCATACTTTTTTTCTTTCTTTGTTGTGGTTTGAGATCAAGTTGCTAATTTTGAGGTGATGATCACCAGTATGTGATCATTATCAGCTTTACATTGGGTAGTCATTTATAATGATTGTCACAGTACATGATCATCATTGGTCCTAGTTAAGTAGTCATTTATAAAGAGAAGGCATGGATGGGTAGTTATAATGTTATGGGGAATAGTTGGTGGTCAGGAGATCATACCCGGAATGTTGGAAAATTATCATCACTACCAAGCAAACAAAATTTAAAATTTTCAAAATGTATAATATTTAAAATACATCATATTTAAAAAAAATGTTAAAGTAACTTATGGGGTATTATTAAAAAATGTTAATGTAATGTTTAATGTCCAAAATATATAATATATAAAGCAAATTTATATTGGAGGAAAGCACAAGATTTAAAATCTCTCTGATAGATCAGCCACTCACTGTTTAGAGCATCTAAAAGCATAATTAAACAATCGATATTTTATACAAGTTTTAATTAAAAGATTTAAAAATTACACTCTACTCTTACAAAAACTGCAAGCCATTCTGAACTGATATTTTTTCATCAGACCTTTCTATAAAATCTAGGTGATAAAAATACCTTAAATGAAAACAGAGTTTGTTTCTGTCTAATCCTCATCTTTATTAAAATCAATTTTAATCTTCTCAAATCTCTACTTTGAAATTTTACTAAAGGTGTGACTACATGTTTTTATTCTTTTGAAATCACTTTTAATTAAAAAAATACTTTTTGGAATTTTTAATCTACAAAGATTTTTAAAAAAAAATGATAAAGAAATGTTTACAGGCATTAATTAAAAGATTTTCCAAGATAGATATTTTTACAATTATCAGTTGACATGCTTGTTTTTAAATTTCAATATCAGAGCTACAAATAATAATATTTAGATTTTTTTTAAATGTTTTAATATATAATAAAATGATGCTTAAATTCAAAATTATGTAACCCTTCATTTACTATTTTTATTCCAGGTAAATGTAGAAAAATATCTACAAAATGTATGACTGTGTTTCTTTCTGATTTTTTTTTTACTTTATATACATATGTGCACACACACTATATTATTAGGTGCCATATAACAGACCTGTTATAATATTTTCAAAATATATATTACATTTGTATCATATAAAGTTAAAGGAAGAAAGTATATGTGTAGCTCCGAAAAAGACTGCTTGTGGCCTGATAAATTGATCAATAAAAAAAGTTAATAAGCATTGTTAAAGTAATAAATGGATTTATTTAATTGTTCATAAAAACCTATTTCAGCAACATTAATGATATTTTGATAGTGATTTTATGTTATGTATCTAAGCGTTTCTGTACAAATTTAATGCTATAAATCAAACAAAGTAACATAAACATCCAAAAATATATAAATAATCTAATTAGGGAAATAATCACTTTTGTGATACTAAAATATTATTTAAGAACATTCTACGATATTTTATTCATTAAACCAAAATCTGATTTTTTTTTTTTTTAGTTTTTAAAATTTATTTCTGAAATTAATTCAAATTAACACATTTTTTTATTCCATAATACCAAATCATTAATTCAGTTCAAAAACAAATTTTCATAATAAAGTAGAACAACAATGTGTATAGTCAACAAAAAAGTAGCAAATAACATTAAACATAATAAGTACATGTTTTTATTGAAATATAAATACATTCAACTCAAGCTTGAATCTTACTTAACATTTGAGAGTTTAAAATTTTATTGTTGTATTATTTCCTTAAGCAATGAGAAAGCATTTGTATAGTTTAAAAACTTTGTCAACATTTTTCTAGTGATAAAAACTTCTATAATCAATTAATTAGCACATTTATAGCTTTATATTTTTAAAACATTTTTTTTTATTATTTAAATACCTGATGGACACAAATTTTACATGTTACATTCAATTTCAAAACTAAAATACTACAAACTCATCTAAATAGCATGCAAAAATATATTTGCATTTAGTATTCTTAACATATAGTCAATTTTATAACCTACTATATCACCTGGAGCTTTCCATGTATTCAATCTTCTTGTATGAATGTAAAACCAATTGCTACAACAAATCTATTCTTACAAAATTGTAAAAGCCAATTACCTCTTTTATTTTTTTTTCCAGTACCATAACTTACAAAAATTTTTACTTCTTTACCTTTCCCTAAAACAGCATTTACATCACCAATAGTAATAAACTTGCATTTTTAACAGTATGTATAATTTATTCTATCTTTTCATATCACCCAGCACTTTTAATGTCTTCATGACTGGTAATTGTCATCTGAACTTTCTTAGGACTTTCTGTTATCCTGACCATTATAAGTCTATCATCAACACAAACTTTTTTTTCCTACTACTCCAATTTTTTCCCCAATAACTATGCCAACTCTTCTTACTGCTTTATCATTATAAAAATAAAATATCTTAACATCTCCACAATTTACTTCTTTCCATCCCTTCCACTTCACTTTGCTTAATGCTAAAACATCAGTATTATTTATTGTACTTTCCATGTTCAAACTTTCCTATTTCCCAGAATTCCTTAATGATGCTACATTAAATATCAACTATCAGTATCTCACTGAATGAGCTTTATGGTAATTTTAAAGCTTTAGAGTTCGAATCGCATCATTCCTACTCCTACTCAGAAAGATACTAAAGTCCATCTTTCATAAAGGTTTCAATATCATACTGAATAAATGAACTTGTTGGCACACTTGTAGTAAAAAAATGAGAATTATAAGGCAAAGTGTAACAGGTGTAATGCACTAGTTATATATCTCATAAAATAATCACCTGCCTACAACTTTCGTCCTCATTATTGTCACCTATAGTTATCTGCTGTCTTGGGAAAATGTTGTTGCTATTAAGAATTTACATGATATGCTTGATGCTGATATAAACTCTAATCAGAATTTGGTTATGACTAAATTAAAATTGAGTTTAAAAGAATAAAAAGAGGGAAAAGATTTGTAACATAGGATTGAGATAAATTGAGAGAAATGAACAAAGGAAGATTTGGTTTGATATGTAAAAATATAACAAATATGAACAAAATAATGATTAAAAAAGAATTATTTCAAACAACAAAAAATGAAATGATAAGTAGTCAATTAAAGAAAACTAAATGACCTTTGATAATGGAAGTTATGTTGACAAAGTTGGAAGTACAGAGAAAATGGAAATGTTAATTCTGAGGAAGGGCAAAGAGGTTATAAAATGAATAATGAACTAAGAAGAAAAACAGATTTACCAAAAATAAATGATTGTAATAAGAAGGTTTAAAATATTGAAGAGTTTTAATAGATAAAAATGAATTATCTGGTATTTGATAGAATTAGAAATGTCTCTTGAGAAAAAGAGAAATGGTGACCAAGTGAATTAGCTGATACTAATGAAAAGAAAATTAACTGGTAGTGATGTTATATTAATACTATTTAAAAGTAATTCAATTAATTATGAACTTTAAACTGAAGGTATTGAAGGAAATGATAAAGATGTGGTCATATTGACAGATGAAGTAATAAAGTCAATTAAACAAATGAAAAGTCATAAACCTGTTGGATTTGATACATTTTCTAAAGAATTTTTGAGAAAAATAGGAGAAATAACTATGAAAGAAAGAGTTGGAATTTGCACTTTAATATATAATAGTGGAATTTGGCCTAAATTTTTTTTGAAAAACTCCAAGAATTTCTAGTAAGATTGAATATTAATTTGGGGAACAGAAAAGTACAAGAGATGCCTTTGATGTTGTTAAATCAATTTCAGGGAGATATATTGAAAAGATTAAAAGACTGGTACTTGTTTCGTGGATTTGAAAACAATATTTGATAATATAATCTGGAATAAGCCTAAAATCACCTTATAAAATGAAAGACTATTTTAGGAAGAAAGAAGATAGATTTGGAATATGTATCTGGGCAAGGAATTAAGAATTAGACTGAAGAATAATGATCCTGATAAAGTGAATTTTAAAAAAAATGTTAGACAAGGATGCAGTATGTCACATGATTTTATATCTCTGTTTATATGAATATTAAATAAATATTTAGATCATGGAGAAGCAAATGCTGGAGGTAGAATAATAAAATATTAAAGATTCATAGATGATATGACTTTTATAGCTGAGAATGAAAATAGTCTTTAGAATATGTTGAATAAATTGGAAAATGGATGGATGTACATAGAAAAAAGATTAACAATAAGAAATGTTTATGGATAGAGAGAAATACAAAAATAAAACAGCAAATTAAAATTTATGATAATATAATTCAACAGGTAAATAGATTTTGAGATACTCCTATACCCTGCTGAGTTCTTGTCTGAAGTACAAGGATTCACAATAGTGATCACTATCAATTTGTATCCATTATGTTGGATTTATAATTGATTATTTACTATAACAATCATATTTACTGAGGCAATAAACCTAATTGCCTTAGTAAATATTACTTGCATAATCAATATGCATGTGCGTTAAATAAATTTATAATTATAACAATCATAAAACATGTAAAAAAAATGGCCACTGTTATTAAAGAGGGCAGCCATTTTGTAAAATTAATGAGCTATATAATCCAAAAGAAAAATAGTAACCTTCATACTGAAACTATACGGTACAGAGTTTACTCATAATATACACAATACATTACACAATATTAGTGTTGTATACAATATTTTAATTATAAATTTAAAATATGATTAATGAAACTACATTATTGCATTTTATTTAATTTTGCATCCAGCATCTTTTCAAGACAATCAGTTCTTTATTAACTATTTTTCAAAGGAAATATTTTTACAGATTACAAAGCCACCCCTCCCCAGTTTTCATTCAGTATAATAAATAATTTAAATCATACTTTAATGGCATATAACAAACAAATACTTTAACATCGTATTACATTTTAAAATGTGTACATTAGTTAAAAATATGTTCTGTTTTTACACACTTTTATGGTTTAAAACTTGTCTTGCATTGGTGGTCAAGAAGTCTGTGTGACTGCCTTGCACTAGCAGGCAGTTGCCCGGGTTGCCCAGTTCGCGTCCCGGCCGATGCTATGACACTTAAAAAAAAAAACTTTTACTAACCCTATTTTACTTGTGACAAAAATAACAAACATCATATTATAATTTAGTTATTATAAATGTTATTTTGGAAAAATGATTTTATAATAAAGAACGTTGTATGATCAAAAATTACTAAATCTAAATTTAAAATAACCCAATCTATTTATTCGATTTTAAAACATTTCACAACATTATCACAAAGTTATAAAAAGGTTGAGCTGAAAAAAAAAAATGAAAATTTTATTCAACAAAAAACTGCTATTTTAAATGTATTTTCAGGTTAAATAATAAAGATAAAAACCACTAAAAGAATAAAAAAAAAATCAAACACAATTGGGATTTGTAAATTTAACTTGAAATAAAAGCATGAGTGATCCAGGAATTAAATTAAATCAATCCCTATTTTTTATAACAAGGAATTGATTTAATTTTTTCCTGGATTCCCATGCTTTTACTTCTAAATAAATCTAAAAATATCAAAGATATTTGAAGAAAAAAAATTTTTTTTTTTTTTTGCTTTTTAAAGTTATTGGTCAATAAAAGCATTTAGAATTTTTTAAAAAAATGTTCTTCTCTATTATTTTAAAGTTTGTATTTTTCAAAATTTTATAACCATCTTTTTCATAACAAAGCCATCCATATATTAATTTAAATTTATAAAATTAGCTATAAAATATTGTAAAATCTTTCAAAAAAATATTCATTATTAGAAAAATTGTTCATATTGATAATCTAAAATTTCAAAAAATTAAAATGCTAAAAATATGAATGTTTTTTTTAAGTTGATATTTGTATTTTTTATTTGATATATATTGATTTATTTTTCATTATTTGTCTTTAAACAAAGTTTAATGTTAACAGTTTGGTCCATCATGAGTTAAGATATAAACGAATAATTCATATTTTTAAGTCACTTATATACACATATATTATTAAGTACCTAAACTAAATATGATATATATGTAAAAGATATTCATTTTATTTTGTGGCAGAAATATCTATCTATCTATCTATCTATCTATCTATCTATCTATCTATCTATCTATCTATCTATCTATCTATCTATCTATCTATCTATCTATCTATCTATCTATCTATCTATCTATCTATCTATCTATCTATCTATCTATCTATCTATCTATCTATCTATCTATCTATCTATCTATCTATCTATCTATCTATCTATCTATCTATCTATCTATCTATCTATCTATCTATCTATCTATCTATCTATCTATCTATCTATCTATCTATCTATCTATCTATCTATCTATCTATCTATCTATCTATCTATCTATCTATCTATCTATCTATCTATCTATCTATCTATCTATCTATCTATCTATCTATCTATCTATCTATCTATCTATCTATCTATCTATCTATCTATCTCTCTATCTCTCTATCTCTCTATCTCTCTATCTCTCTATCTATCTATCTATCTATCTATCTATCTATCTATCTATCTATCTATCTATCTATCTATCTATAAGGGACTTGAACTCAGACTTTTAAGTTCCCTATATCTATCCAGACCATTTTATCAAACTGATATACCTGATCACATATATGTGAAACAGATAAATGATCACCAATAAACTTATTCTATGCTGAATCAGCATTCACCAGTTGGTTCAGATCACCATCTCCCAGACATTTACACACTCAGTGTTCAGTTTATATTAACATAGAAAATCTTCAAACTTTAATGGTCAATCTTTAATTTTCTTCAATTGCCAATTCTTCAGCCATTTATTTTATTGAAAATGTAAAGATGAAATGCTCAAAGGCTTTGTTGATGCCAATATTATTGTTAGACTCATGTTGACCTTAAGTCAATCTGATCCCTTACACATAGAACTTCATATGTATCCACTTAATTATACAGAAGAGGAATCGACAGAATATAGGCTGAATATGTAATGTTTACATATATGTAAATTGTCTACACAAGATTTAATGTAATTATAAATGATTTAAACTCACATGGATTTAGAAAGGAATGGATGGCTGAAGAGTTAAAGAGTGAAAAAAATTGAAGCTTGTACATTAATCTTTTAAGAGCAAAAACTCTGGTTGTATTAGTGAGTTAAAACTCTAAACTTTAGACTGTTCAATTACAGATTCAACAGTAAAAATATATTCATCTTTTAATAATATATTTGTTTTAGTTTTGTTTGTAAAATGTATAATAATAATTTGTAAGATTATGAAAGTGAACAAAAGTTTTTTCAAAAATAAATTTATATTTATAATATAAAAATATTCAATAGTGGAAGACTTAAAAAGAAAGTTTGTAACCAATAAGAATGTTGTGGACATCATTGATTTCTTTCTCAACTTTACGCTGTGTAAAAGTAACAAATTTTTACTAAAATCTTAACAATTTTTCTAAAATAATTTATTTTCAGCACATTTTATCTAATATGTCAAAAAATACTTTTAAAACGCTCTAAAACTTATCATTTTCATTTTTAAAATCAAAACAAAAACTTTGGAGTGGTGAAAATTACTGCCAAGTGGTCTCTTTTGACCAAGATGAACAATAAACAATCAGTGCCTAGGAAAGACCAACTTCTTCCACTTTTAAAACTTAAATATTATTGATTTGTTATTTATAGAATAATTTTAGAGAGGCAGCATCTTATGTACTTTTTTAAGCTTTAAAATGACTGTAAATTCACTACGGTAATGTAAAAAGTCACTGTTTTTTTGAGCAACTTGTTTATTATAAATGGATACTTCTATGAAAAAGTGAAAGTTTGAAGATTTGCTATCATAATATACTCTGAACACTGATTTTAAATATGTGTGGGAAATGGTGATCTGTACCAACTGATGAGTCCTGGTTCAGAATAAAATGCATATATTGTAGATCATTTATTTTTTCCCATATATGTGGTTATGTGTATCAGTTGTATAAGATGAATTGGATAGATGTAGAGAGCTTGAAATTCTGAGTTCAAGTCTTTTATAATTCTATTAATTCTAGTATAGACAACATCTATCTATCTATCTATCTATCTATCTATCTATCTATCTATCTATCTATCTATCTATCTATCTATCTATCTATCTATCTATCTATCTATCTATCTATCTATCTATCTATCTATCTATCTATCTATCTATCTATCTATCTATCTATCTATCTATCTATCTATCTATCTATCTATCTATCTATCTATCTATCTATCTATCTATCTATCTATCTATCTATCTATCTATCTATCTATCTATCTATCTATCTATCTATCTATCTATCTATCTATCTATCTATCTATCTATCTATCTATCTATCTATCTATCTATCTATCTATCTATCTATCTATCTATCTATCTATCTATCTATCTATCTATCTATCTATCTATCTATCTATCTATCTATCTATCTATCTATCTATCTATCTATCTATCTATCTATCTATCTATCTATCTATCTATCTATCTATCTATCTATTTCTCCCTCTCTCTCTCTCTATATATATATATAAGGTGTTTTTACATAATAAAAAAGTATTTTGATACTTCAAAAATTAAGATGATTCTGCCATATATAAAAGGAGTAATTGATAAAATTAGTAATGTTTTAAAGAAAAATAATATCCACACAATTGTGTACATAATTATATATGTGTAAGTATTGAACTTTGGGTATACAATTATATATGTGTATTAAAACGATATATGTACATATGTGTGTGTTTATATATTCTTAATGTTATATCTATGCGTGTTTACATATATGCTTCATGTTAAGTCATTTTAAAATTAAATTTTAAAACACTTCTAATATAACTAATTGCGGGATGAGCGCGCGCGTGTGTGTGTGAATGTTTGGAATCACAGAAGGCTACATTCCTATGGTAATTTAGTTTTTAATCTTGGTTTAATGTTAATTATATAAATGCTTAATGAATTGCAGGTGTGCAGGTATTACATTTTAGTTATATGTAAAACATTTTCTAGTAAAAATCTTTAGAAACCATAAGGCATACAAAACAGATTTATTGATTTTGTTAAGTTTTTAAAACTGTCGATAAAAAAATATATATATATTTCTATCTATTTTTACTACAGATAAAATACTCCTTTATTTAGTTTCGTAAAAGTTATTAACATATTTTGGCAAAATTCGGTAAAAAGGAAAAAGGCGTTTTATTTCATTATCTTAGAAATGAATAGTATTCAACTAGTGTTCAGAAATTAAAATGATCAAGTTAACTCAGCAAAATGTATTGTAATGGTCTTCAAAGTTCGATGAAAAATTAAAAATGCAAATTATAAATAAGTGAAGACATCACACCACAGAAGCCATGCTAATAGCAGCTATATTCCAAGTCTCTTCCTAGGCACAAAATGGAAGACATTTGATTTTTTAGCCTGTACTTTCAACTATTATAAGCATTTTGTAAATTATAAATATTTTAACCTTTCTTTGTACATTTTTTATAAGTCTCAATATTTTGATTTCATATTTTTATGTATGTCTGTAGTTTTATATATATATATATTAAATGTCATAGTTTATGACCAAATAACTATTTTTATATTTGTCCATCATATTAATGATTACATATTTTATGTTTTTATTGACCAATTGTGTGCTGTATGTGCAAATACATTTTTTTTATTAAACCAAGAAACAATTTTACTCTACCAAAACTTATTTTAATATGTATAAAAGCCCCAATTGTCACCACCCCTTGCTCCTGCTCAATAGTTTCTTATCTTTTGAAATTAATTTCATTTTATTTTCATAAGTTTAGTTTATTTATAAGTTGAATAATCAGGGGAAAACTCAGATTACTTAGACCCACATGCGAAACGGACTCAAGTAATATTCGAAAATCTACAAAAGATTAATGAAATGTGTTTACAGTAGTCAAAAGAGAGTTATATTTAAAAAATACATTTTTTTTTCTTATAGTATCAAATATTACATTCACATTTAGCATATATCTTATGGTTATGAGTCATATATTATATTTAGAAGACATCAGAATTAATGCCTATGTTTGTGTATATAGTCTTTGGGTGGATTTTAATAAATATATCTTAATTAATTTTACCTTTGTGTTATAATCTAGTGACTGAATCATCCAAATGGTGTGAACTCACATTCACATACAGTGTGCCATCCTAGAGTGACATATAAAAAATGTCATTTTACATTTAGAATATATAAATCTTAAGTTGCCACGTAACTCATCCAATAATTAATTAAGCATTTTTAAAAATATTTTGTATCTACATTTACTTGCACGTGTGTATTAAGCATCAATATAGTTGTTTATTTCCTGTTCTATATAGATAATTTAACTAATGAATCTTTCTTGTATAATCAGGACAAAGGCGGTATATCTTTTTTTAGATTTATTGTTTATAACCAGGTATCTTTTTTAGATATAAACTAGCATTCCAATGATTTATTGTTATATGTTCATATTTCATTGTTAAGTTTTATTTACTTATATACATTAATTATTGAAGCAGTTGACTATTTTCTGCCTTGTATCAATAATTTACTCAGTGAGTTTGCATTGTAACACTATGCAAAGCTGGCATACCTTTTTAATATTTATTATTTATTATCCAATGGCCTTTTTATTTATGACATAGCATTTATTTTAAATATTAATGGTATTAAATTCCATTTTTATTAAACCAATTGCTCATACAATCATTTCTTGACAGTTAACAGTTTTGATTGTCCCTACAATCTTCTTCAGAACTACAAAAATATATACATACAAACCATATACATATGTATACAAAATATACTTTATATACATATATACAAATTATATGTATATATATTTAATGTTTTTACAGTTATATGATGTAGATAAAATAATATTTTTGGGTATAAACCATGTATTATTTTGCATTACAATCTGATATTTTCACAGACTAGCAATCACCATTATCAAGATTAACTTTTGAAAGAACAATCATTAGATCTCAAACAATAACATGGCTCATTGTGAGATGAGAAGTGAGATTCATCTTGAAGTACTTCAGCATTCACAATATGAGGCTTATCAAAATGTTTATTTCCCTCAGTTTTTTCACCTATTATTGTCAAGTTAATATTAGATAAAATGAGAGATTTCCACATAGCTGGAAAATGTTTTGCTTTGTCAGCCCTCTTTAAACCAGTAGGTCTCTAATATTTAAGCCGACTCTCTCATGGTTCTTAAATCATATCTTTCCAAATTAGCAAGCATTTTTGTATTGTAAAAATCAGGTTTGTGACCAATTTCTAAAAAATGGGAAGTAAAAACTGATGTGCTAATTTTTTGATTAAAAGCATATATAAAATTAGCACATCAGTTTTTACTTCCCATTTTTTAGAAATTGGTCACAAACCTGATTTTGACAATATAAAAATACTTGTTAATTTGGAAAGATATGATTTAAAAACCATGAGAAAGTCAATTGCAATATTAATGAGATCTACTGGTTTAAAGAGGGCTGACAAAGCACAACGTATTCCAGCTATGTGGAAACCTCTCATTTTATCTAATATTAACTTGAAAATATTAGGTGAAACAACTGAAGGAAATAAACATTTTGATAAGCCTCATATTGTGAATGCTGAAGTACTTCAAGATGAATCTCACTTCTCATCTCACGCTGAGTCACGTCATTGTGCGAGATCTAACGATTGTTCCTTCAAAAGTTAACCTTGATAATGGCGGTTACTAGTCCGTCGAAATATTGGATTATAATGCAAAATAATACACGGTTTGTACCCAAAAATATTATTTTATTTACATATATATATATATTCACAAAGATATAAACACATACGTACATATTTCTAAATACATGAATACTTATAAATAAAACCTCTAAAATTTAAATCTAATTTTACCTTTTTTTATTATAATCCTATTCCTTAATTTTAAAATCCTAATTTTTTTATTCAATAATTTTTATTTTATTTTATAAACATGCACATATATCCAACAAATTTTATTTCATTCCCACAAGTTGTGACTGTCAGAATGGCTCCATATATATATATGAAAATTGACCCATATCTTATTAGATTTAAATTAAGTATTGTCAAATTAAAAAAAATGCTGTCAGGATTTTATGTGTTATCAACTGTTTAAGATCATCAAGTGATGTTTATGTTACTTTTAACATTGCAGATACATCATGATACAATATAATATTCAAAAATTTTTTTAAAAATTATTACTGAAGTAAAAACATCAAATTTGAATATATATTTTGATAGACGTTTGCTTTAATATTTTATTTTATTGCCTAGTTAAAAAGAATAGACTTAAACAAATAAATAAGAAGCTATACTTTCATATATGTATATGATCTGTTATGTGCATGCATGTTTAGGTTATTGTGTAAATTCGCGATCTTGTATATTTTGAAATAAAGTTGTTATTATAAAAGGTATATTAAAATGTAATGATATTTTATGCCAGACAAACAAAATTATTTTTGTGGGTAGTTTTGTAATAAGAGATTTTAAATCGTTGCCATTATTTTATTTTAAGTATTTTCTTTTTAGAAAATTAAAAGAAAACATTTTGTTCAGGAATGCTATATGTTTGAGTGAACTCTAAGTGGAATAATCACTCAATAGGTTAAAAGGGGTAAAGTTAAGCTAAAAAATAGATATTTTAAAGTCAATGATCTGAATGTTTTGTCAGTAAGAAAATTATATACCTTGCTTATGATTTAAGTTCAAACACTCTCTCTTTATATATATATCACTTTAGTTGACATACTGCATTTGACCATAAAGCATAATTATTTTTTTTAAATGTTTAATTTAAATCATACAGTGTGAGGCTAAATAATAATGTTTACTCCAAAAGACAATTAGTTATTTGTAAGGTTCCTATTTTAACAGCTGAAAGAAAGGGAATTTGTTTTAAATGTGTTCTAAAAAATTATAAATTGCATATGAAGTTTTGCTACGTGGAGTAATATTTGTCTATGTCCTAATAAATAAGTTACCAAGGTTATAACCAAATGAAAATTGATTTGGATTTAATAAAATAATTAAAGGGAATTTGAACCCAGACTTTCAAGCTTTCTATCCAATATAATTGATATGCATGATGACGTACATTTGAAAAAGATAAATGATCTCTAATACCAGACTTTCCTGCTGAATCAGCACTCATCATCTTTTTCCCTTGTTTGTTGTCATGTGTGTCAGTTATATTGGCTAAAATGAATGACTATAGGGAAATATGGGTTCAAATCCCCTTTAATTACATTTAGGGTAAGTGTGTACATTATATTTGCATTATAATATATAATAAAATAATGATTTATTAACATTAAGAAGAATAAAGCAACGCTTATTGTTTTGTGTTGTAGAAGAAAATGTTGTCTTGTTATAATTTTTCAAGGGATTATTTATCTAGATACTTTGAATAGTTAAAGAAAATAAAATAAGCTCTTGGGATTATTATACTTTTTAACATATTATTATTTCATGGATTTTTTTTTCACATGTACTTAACAAAGAAACTTATAAATTGTTGATTCCTTTGTATATAAACATTAATTAGTATTTTGCTATCCTTTGTTAAACAAGTCTTATGTTGTATTTATTTAATTGTTACTTGGGTTATTATTGTTTTAGGATCATTTGAAGTATGTATGTGTGATAATTTAAAATATATGTATTTATAAATAACCAAAAAAAAAAAACAATTTCAAAATAAAATTTCAATATTTGTAGTTAACTTTTAGTTAATGATTTGTTATATTTAAACAGCATTAAACTGTTGCACATGCGCTTTGGATTTTAACTATAAAATGACTGAATACTAACACTTCAAACCCTTGATAAAATCTTTGGAAAAGATAGAATGGCCATCTATCTTTTTGAACCCAAACGCTTTTGTATGGGTGAATCTTAAGTGTTTGAATATGAAAGCATGAAGATATTAAATAATCACTTTAAATTACTTTTACATGCTTGAATGAATGATGCTGGTGAAATTCATTCAAGCATATAAAAGTAATTTAAAGTGATTATTTAATATCTTCATGCTTTCACTTACAAACACATAAGATTCACCCATACAAAAGCATTTGGGTTTGAAAAGATAGATGGCCATTCTATCTTTTCCAAAGACTTTATCATGGGTTTGAAGTGTTAGTATTCATTCATTTTTAATGTTAAAATCCAAAGCGCATGTGCAACAGTTTAATGTTGTTTAAATATTACAGTTTATAAACATCACCCTATATAAAATAATTGACTTAATGATTTGTTGTTATTTATTTATAGACAATCGTGTATATAAAGTTGAAATATGTATAAGTTAAAGAAGTGATTATTTTTGGGATAAGTAATGTGTTGTTAATAAAATAACAATTATAATCAATTAACTATTCTATTTATAAAATAAGTGATCATAAGTGAACTAAAGTAGATGCACATTTTCTTTTGTATATTTAGTATATTATATTGTCTATTGAAGATAACAAATAAATATTTATTTGTGGTGAACATATGCAATGTCTTAGATATCATGTTATTCATTTTGAAATACAAGTATAATATAAATATATAAACCATTATATAATTACAAATATCCAGTAACCCCTCTGTTTAAAAGTTTATATCTCAATAATAGCGAACTTCAAAATGATATATATATATATATAATCAAAACTACCCCAAATCCAAAATTAAACAAGACCAGCAAAAAATAATATTAAAACACAACCTAAGGTTTCACTGCTACAAGCTGACTTCTCAAGTGTAAAGAACTACAAAAACTACACAATATATATATATATATATATATATATATATATATATATATATATATATATATATATATATATATATATATATATATATATATATATATATAATATATTATATAATTTAACTACCCACAAATCCATTCACTTCCCATCCACCCTTAATATTAAAAGAACTCTTAAATAAGTTAATTGCTTCAGAATAATAAATTTTCAATAATAAAGACTCTTTAATTCTTCTTTTGATTTCATTTCTCTCAAAGAAGACAACCTTAGCTTTATCAAAATCAATAGTGTGGCCTGTATCTTTTTCATGGACATACAAAGCAAAACTAAGATATCTATTTTTAACTCTACTTTTATGAACCTTTAATCTTTCATTTAAACTCAAACCACTCTGACCTATGTAAACCTTCTTACAAATTAAACAATGAATAAAATATACTACACCAGTAATAGTCTTTCTATCAAAAACTTTTTTTGTATTATTTAATAAATTATTCAATGTAACACCCCTTTTCCAAGCAATTTTCTTATTTCCAAACAATTTTCTATTTCTACACACAATTTTATAAAATAGTACAAAATAAGTTTTTGATAGAAAGACTATTCCTGGTGTAGTATATTTTATTCCTTGTTTATTTGTAAGAAGGTTTACATATGTCAGAGTAGTTTGAGTTTAAATGAAAGATTAAAGGTTCATAAAAGTAGAGTTAAAAATAGATATCTTAGTTTTGCTTTGTATGTCCATGAAAATGATACAGGCCACACTATTGATTTTGATGAAGCTACAGTTGTCTTCTTTGAGAGAAATGAAATCAAAAGAAGAATTAAAGGGTCTTTATTATTGAAAATTTATTATTCTGAAGCAATTAACTTATTTAAGAGTTCTTTTAATATTAAGGGTGGATGGGAAGTGAATGGATTTGTGGGTAGTTTTTAATATTATATATATATATATATATTTATATATATATATATATATATATATATATATATATATATTGTAAATTAAATTATTCTTTTATTTATTAAATTTCAGTTAATCATATTATTTGTTTTGGTGTATATATGATAAAATAATAATGATTTAAAATCTCTAAGTAACTATAAATATTTCAAATTTAATTAATCAAATTAAACATTTTATCATTTTATTAGAATTCATCAATTAATAAAATTGAATCTAACATTTTCATAGACAGCAATTGGTATTATTCAAAAATAAAGAGTTAGTCAATAAATTATGGATACAAATTTATACACAATTATTAAGCTTAAATAATTTTTGCCATCCTTTAACATTATTATATATTTTAGTATATAATAGGGTTATTTTATGAATTAACTCTGATATAAAGTATTATTGAATATATCTGTTTTAAATTTTAAAATCAGTTATTGTTTATTTTATGTATTACAATTTTGGAATACAGTTGGATTACCATTATTTAATAAATAAATATTATTTTTTTAACTTTATTCTAGTATAGATTTTAAATTCATAGGGTTTAAATAAAATTATTGGCCAAATTTATATTTTGTTTGCGCAATTTGTGTAGCCATATTAATTTCAGCTGGTTCATTTATACTTTTATAGATTTGACATACCCAAAGACCTGAAGCTTCAATAAGTGGACTTGTTCAATTTTTTCATTACAATACCCCCCATATATATATATATATATATATATATATATATATATATATATATATATATATATATATATATTGGTAATTAATCATTAGAAACAGTCTTTCAATCTGCAGAAATACTTTTGGCTAATTCCTTAACCCTTATCAACTGCCTTTAAATTCAAAAAGCATAATAGATGCAAACATCATCAATTCAAATCCAATGAATTTCAAATTTTAATGTTAGTAGCTTGTTTATTAATTATATTCATTTTATTTCTATTTATTAAAATTAGTCTTCTTATTTTTTTTCTTTTATCATGGTTTCTCTCTTCATGAATAATCATAACATTTTCAAGATGAAACCTTAATTTATATTTACATGTTCCTTCATGATCCAAGAAAACTGAAGCAGTCATTAAATCATTATTATTTTTTCTTTTCTCATGTTTGTATAACAATTTATGCTCCTTTAATTTTTTCTCAATACTGCACCTCAATACACCTATACATGGTAATATACATCCATAGACCATTTGATACACAACATTACTTTATTGTTTGACAGGTAGAACTCCTTTATAATTTTTCATTAACTTATTAACATTATTTATAACACAAAATGAAACATTATAGACTTATATATATA
>JAQFVV010000817.1:51505-202622 GCA_028023455.1 Epiperipatus broadwayi | reverse complement strand
TTTTTTAATTAGTTTATTATTTTAGTTTATTTATTTGTTTGCACCCATGACACTACTTTACACAGGTTGTTGTTAAGGCAACCAAAATAAAAACACATATCCATTAATTTTCCAATATGATCTAAAATACTTTTCATATAATACAATTGTACATTCAATTCTCTTAAGCCATGCTACGATTGTAATAACAACAATAATTGATCACTTATTAATTTAAAGAATAATTATAATAATATTAATCTCAGGGTTCTTTGTTTCATGTAAGGAAATGCTCGGCAGTATTGTGTTGTCGCATATGACTGGCATTCTGGTCGGCTATAGGAAACATTTATTTTACTTAAATTCAAGGTGTCTTCATCTCTCATATCCACTGCTATATTATTTAAAGAGATGATAATTCTATTCAATAATGATGTATAATTTTGAATAACACAGCCCTTTTTTTTTTTTTTTTTTTTAGAATCTCAGTCAGAATAATAAAAAGACAAGAGTGCTTTTTGTGTCCTTCCATCATCCATGACAACACAATAATATAACTAAGATTTATTACTTAGACAATTTAACTAAATGTTTGGAATAATGTGCAACCAAAGTTAATAGTTTGGGAATAAATTCATTTTTTTTTTTTATACAAAGGTGAATGTTTAGTCTTAAGTTTTCAACTCCATAAATAATTATCATTAAACTAAAATATAATGACATATTCCGATCTGCTTAACTTTATTTATCTGGTATATTAAGTTTTTTAAGAATTTGGAATGATTTCAGACTCAAGAAAAGGTTTTGCAAATATTGTGCAAACACTTATATTTAGCATATAAAAACAAAAAAAATGAATCTACCACAAATTTTAACAAGACTATAATTTATTATTATCACAAAAAAAAATATATGAACATTTATTCAATAATCCCATAGTAATACAAAAATATAAAATATAACTGACATTAATCTGTATACTCTTTTGGTTATGGACTAGAGGTTACTACTTCTCCTGTATGCAATCATATGGATTGATTAACTAAAAATACATTTCATTACCAATACATTGTTTATTAAATTTTGATAACCTTGTAGAAGCTTTTATTCAAAATTATTGACTAACTATTTTTTTTTTTTTTGTTCATTTTTTTTTTTTTTTAATGATTAATCCAATCATATGCAATATGCAAAATATTAAATTTATTTCTAATACATTTACTTTATCTATGGTCTTTAATGGGATAACCTATTCTAATTATAGGCCAGTTATCAGAAGTTACACTTACCATCTTACATTTAACTTAATGCTAACTTAAGTTATGATACAAATTTTATTCATACGTATATTTTTAAAATATGAGATTTAATTACTAACCAGAATTAAATATTGCATTTGAATATTCCTTCAGTAAATAAGCATTTTAAATTACGCAATTTTAATTACTTTCTCCATTGATTTACTTGTCAAATACTAGCAATATTTAGCAGCACAATACAGATATTGACTCTAGTTACTAATGCACTATTTATACAAAAGTGGATCTTGAGGAACTAACACCTCCAATATAACCTTTATCTTGCCCGAACTTTCAAAATTAAGCACAATAATCAACACCTTCCATGGTGGAGCTATCTTTATTTTCACATGAGGAATATGGAATAACCACGAAGGTCTGTAGAGTAATCTACTACATTAAAATATTTTGGTGGTTTCTTGCCTCTTACTTGGGCATACAATGAACACACACCAAATACAATCCTCTCCTGGGATTTAAACGAATGAAGCATACTAAATGCTATCTATGAGAATCGATCACTTGGGCTATAAACATACCTGAACATTATATTTAAAATCTTCCTCTCATGGAAAACAAAGCTTTTGGGGAGATCATTTTTCATCCCACAAAATAAATACATTATAATTATTACCTATGCGAATATTAAGCATATACCAATGCTATATCTGGGCAGGATAAGTAAATACACTGATTATAATAAACTTATGTTACCGTGTATACTTTGATCAACATCTGAAATCAATGGACATCATAGAATAAAAGTATAATAATTTTAATTATAATAAAGGAACATTCAAAATAGTTGGTAGCATACTATCTTAAACTACATAAAGTGGATGTGTTATTTAAGAATAATTAGGAATGAATTCCTCAATTAATACAGTATAAATTCGTTTCAAAACTTTAACAAGAAATATTTTGTTATAGCATTTTTTTTTTAGTTACTTCTGATAATTTTCAATATTTATTTCACCCCTTAAATATCTAAATATTTTTCCTTTACGTATCTAACATACAAAATTTCTACCTACAATTGTATGTAATAATTAAAACATATTTTATAGATTTTTTTTTTTCTTTCATGTTAAATATCAACTTAACCTATAATAATTATATTAAAACATACCTTTGTCATTACAAGGCTATTAAATATCACTTGACCATACAGACTTTAATCTATGTGATACAAAAAAAATACATATCATTATAACTTAGTTTTAAACAATCATTAATTAACAAGTGCATACTCTCTCATTAGAAAATGTTTTTCTGTTGAGCAATTGGTCCAGGTGAAGAGCTTTATCCAGTCGTATTTCACGAAGCAAGTTTAAAAACAATAAACGCATGGTATTATTTCCTTTAAATAAAAGTTTTCTCTTATTTTGTGCATTTAATAAATTAGGTAAAGAAACATATAGTAGAATTGAAGATTAATTCTTACTTGAATTAAACTACTACAATTTTGGGATCCAAGAAAATAAAATATACATATTCTAACATAACGAACAGTTGACGATAAACGATAAACATACACAATATTTTTTTTTATTGACGATACGTATACTTGTTAGCTAGCTTACTTATGGATGAAAATGCGCAATTTTCCGAGAGATTATTATGATAATAACTGCAGTCAATTTACGTGTACATGAAGTTTTAATAATTCCAACTGATGTATAATATAATATATCATTTATTTTTATCATTAAGTCACTAAGATATTTGGTTTTGTTCATACTTTAGGAATTATAAATTTTTTTAACGGTAACTTCTCCGTAAGAATGCCCCTATATAACTTTTCCTATATTTACTCTGAGAAAGTTTATATATATATATATATTTTATATATATATTTTTTAAAATATACAGGTCCATAATTTAATCTTATTTATCATTATTATTATTTCCAGACAAAACATATTTTAACGTATGCAACTACATTACTTGTAAAGGCAGACAATATTGAGAAAGAGCGCGAAAATGTTTCTAGTTGATTTTCCTTGGTTTCAAAATATTTCTTTCAATTATTATTATTTTTTTTTTCTATACCAAGAAAATATCAATAAAGGACATAAAGTTAATAAATAATTATTTATCACTTGGAAATCATTTATCTTCATTAATTTAGACATAATAACACTTTTCGTGATTCCCTTAGTTAATTCTGTCATTTTTAACTTGAGCGTGAGACAATAAATTTTTAAGTATAAAAGGTCTTTAAATAGGTAGATGGCAAAGAAAATCAGGATATCTTATCAAAAAATTTTAGCCACACATTATATTATTAAAATTTTACTTTGATTACATTTATTTCTGCAAAATAAAATGAAAAAATTGAGTTACCAAATTTCAGCACTGTTCCTTCCTTGAAAACTAAAAGCAGACTATATTTTTCCAAAAAAAAAAAATGATCTTGATTATGAAATTGGTTGTTTCGTTTTGTTGTTGTTTTTTTTTTTTTACTTTAGCGACCTCTTCCAGAAAAATAATCATTTGATTATAACATAAACAAAAGAAAGGAAAAACCTATTACAATCATATAGTTTTAGTATTATTTACCTGGATTACAAAGTAATTTGACAATATAAAAAAAATAATAAATACATTAAATTAACAACCAATGATGTATAATTCTTTAAACATTATATTTATTTTTTTTTCTTTCTCTTTTTTTTTTTTTACAAAAAGAAATTACCAGAAGTTATTGTGCTTTATGATAAGACACTCACCCACTCCCCCCTCTACCCATCCAAAATCAATTACTGTTTAGCTTTTATACCATATTAATTTGCTCTAATTATTAATATCTCAATTAAATTATTCATGTTCTCTCTTTAAAAATGACATTGAGTTATTAAATCTATTAGTTATTCACCCAAAACATGCCAAAGTGAGTGAATAGCATACTTTATTAATCAATTATTACTATTGTTATTTTATCTTTTTATTTCTTTAAAGAATAGCATTGTTTTCCTGCAGAAATAATGCCAAGTAAACCAAGTGTCAATAACACTAGGTTACAATTCTCCCACCGTTATAATAAATAAAAAATAAAATAATATATGCATTTTTAACACTTCTTATGGTATTACTAAGTTTATATTTTACTTCTTTCTTATGTCAATAAATACAGTTTAAAGGATTTAATTTTGCTTAGGATATGGTAGTAAGCTTTGGGCATTATAGGTACCTCTTGTTCCATCGGGGATTGAGACTAAAAAGGCATTCTCACCCATTTGTTTCACAATTTCATAGGGGCCTTCATAAAGATACATGAATTTTCTAAACATATGTTTTCGGAGATTACTCACATGGGGAGTTCTAATTAAAACAAATTCATGGACTTTAAAAGGATGTGGACTGGTTTTGGAATAATGAGTGCGTTTATCACCCATCTTTTTAAGGTTAATTCTGGCCAGTGCTTGGTCATGTTCCACATTAATATTTTCCACTATTACGGGTAATGGTGTTTTGATTAGTAAAGGTTCAGGTCTACCAAAGTGCAGCCAAATTGGAGACATCCTAGTAGACTCATTAATAGTTATATTTATATAATTAATCACCTGTGGCAACTTATTGACCCACTGTTTGTGATCCCGTTCTATATATACTTGGAACAACCTACTTATCTCACGCATGATTCTTTCACTTGGATTGGATTGGGGATTTCTAATTGAGCACATGATATGTTGAATATTTTGCTTCTTACCCCACTTTTTCCATGTACCAGAAATGAATGCAGTAGCGTGGTCGGTAAGTATTGAAGCTGGTTTTCCTATTAATGGAATTTGATAAGTTTCCAAGCACTTAATAACATTTTTAGCATCTGTTTTTGGAACCGGGTAAGCAGAGACATATTTGGTAAAAACGTCATACATCACAAGAATAAATTTTTGATGGTTGAAAGGTGGAAGTGGTCCATAAAAGTCCAGTGCCAATAATTCATTGGGCTGACTGGGCAGTATGGGTTGAAGTGTTCCCACATACGATTTATTTTGAAACTTAGTTTTTAAACAAATCTCGCATTCCCTAAGTCTACGGGCAATGGATTCAGACATCTTATGAAAATAAAAATGCTTCTTAATAATAGGTTCAATTTTCTGAATTCCATAGTGTCCATATTGGGTGTGAACATAATCTATGAGTTTATTAACTAAACATAAAGGAATAATCACTCTCCAAGAATTTTCATCTCCCCTTTTTAATTTCTTCATTAAAACTCTATCTTTAAACCTATACCCCTCTTTAATTCTATCAGCATATCTACTTTTCTGACCTAATTTAGCTGGATCTGATAAGAAGTGAACTATTCTCTCCAGCCTGTGCTTGCAGTAATTCTAAATTTGTATAATTTCTAACTATTTCTTCCTTTAACAAACTAGACATATTACAAATAATTATATTTTCAGTACTGGGGTTCTGATAATTAACAGAAACAGGATTGCGGCTAAGAATATCTGCAATGACATTATCCTGTCCTGAACAATATATGATTTCATACTGATACTGTTGGAGATAGAGGCTCCATCTGATTAATCTTTCATTATTAAGATAACTCTTGTTGAGAAACTCTAAACTACGATGATCAGTTAATACTATAATTTTTGATCCCAACAAAAGCTGTCTAAGTTTTTGAAATCCCCACACAACAGCTAATGCCTCTTTTTCTGTGGTGGTATAGTTAAGTTCCGCTCCCCTTAAATGTCGGCTTAAGAAATATAAGACTCTAGGTTCCTTATTCTCATTAAATTGGTATAGAATCACTCCTAAACCGAACCCACTACTGTCGGTTTGCAAATAGAACTCTTTATTTAAATCTGGATAGGCTAAAATTACTGTTTTTAAAAAATTATCTTTAACAATTTGAAATTCCCTTGTATGTTCCTGGGTCCACCTCCACTTTTCACACTTTTTTAATAAGACAGATAAGTGCATAGTATCATATGAAAATTTTTTATAAAACCTGTGATAGTAATTACACAGTCCCAAAAACGATCTCAAGTGCTTTCTGGTCTTAGGGATGGGAAACCTTTGAATGGTGGCAATTTTGTCTGGGTGAGGTTTGACCCCTTCAGCACTAACCAAATGACCAAGAAAAGAGATTTCTCGGGCAATTAAAATACATTTTTCTAAGTTGACTTTTATATTGTTATCTGAACACTCACAAAGAAACATGCTAAGATGCTGTAAATGATCATTTAAATTTTCCGAAGCAATGACAATATCATCGACATATATAACTAACAAATTTTTCAGTTCTTTTAAAAAGACCATATTCAAGCATCTGATAAGGCCAGCCCCACTATTAATTAAACCAAAGGGCATCCTTTGAAAAATATAAGATTGGCCCTGGTAACGGAATGCCGTATACTTTTGATCATTTTTGGAGTGGGATTTGCCAATAGCTGGTGGTTAAATCAAATGTGGAGAATATGCTCTTCCCTTTGAACTTCGTCAATAATTCCTGAATAGGTGATGGTATGTCATGCTCTGGGACAGTATGCTGGTTAAGTGTACGTGCATCCAGACAGACTCTAATGGATCCATCTTTCTTTTTAACTACTACTAATGGATTCACATAAGACGAAGGGCTGGGCTTAATTATTTGCCAGTCAATCATCTTATTAATCTGCTGTTGAACCTCTGCCTGGTATTGATAAGGAATAGGATAGGTACGCTGCTGGAAAGGCTCATTATCTTTCAAATTGATTCTATGGACATACCCTTTTAATATACCAGGTATTTTGGAGAAAACCCAATGATACTGGAACAACAACTGGAAAAATGGTTTATAGTATTTTGTGCCAATAATACATGAACCATCCAACTTAATTTTAATATTTACATCAACTGTTGTCTCCTGTATGGTCATTAATTGATTCATCTGATTATTACAATTGACTACAAGAGGGCAAATCTCCTCTTTACATCCAAAAGTTTCATCTCTGTAATTAATATAACAATCATTTAGAGTCATGAAATCCGAACCAATTATGGCTTCATGAATCAAACCTGGCATGATTAAAAAGACATGCTCAAATTTGCACAAATTAATTTCTAATATAATAAAAACCTGTCTATTAGATAACTTAGTCTTCTTTCCATTAGCAAGTATTACCCTAATCACCTTAGTTGGTAAAATTGGAATAGATTGGTCAGCTGACTGAATTTTCAAGTAAGTTTCTTCAGACAACAAGGAAGCTTGACTGTCTGAATCAATTAAGGTGTTGACAACAATTCCTGAAATGATGATCTTTATCATGGGACAGTTGTACAAGATAGGTGGCTCAGACATTTTGCCAGGTTCCAAATAATCAATGTCAAGGTCTATATTATTGATAATCCACATCATGCTGTTCCCCATATGTTTAAAAATAGGGCCCTGAAGTGAGGAACATTCCTGTGAGGTCCTTTTTAATTTAATGCCCCGCTACTTTTACTACCTTTTATATTTTTCTTTGGTATTGTTGGGATACCACTAGTAGAAGGCTGATTCTCATTCAGAATTCTACTCTCTACTGAGGTGGCTATTCTGTCTACCATAGGGATTCATCCTATAATATCCTTTTTCTCTAACTAACTTCCTCCTTCCCATATGTGACCTATCTGCGAAATTGATATTACTCACCATCGGATGGGTGTCTCTATTTACCCTAATTCTATTATCAATATTCCTATCACTGGTCTCTAATGAATCTAAAATTTCTACTACCTCTTCTATGGTATGTCTGTCAGCAGCAATCAAGATCTGCTCTATATGCCTCGGCAGATTATGGTGAATTATTCACACAATTTGTGTCTCAGATAAAGGATAAGCTGTCAAGGTTTTCAATTTGACGGCCTGACTCCTGAAAAACTGAGTATAACTACCCTTATTTACATGATATCTTTCCTGAGATATCTGATATCTCCGGTTATCTTGGCGGTCTTCCCCCCAAAAACTGGCTAACATAAGATATTTGAAGTCTCCATATGTTTCTGGTTTAATAAATAATGATTGCCACCAGTCTTTAGATGCTGCACACAAATGGTTAGCGGCAATAGCAATCTTTTCTATCTCAGATAAATGACATAAGGTAAATAACTCCTCCAGATTCTGGAGATACTCGTGTGGATTCTCCAGATATTCACCTCTAAAAAATTTTATTTTTAAGAATTTTAAGGCCATGGAGCTATTACTTTCTGGCTCTAGCATGACTTTACTTCTAGCCTCATTTAATGGATCGTATATTGATTCTACTGGATTAATTAACGTATGTAACTCAGATATTACTTGGTTATTATGACCATTATTTGTTTCCTTTACTTTAGTTTCAGATAAACCTTTACTTTGAACAACTTTTTTACTTTTTGTAAAATTATCCCTATTATAGTCTATAGCTTGCATTCGACTCTCTAATTCTAACTTATAGTTCTGCCATTCATAGTCTATTCTCTTTGAACTATCTTTTAGGCCTACATTTAAGTGTTTAATCTGTTGTTCCAATTGGTTAATAGTTTCATCTTTATCTATCCCGAATTTATCTTCTAACCTTTGATAGACTTTACTCTCACACTGAGTCATTAATTCCCCTATTTCATCTTGGAGATTATTATGTAATAGCTGTGCATTACTCTTTATTATATCATTAAAATTTTCTACTTTTCCCATAACTTGACTTAGCTCACTTTCTAGATTTTGATTAATCTCACATTGGGTCAACTCTTGAGTTTCTAGTTTAGCTATTAATCTGGTAATCTGGCTCTGACATCCTTTCACTACATTGTCAGGTGCTAGAGTTATATTTTTAACTTCCTCTTTCAAATTACTAACTTCACTTCTAGCACTGTCTAATTCTCCCTTAATAGATTCAACTCTATCCTGAACTTCTATTTGGAATACTACTGTTTCCTTTTGATAATTTCTTATTTCCTGTACTTCATTGTTTAATACAATATATTGACTTTTAAAGTCCTGCTGGATAGCCTCAATCATATTTTCTGCCCTTTCAGAATTTGTTTCGATCTCTTTCCTTATTCTTATTTCCAGCTTTTCAGAGGCCAATTTTGATTCTTCTGCATGATTTCTCAAATCTTCCCTTAAGTCCTTTATATCCTGTACTTGATTTTGAGATGTCTCTTTGATATCCTGCATTTGATTATCTAATTTAATATTTAAATTTTGTATCTGACTTTTTAATTCACTTTTTAATTCACTATTTGAGTTTTGTATCTGACTTTTTATTTCACTATTTGATTGTTCTAATTTACTATTTGAGTTTTGGATCTGACTTTTTAATTCACTATTTGATTGTTCTAATTTACTATTTGAGTTTTGGATCTGACTTTTTAATTCACTTTTCAGTTTACTATTTGATTTTTCTAATTTTTTCAAGAATTCCTCCAATGTATTTCTCATTAATTGATCTGGCTCATTTTCATGTTTTCCCTTTATTATTGTGGCTTCTTCTGGGTTAGCTATATCCAAATCTTCCCCTTCCTCTTTTAATTGTACACTAAAATATGGAGTCTGTGTATCAGGGGATTGTAACTCTTGGGATCCTCCCAAATCCTCAGAAATACTATGATTATCTTTGTTTTCACTCATATTAAAATTCTAACTCTTTTAGTATTTAACAGTACTGAAATATTAGCAATGAACTATTAATAAATTTATCGATAAGAAATTATTGACAAGACATCCTGCCTCCATGCCTCTCCTACCAAAAACAATCTACACCAAAAACTAAGCTCTGATATTTAATATCCCTAAAGCTCCAACATTAACTACTAAATATGCTTTTTTTTTTTTTTCACATGCTTCTTAGTCCATATAAATATCATTAGATATTATGTAATATAGCATAAGTGCCAATCACAAGACCAGACAAACAGATCATCATAAATGATAAAATCATTACAGTGTTTTATGGAATTGCCTACAGACCACAACATCCTAAACTGACAACTTAATTATTTATTTTTCAGTGGCAAAAGATTAGATCATATAATAGATATTCACATAATATCTTATGGCTAAAACAATTCATTATTGGAAAATATTTTTAATCAATGAACAACTAATCCATTCAAGTGCAAACAATATTAATATTGACTCCAAGAAAAGTTTACTAAATTCCTCGTGGCCAGCTATAGCCATCGAAGGCCCCTATAGTTGGGCGGCCATTTCTAACCCAGTATTTAATTATTATATATTAGAAATTTATATTATTTCTAACTCTTTATTTTTATTAGTTTATTTATTTGCACTTGTGACACTAATTTTTCTTCTGGTTGTTGTTAAGGCAACCAAAATAAAAGCAACATATCCATTAATTTTCCAATATGATCTAAAATACTTTTCATATAATACAATTGTACATTCAATTCTCTTAAGCCATGCCATGATTGTAATAACAACAATAATTGATCACTTATTAATTTAAAGAATAATTATAATAATATTAATCTCAGGGTTCTTTGTTTCATGTAAGGAAATGCTCGGCAGTATTGTGTTGTCGCATATGACTGGCATTCTGGTCGGCTATAGGAAACATTTATTTTACTTAAATTCAAGGTGTCTTCATCTCTCATATCCACTGCTATATTATTTAAAGAGATGATAATTCTATTCAATAATGATGTATAATTTTGAATAACAGAGCCCCCTTTTTTTTTTAGAATCTCAGTCAGAATAATAAAAAGACAAGGGTGCTTTTTGTGTCCTTCCATCATCCATGACAACACAATAATATAACTAAGATTTATTACTTAGACAATTTAACTAAATGTTTGGAATAATGTGCAACCAAAGTTAATGGTTTGGGAATAAATTCATTTTTTTTTTTTATACAAAGGTGAATGTTTAGTCTTAAGTTTTCAACTCCATAAATAATTATCATTAAACTAAAATATAATGACATATTCCGATCTGCTTAACTTTATTTATCTGGTATATTAAGTTTTTTAAGAATTTGGAATGATTTCAGACTCAAGAAAAGGTTTTGCAAATATTGTGCAAACACTTATATTTAGCATATAAAAACAAAAAAAAATGAATCTACCACAAATTTTAACAAGACTATAATTTATTATTATCACAAAAAAAAATATATGAACATTTATTCAATAATCCCATAGTAATACAAAAATATAAAATATAACTGACATTAATCTGTATACTCTTTTGGTTATGGACTAGAGGTTACTACTTCTCCTGTATGCAATCATATGGATTGATTAACTAAAAATACATTTCATTACCAATACATTGTTTATTAAATTTTGATAACTTTGTAGAAGCTTTTATTCAAAATTATTGACTAACTATTTTTTTTTTGTTCATTTTTTTTTTTTAAATGATTAATCCAATCATATGCAATACGCAAAATATTAAATTTATTTCTAATACATTTACTTTATCTATGGTCTTTAATGGGATAACCTATTCTAATTATAGGCCAGTTATCAGAAGTTACACTTACCATCTTACATTTAACTTAATGCTAACTTAAGTTATGATACAAATTTTATTCATACGTATAATTTTAAAATATGAGTATTATTTAATTACTAACCAGAATTAAATATTGCATTTGAATATTCCTTCAGTAAATAAGCGTTTTAAATTATGCAATTTTAATTACTTTACTTGTCAAATACTAGCAATATTTAGCAGCACAATACAGATATTGACCCTAGTTACTAACGCACTATTTATACAAAAGTGGATCTTGAGGAACTAACACCTCCAATATAACCTTTATCTTGCCCGAACTTTCAAAATTAAGCACAATAATCAACACCTTCCATGGTGGAGCTATCTTTATTTTCACATGAGGAATATGGAATAACCATGAAGGTCTGTAAAGTAATCTACTACATTAAAATATTTTGGTGGTTTCTTGCCTCTTACTTGGGCATACAATGAACACACACCAAATACAATCCTCTCCTGGGATTTAAACGAATGAAGCATACTAAATACTAGATAAATTTTTGATCGTCCTATCTATGAGAATCGATCACTTGGGCTATAAACACACCTGAACATTATATTTAAAATCTTCCTCTCATGGAAAACAAAGCTTTTGGGGAGATCATTTTTCATCCCACAAAATAAATACATTATAATTATTACCTATGCGAATATTAAGCATATACCAATGCTATATCTGGGCAGGATAAGTAAATACACTGATTATAATAAACTTATGTTACCGTGTATACTTTGATCAACATCTGAAATCAATGGACATCATAGAATAAAAGTATAATAATTTTAATTTTAATAAAGGAACATTCAAAATAGTTGGTAGCATATTATCTTAAACTACATAAAGTGGATGTGTTATTTAAGAATAATTAGGAATAAATTCCTCAATTAATACAGTATAAATTCGTTTCAAAACTTTAACAAGAAATATTTTGTTATAGCATTTTTTTTTTAGTTACTTCTGATAATTTTCAATATTTATTTCACCCCTTAAATATCTAAATATTTTTCCTTTACATATCTAACATACAAAATTTCTACCTACAATTGTATGTAATAATTAAAACATATTTTATAGATTTTTTTTTTTCTTTCGTGTTAAATATCAACTTAACCTATAATAATTATATTAAAACATACCTTTGTCATTACAAGGCTATTAAATATCACTTGACCATACAGACTTTAATCTATGTGATACAAAAAAAAATACATATCATTTATAACTTAGTTTTAAACAATCATTAATTAACAAGTGCATACTCTCTCATTAGAAAATGTTTTTCTGTTGAGCAATTGGTCCAGGTGAAGAGCTTTATCCAGTCGTATTTCATGAAGCAAGTTTAAAAACAATAAATGCATGGTATTATTTCCTTTAAATAAAAGTTTTCTTTTATTTTGTGCGTTTAATAAATTAGGTAAAGAAACATATAGCAGAATTGAAGATTAATTCTTACTTGAATTAAACTACTACAATTTTGGGATCCAAGAAAATAAAATATACATATTCTAACATAACGAACAGTTGATGATAAATGATAAACATACACAATATTTTTTTTTTATTGACGATACGTATACTTATTAGCTAGCTTACTTATGGACGAAAATGCGCAATTTTCCGAGAGATTATTATGATAATAACTGCAGTCAATTTACGTGTACATGAAGTTTTAATAATTCCAACTGATGTATAATATAATATATCATTTATTTTTATCATTAAGTCACTAAGATATTTGGTTTTGTTCATACTTTAGGAATTATAAATTTTTTTAACGGTAACTTCTCCGTAAGAATGCCCCTATATAACTTTCCCTATATTTACTCTGAGAAAGTTTATATATATTTTTTTTTATATATTTTTTTTTTTTTTTAAATATACAAGTGCATAATTTAATCTTATTTATCATTATTATTATTTCCAGACCAAACATATTTTAACGTATGTAACTACATTACTTGTAAAGGCAGACAATATTGAGAAAGAGCGCGAAAATGTTTCTAGTTGATTTTCCTTGGTTTCAAAATATTTCTTTCAATTATTTTTTTTCTTTCTATACCAAGAAAATATCAATAAAGGACATAAAGTTAATAAATAACTATTTCTCACTTGGAAATCATTTATCTTCCTTAATTTAGACATAATAACACTTTTCATGATTCCCTTAGTTAATTCTGTCATTTTTAACTTTAGCATGAGACAATAAATTTTTAAGTATAAAAGGTCTTTAAATAGGTAGATGGCAAAGAAAATCAGAATATCTTATCAAAAAATTTTAGCCACACATTATATTATTAAAATTTTACTTTGATTACATTTATTTCTGCAAAATAAAATGAAAAAATTGATCTTGATTATGAAATTGGTTGTTGAAAACTAAAAGCAGACTATATTTTTCCAAAAAAAAAAATGATCTTGATTATGAAATTGGTTGTTTCGTTTTGTTGTTTTTTTTTTTTATTTACTTTAGCGACCTCTTCCAGAAAAATAATCATTTGATTATAACATAAACAAAAGAAAGGAAAAACCTATTACAATCATATAGTTTTAATATTATTTACCTGGATTACAAAGTAATTTGACAATATAAAAAAAATAATAAATACATTAAATTAACAATCAGTGATGTATAATTCTTTAAACATTATATATTTTTTTCTTTCTCTTTTTTTTTTTTTTACAAAAAGAAATTACCAGAAGTTATTGTGCTTTATGATAAGACACTCACCCACTCCCCCCTCTACCCATCCAAAATCAATTACTGTTTAGCTTTTATACCATATTAATTTGCTCTAATTATTAATATCTCAATTAAATTATTCATGTTCTCTCTTTAAAAATGACATTGAGTTATTAAATCTATTAGTTATTCACCCAAAACATGCCAAAGTGAGTGAATAGCATACTTTATTAATCAATTATTACTATTGTTATTTTATCTTTTTATTTCTTTAAAGAATAGCATTGTTTTCCTGCAGAAATAATGCCAAGTAAACCAAGTGTCAATAACACTAGGTTACAATATATATATATATATATATATATATATATATATATATATATATATATATATATATATATAGTGCCCTCACCAACCAAAAATATAATGATAGAAAAATATGACTAGCTCAAATAAAATGATTAGCTCGGCTAAAATACATATAATCTTAATATAATCAATTATAAGAATATCTTACGATAATATCCACTATTCAACTAGTTCTAACTGATTAATGAATAGTAAATGGTTCGGTTTATGAACAAATTAAATAAATAAAATATTAATAAATCATGAGACAATAATATGAAGTACAAGCAGTAAAGAATTACATTGAGCTAATATCCCACAGGATATAATCTCAATGGCATAAGAATACTACCCCCCTCCCCCTATTATTTCAAACAATAATAAATTCATAGGATTCTATGACTTTAAAATAATAACAATCAATTTAATATAAGGTTACTAAATAAATCATAATCTCTTTATTAAAATAATACAATTATAATAATCTCAGGTTCTTTAAACTAAATTGAATCAATTTATAAGCTCCTGTAGTCAAGTATGATAAGGGATTTTGTATCATCCTCAACTACATCTAACTAATAATAATAATTAATAATAATCTTATTCCTCATTAAATAATTATTGATCTTATCCACTATTTAGGATTATGGAAACTAATAATAATAATGATAATAACAATAATAATATAATGTAATCTTTTAGTTCTCATGTGGCATCTTAAATAGAATATATGTGGTATAATCTGATACAATCTGATTAATATGTGGCAACAAACAACGTTATAATTCTATGCAATAAATTGTGTAATTAATTATGACCGTAATAATAATATTAATGCAAAAAGAAATTTTTCAAATATATTATATTCTGAAGCATTATGATTTCTTAAGTAAATAATTATATCTGTATTGTGCAAATGTTATGTTTGTTTTGGTATCTGGCAATCATATATTTGTAATGGTGAATAAATCGACATAACACAAAATTTTATAAAAACAAATTTAACAAAATTCATTATTCTTTACTTTTAACAAACTATATACAATGTTTACAATTAAATTTGATAAAACCTAACAAATGCTAAACTAATGAAAATAATATTAAAATTACATATTTCCACAATGAAAATAAAAAAATAAATCAACAAGTAAATAAGCATTTACTCCGAACTATTAACTTTTGCACATTGTTTTAAAATAATAATAATAATAATAATAATAATAATTTAAGAATACGCTATATAGTTTAATATAATATCCATTAGTTGACATAGTTAAAATATATGGTTTTCGTAAGTGTACACGAAAATATAAAAATATAAAATACTGAAGTAACATTTATTTTTAAAATATGTTCATAGATTTTTATAATAAATTAATCAAACTTCTAGTATGATAATGCTACTGTTATTTCAAACATTTATCTTAGTTCATTCAATAAATAAATTGACTTTAATCAAATAATATTACTGTTCTTTTATATACTTTGCTTGGCACTACTCTAAATAAAATCCTTATATGTGTTTTTTATGTATGTTTAAAACATAAAATAATATTCACAAAAATATAAGCATTCATTCTATTCTGTGTTGTTCATTTTTGATGTTTCTATTTTTAAAAAAATATGCATTAACACTTAAAATTAAATATCAGAATTATTCAAAAATCTCGTGGATGATTATCATCTCTTTTTATGCCTTTTTAAAATAGTTTAATAAAACATGAAAAATATCTATGATTCTTTATTATTCACTGTTAACATTTATATTCAATCTTATTTGTATTTGACTTTAACCTATACCCAAAAACATGAAAACCTATCTCATCTTCTTTCAAAATAATGATACTACAATTCAAAAATTATTCATTATTTTCTTTCATAAATACAATATTATACGATGCAATAACTGATAAAATTAAGATAACGATATGATGCATAGGCATGAAGAACTAACTAGAGTATAGATTCAATAATATAAAATATATGGGATAATCTACATGGATACAGTGTAAATGAAGAGGTATGACTTCTCTGTCTAATGGCCCCAAATATAATAATAATGGCCAGGCTATTTATTCAGCTCATTCGAACATTAAAATACATAATATTAAGAAAGACACTGCCCATGGAAAATATATACAAGTCACAGGGCTATGTTATCTGTACTTGCATAAACTACTAAGATAATAATATAAGTTATTTTCCTGTTCTCCATAGATCCTGCATATAAGCACCCCATGGTTTCTTTTCATAATACTAAGGTCATTATCACTTAAAACTTCACAATAGATTTAACAATCTACATCACAAAATATCTAGCCTTCTTCTAAATAATAAACAAAATTCACATATGACTTTAATAAATCTAAAACTACTACAAGAAAAGGTTTCTTAACTTTTAAAACTCAGCAATAAAAATACAAATGATTTTGTTTTAAGATATTAAAATCAATATTTAAAATATTTCTAAAATAAGGTTCATCCATTAAAGAATCATATAAAATTATTTGTATCAGTAAATTATATTACACTAATAATATAAAAGAAAAGTAGGAATATCTTTCTAAAAAAAAATCCTAGCTCATATCTTTAGAATCACAATGAAGTTTTTTGTGTAATTAATACACACACACACATGTTCATACATTCATATGATAAGGTAATACTATAAAAATATTCCAAGCAATTCTAGAAAAAATAAAATATACATCATGTGCGATTAATATATTTTACAAAAATTTACCTAGTGACACTAATCTTGTTGGTCACTTGGATATTTTCTGGTCCAATATTTTATAAAAAAACATTAAATAATAATAACATCCATTCAGCATCACTATCATACTTTAAAAATGTTTATGAAAAAACTTTACAAAAAATTAAAATATTCCTTACAATATTAATTATGTTAGATTAAATAAATATTTAAATGTAATTTTTCCTACCTAACACTAATAAAAACTTAATATTATAATTAGTATGTGAAATGATAAATAAAATTCTATAGTTACTAAATCCAATTCTTTCTTCTCCATAAAGTTCAATTTAAAAGTTTTTTTCTTCCTCCTAATATTTCTTTATTAGAAGTTCTCTCCCGATCCTTGTTGCTAAGACAACCACTGTCCAAAGCTTTAGAATAAAAACTTTCTCTTCTTCTTGTGCAGTGCATAAACTCATAAATGATTAAAAAAATAAAAATGAAGAAAGAAAATAAAGTCAACTTTTATATCCAAAATTATTTTGGAGACTAATCATCGATCCTGTTATGAAAGTCTCTAAATCATAGTCCATTCTCTCCAGCTTTTCAGGAAAAATAATTATTAAATGTGATATCACTTAGGAAAGTTTTAAAATAATCTCCAGAGTTTTCCTGTTTACTTGGATTCTACCGGGTTCAGATGCATCAGTGTCAGTGATATAAATCCACGTATTTGTACAGAAAATACCTATTTTTTTCTTTTTATTTTTATTCAAATATCACTTCATAGTAATTCAAAATAAAGTCATTTATAAAGTTTTTTTTTTTTTTAGTCAGGATAATTTTTTAAATTTAATCACCCATTTATTCTTTTACTGGCGAATAACTTTAAAAATCAGTTTTTACCATATTAAATAATTTATAGTCTTTTTTTCTTAATAACAACTTGTTATATAAAAATAATATATCCGTAATACTATCTTTTTTTTATCTTTATAATCATTTTCAAGAGTTTATAATAAACTTTTTAAAGACAATATTTTCTTTTAAAAATATTTACTGCAAGCTTTTTTTTTAAATATACTTTTTCAAAATATTAAAATTTATGTTTTTTCCATATAACTTTTTGCTCTCCAAATAAAGTTATCCATCCTTAAAATATAATGCATAAAAATGTTAAAATTTCTAAGAATATTTCTGTTTAACTTTCTTGCCAATGTCCAAAATATTAACAATAAATAATGATATAGCTTTTCCCCTAATATATTTAAAATAATACCTTCTTCTAGTAGCTGTACTTTCATTCTTAATTCCTTTGAAGACATTTTTGTTGGTATTAAATCCATAGTGTCTGTGAAGTTGTCTTAACTCTTCTGATGATACTTACGAGACCTTTCATCGACAATTGACGTCACTCTAATTCCGTTATTTTTAATGCTAAGATAGCCATTTTATAGTCAATAGTTAGATTTTTAAAAGCTCTGTAAGATGCTGCCATCTCTTGACTTATTTTACAAGTAAAAATCAATAAAACTGCTTGTGAACCTAAACAAAGAAGGAACCTTGTCGCTGATTGGTCTCAGTTGTCAAAGACATTCTGATTGGATGGAAAGAATAAAGAAACCACCTAATCAAAGAAGAACGCTAAGATTTTCAATTCGAAAATGATAAATAAATGTTTTTAAGCAGTTATAAAGTATTTCTTGAAAAATTATGAATATATAAGTAAAATAATGCTAAAACCAAAATTATTTAAAAAAATATTTAAGATTTTAGTAAAAATATTTAGGATTTTAGCAAAAAAAATATTTACTTTTTCGTAACGTAAAACTGAAAAAAAAAACATTTATGTCAGCAAACTCTTTTTATTCGTTACTAAGTTTAGCTTTTAATTTTGCTGCTATGAAATATTTCTACAATAAACAAATAGAAATTTATTTTTGAAAGAACTTTTGTTCACTTTTATAACCTGACAAATTATTAATATACTTTTTACAAATGAATCTAAAGTGAATATGATATTAAAAGGTTGAATATATTTTGACAATTGACTTTGTCTTGGCCAATTAAAAGTCTTGATTTTTAACTCACTTGGGCCAATAATATAATTAGCGGTTAAAAGGTTAAGCTTCAATAAAACAGTTGATAGAGAATTTATTAATTTAGCAATGCATGACTACTTTAGCTTAGTAAATTTATAATCCTTCAAATCCTTTCTTTTAAAACAATAATTTTAAGTAGTAAACTAAGCAATACTTTGATGATAATATATGGTAATAATATTGATAATAAATAAAGTTATTAAGAAATTTATTAGGTTATTAATAGACAGGGTATGAGCACAGACTTTCACACAACCCATCACTCTCCACACTATCTCATAATACTGATATTAAGCAATTATTAAGTTATAAAGCACCCCAGAAAAATGAGAGCATCTACTTTTATACCAAATTGAATTGACAATTTGATTGGCTATTAGATCTTTAACTTGTGATCTAATTTACATATTAGTCAAGCTTATGTAATTAAAATTTAGAAATAAAATTTATGACTCATATTAAATATTAAATATTATTACAAAATTTAATTCTAAATTAATTTTGCAGTTTTATTTAAACAAACTAAACAATCTAAAACAAGATTTTAAAATTAATACTTTATTAATTTATCAAATATTTAATTTTAATTTATCTATTTTTTAAATTTAACTTTATTAATTACATTTATTTTAAAACTATTTGATTATATAAATTTTCTATTTACTTTTATTCTATAGTACACTAATGTTTTCAATTTTTAAAACAATTTTTAAAGCAATTTTGAAACTTTATTTGGAAACCTTGTAAGCAAACAAGTATGTGTATTCACTGATCACACGACTTTTAAAAAAACCAGACATTGTGTAGCAATTTTTATAATTACTGTCTGAAAACAGAAATAAATATTTAATTACAAAAAATATTATATCAAAAAAATAGTAATATGATAGAATTTGGAATAATAATTTTGATACTATTTAAATTGTAATAAATTAAATACATTTGTCTACCACAAAATATATTTTTAATAAATATTTTATACCACAAATATTAAATCTAATTTTTATTTAAAATACATTAGTTTATTCAATTCTAAATCATTCTAACACTAACTTTTAACACTTTATTTAATAGGACTTTTAGTATATAATTTCACTATGGCCAGCTTTTCCAACCATACAAAAATCAATATTTAGCTTTGCTTTATTCTTTTAATATATTAACATAGTTTTTTTTATATATTTACTACTCTCACTTTACTTTAACAAAGTTTTTATAATATTACCAACAATATACTGTAGTTATACTAGTTAAATTATACCCTTAATTTTAAGTTTTTCAAAAATTGATTCAGTAAACCTATCTGGACCTAGTAGAAAGGGCACAATATATATTGTAAGGGATGGAAAATCCACCCTTTCTTTTGAAGTGCCAGTATAGTTTTAAAAAATCTCTTTGATTTAGTTTTTACTTAAGGATTTGTAAATAGGTTGTTATTGTTGTTAATTGTTTTTTTATTATTTGGTTCATTTTTATTCATTTATTGTGATATGTGCTTTGTTTTATGATGATGTGATTTTAATAGCAATGGATATATATAAATCCTCAAGTGTGTGTGTATATAAATAATTAATAACAGTAGCATTTAAATTGCTAGTTATAATTAGATTGTACTTTTTTTTTTGAAAATTATAAAAGGTGTAATGATATTATTCTAGTTGTTTATTTATTTATTTGTTTTGTCGATTATAAAATAAATGTTTCAATGTAATATATTTTTATTGACATTATTTTTTTGTTTTGTTATTTAAAAAATATTTTAAAATCAACAGTGTTAAAGATTTTTAACTTAGTGCGTGAGTTATAACAATAGGACAAGGGTTACTAGGAAAACAAGAAACAGAATCACGATTAATTAATAAAAACAGAGGAAGAAAAAAGTCATACCTTTATTTTGTCTAGTCCCCAAATGCTTCTTTTGGATATCAATATAATAATTATTGGACCAAGATAACATCAGAAATGTTTGTCTAAGTATATTTTATTATCCAAGGCAATTTCAGCCCTTTTGCCTGTCTTATTTCATTATTGAAGTCCAGTAAAGTATGGAGCCTGAAAGCAAACCTGTGTTTGCAAACAAACTTCAGAAAAATAGCTATCTGTATATTTGTTCAACTTTAAGTTTCATTTAATGATCCTAAGTAATAGTTAAATTTAAATATTTTTATATTTGAATATAAAGAAAATGACCAGAATCAATTGTTCCAACAACAGAAAAATCTATAAATTCATTAATAATGTGTATACATATTGTAAAGTTATTTCAATCTGCTCTGGGATGGACAAAACAAAAGAAAAATGCCTGAAATAATTAATGTTTTGGGAAATGAAGAGACATTAAAAAAAATTAAATCATAATTAAAATTTGTCATATTTTTTTGTTTTTGTTTTATACGTCTATTTTTTTTTTTTTTACATTTTAAAATCTATCTTTATAAAATTACATACAATTGTAATATTTAAAACTAATTTATAAGTTTCTTTTTGAATGATTAAACTTATTAATAATAATGAAAGTCAATTTTTAATATATATATATATATTTGGGTTTTTTTAAAAGAAATTTATATCTTAATTTGCATGAATATATTGTTAAATGCCAAGGTAAAATAACGATTGTAGTAATATATATTTTATTTTAATGTCATTAAATGTTTCTATTTTATTCATGTTTTTCATACATATATTTTAAATAATAAATGTCATATATCAATTTAGATTGGAAAACAATAAATTTACTTAATTGCATATGAGTTGTATATAAATATATAAACTTTATAGAATCGTATTTACAAATTATATCTTGATTTAATAATTATCTTAACTCTTCAATTATTTTAATTGTATTATTATTAGATGTATTTTGAAAGGATTGGGTCAATTTATAGTATTAAATATTGAAGTTATATATTAATATCCCCATATTTGTATTTAGAAGTTGTATTGTTATATATATGTTTTGTTTATATATAAAGGGCTTAGATGATGTATTTTTTATATATATTGTGCTAGGTTTAATAAACCCTAGCTTTTCAGGCTAGAATATAAGCCTTATATCAGGGGTCCCCAACCCTATGCCTGTGGGCACCATGGCGTCCGCAGACCATTTTATGTGTGCCCCCGCTATCCAAACATGATAAAAAATTATTTATCTGATACAAATAAATTTAATTTTTAAAATTTCTTATAAATTATTGTATTATATTGTAATCAAATTATAGGGCATACTATACTTTTACAGTGCAAAATATAAACGTTAATTATATGTTAAAATTTTATTTTTGAAATAAATATTTTTTTGTACCTTATGTGTATTATTAACAATATCCAACTATAAATTTACATTAAAAAAATAAATGGTGCATGCCGCCTAGCCAGTATTATAGAATGTGCTCTTAAGTGCAAAAAGGTTGGGGACCACTGCCTTATATTAATAATAAAAAGCCCAAATAGTTGATGTTCCTAATAAAAGATGTGGTTTAAAATAAAGTGAATAAATCCTTATAGCATAGTGGGAAGGATCTCTTGATATTGTTTTCTGTTTGATCCTGTTTGTTGATCCAACTTTAAAGAAATGCATCTATAATCTAAATTATTAATTTAATAAAATATCATCAATTTATTTATTTATTGGTTTATTAATTTAATTTTCCAACAGTTTTACACAATTCCTATCAAGCTATTGTGCATGTGCTTTTTACGAGTGTTAATAATAAATGAATACTTTCACTCCCAACACAAGATATAGTATTTAAGAAAGAATAAAATGAATCCACTTATTCTTTCCAACCCAAATGCTTATATAAGGGCAAAACTTAAGTACTGGAAGTGAAAGTGTGAGAATAGACCACTCATTTTAAATTACTGATTACGATGTCTGAATGAATGACGTTATTCTTTCCAACCCAAATGCTTATATATGGGCAAAACTTAAGTACTGGAAGTGAACACATGCTTTGTACTTCCAGTACTTAAGTTTTGCCCACATCTAAGCATTTGGATTGGAAAGAATAAGTGGATTCATTTTATTCTTTCTTAAATACTATATCTTGCGTTGGGAGTGAAAGTATTCATTTATTATTAACACTCGTAAAAAGCGCATGCACAATAGCTTGAAAAGGCTGATCTTTAATGTATTACAATTTATAAAGCACAGCACTATAAAAATAAATGCTTATTTACAATTCTTATGTAAAATATAAACTGCAATTTATGTTTATTATCGGTAAATCTTTTATTTGATTTATATTTTTAAAAAATGAACATTTAAAAAACAAAACAGTTTTTATGTTTTCCACATATATATTTGTGCTATTATAAAAATATAAAATCACAATCTTAGAATAAAGCTTATATCATTTGTTTTTATAAAAAAAATAATGATTTTGAGTTTTTATTTGAAATTTATTAATATCTGGTTTTTTTGTTTTTAGTACATCAGTTATTAATTGGTTGACAAATTTACCCATTCGACTAAATGATAATCTTGTGTATTAGTAGACCGTTTTTATAAGCCATCAGTAATAGAAATATTAAATCACATATAATCTTATTTGTAAATATATATATTGGATTCAATAAAATTCCCTTTGCTCGTAATTTATATTTAGTAACTAATCAAATTGTTAGTTAAGTTAACCCTGAGAATTAACCAGTTAACATGCCTTACTGAATGCTCTGTAGTATCTAGGTTTATTTTGTATAGCTAGCTGAAGTAACAATATAAGTAGTGATTAAAGTATATTCATTCATGTTAATATAATTTCTATAGTGTAGATAATTTATTATCCATAACTTTATAAATTAGTAATTTGTTTAAATAAAGTAACCTGATTTATTGTAATTTATATTCAATGGCTAGAATTAATTATATTTTATTATATTTATTTTTGAATGAAATTTAATCAAAACCTGAGACATGATGGTGGAAATAGATTGTCTATTTCAATTAATCCACAATTATTGAAGTGATTTCATTTCTATTTGTACATATACCATGTTGTATTACATTTGGTATCCCAAGTGGAGTTCCTATTCCATTTGTGGTTATCGACAATTAGGACAATTTCATTTCTTTAAACAGAAAATGTAAAATTTTATATTACATTTTCAATTACAATTTTATCTTTCTTTATTTAGATACTACATACTATTACATTTACTGCTCAATGTTTGTGACAATTTCTTTTCTTTCTCTCTCTCTCTATATATATATATATGTGTGTGTGTGTGTGTGTGTGTGTGTGTTAAAATGAAGATTTGCACAGGTTAAATATATAAAATACATATTTTGCGGGTTCATCCATGTTAAAAACTTTTAATATTAATATACTGACATTTCGACTTGGTCACACAAGCCATCCACAGTCTCTAACATAAATATCTTTAAGTGTATATTTATTTTTTATAAAATACATGAGAATAGGAAAATCTACATCTGATTCTCTAAGCTTTTGCACATATTCTTACTCCATCTGCTGCTTTTTTACTGGGTATGTTCTGCATATATGATGAACTTCACCAAAAGTGCACTCAGATTATAATAAAGAAAGAAACCACTTTGTTATATAGATAAACAAACATATACAAATTTGAATAATTATTTTGCATAACTAAGTTAAGTACATGTTAATTTTTTTGTAAATTTTATTAGAGTGGATAATTATGTAAATGTGCAATAATTATTTTCAGTAACAAAATTTTTATTTATTTACAATATCATATATACATAAATAGCTGTACATTTATTTATATATAACACCATACACATTTCACAACATATATATATATGATACAGATGCTTTTTATATGTATAGTATTATATATAAATTAAGATTATAGTTTATTAATAAATTAAGAGAATACATTTCCATGTATACTTAGTAAATATTTGTTTACTCATTCACATTCATTTTAAAAAATTAAAAATAATGACATGCTTATTGTGCCATATTATTATTTTTTAAATAAAACGAGTAGCAAAATGTCAGACCTTCATTGCATTTAAATACGCTCTGGACAACATTCTTTTACTTTAATATTTTTTTTCTAATGGAAATGAAATACTAATCTTATTATTAGCAGACCATGGCCTCTCTAACTGTTTTGATGTTTTCAATATAATTCAAAAAATGCTACCAATAAACATATCACATACAATGCTCTAAAATAGAAAAATGGCAGCTGCCATATAAAATGTATTATGTTTATGAATATTTTTACTTTTTATTTATTTATATATATTTTTGTTTATTTACATTTTTTATTACTATGTAATTAAAATATATCAATGTAATGTGTATCACAGCATTTAAAAGGACAATATTTGTTTCCTGTTGTTTTTTTTTTTTTATGTCAAATGTGTTGATGGGGAAGCGAACTCTGGCCAGCTGCTTGGAAGACAACTATGCTAACTGCTAGGCCACCAATGCTTGGCTGTCGTTTTTATTTGAAGTCTTAAGAGTTATTAGGTTTTTACTTTCAACTTTTGTTCATTTTATTAAAGAAATTAAAAGCAATTAAATCATTAAAAAAATATAGGCTTCTTTTAAATTGGTAATTAAATTTATATTAATTTTTTTTGACAAAATTAAGTTAATGGATAAACCCATCGAAAATATTTTTTTACATAAATTTTAAGAAACTGAATAGTATAAGAAAACTGATTTTTAAGATGCCTTTGTCTATTACACAAAATGTAGTATTTTTATTAATTATTTTTAAATTAAAAATATGTATTATAATAATAAACAGCTATTCATAAATGAATGTGGATATTCTAACTTCCAAGAAATGATCGAGGAAATAAACTATTCTAGAAATAAATTTTGCAATGACAATACAAATCCATCTCTGAAACACAAATATTTTTATAAATAGAACATACTGACTCATTTTTGTTTAATTAATATTTCGCAATATTATCTTTTAATTTTTTAACAGAAAACTTTCCTTTCTGAAATACTTCAACGCCATGTTTAATTTTAGTTCTCAAATGTATTACATTCTCTGACACATCTTTCCAATAGAGAAACTTTTTTAGAGTGTCTTTAAAATAATCATTAGAACATAAATGGATTCTACCTCTCCCTTGAAAACCATTCTCAAGTTCATTGTAAAACATCTGTTTAGGAAATCTTGCAACAGAGATGTGATTTTATAATAATGGACTATATAGTATCACATCAAGAAAGTTGATGAACATATTGATTGGTTTTATAATCTTGTCATTGTATTTTTAAATTTTTATAGAACGTCTTTAAATTAAACTTTTTTATTGCACTAATAGGACATTCTAGTTTCACTTGCATATAATAAAATTAGGTGAAACAACAGTTTTATATACTGTACATATAAAACAAATTAATTTCACACATGTTTTCTTTTCAAATCTTGTTTTATTTTATGAACCATTTTTCATTTGAATTTTCTTGCTATATTTTGAGCATATTTTATATGATCATTGTCAAGGATTATTCTTATTATATATATGAAATATTATATATATAATTTATATATATAAATGAAATATATATGTATATATCTATATATAAACTATATAATATGTACATGCCATAGATAATATGTAAGAATATATTCTACCAGAATATGTAGATATTTATCAACTATTATGGTAATAAACTTTAACAATATTTGTTATTCTGTTGAGCCAGACTTTCAATACACTGAATCTGTGTCAAAGTAAGACTATAGTAAACATTAGTATATACATTAGCATATCAGTGCCTGTATATAAACATAAACCAAATTAGTTGATGACTGCTATCTCTCTAAATCTATCTATCTTTATATATGTGTGTGTATTTGTTGGTGTGTGTATGTTAAAAGGAGGTTGCTTTGATAACAGTTTGAAATTATTGATTGTTTATGATATTGGGATTGCCTAAGTGTTGACTGGCTTTTAATGATATATATACATTTACAAAGAATTTACAATAACAATATAATAAAATATTTTCACAAAAATTATACATTTTTTTATTAATTACTTCTTACTTATTTTTTATTTGATTTCAATCTTATACATTCTAAATTTTTATTTTTTCATAAAAATTCTTCAGTATTTCCTATTCAAAACTGTTTTTTTTTTTATTTTTAAGTATAAACTTTCTTTAATTGATCTTTGTAGGTTGAAAATGTTCCAACATCTTCATCTCAAAATTTAAATTCTTACATACTTTCATGTGCAGGTATATATTAAAATTCCTATTTTTTAAATGCTGTTTTAATCCAGCTTTCCATTTATTTTTTGTTGATCCTATATATAACTCTTTTATTATCCTTATTACATTCTAAACAATTTATAATATATATGTCATTCATATTTTCCAATCCTCTTCCTATTTTAACATTTATCAAATTATTTAAATCTATATTTTTATTTACTATTTTAATTACAAATTAATATTATATTTCCTGTTTATATAGAGGAAGCCAAAAATAGCCAAAATTATTCTCTGGTGGACTGACCCATTGTAGTACATCCTTCCACTGTTAGAGTGACTTGTGCATATTCTTATACATCAGTCTGCTGACCATCATTGTCAAATGAAGTCATAATGTCATATTGTTATGCATCTTTTGCTTATTCATCAATTTTTGTGATGGCTGAAAAGTTTGAACAATGTGAAATTAATGCTTGAAACAGCTTACAAGCAATATTTTGGAAAAATCATGAGTTTATGAGTGGTTTAATGGAAAAATTCAAATTTGCCTTATCTCAAAAATACAGTGAGTGAAATAAATTCAATGCCAAGATGATGCAGTTTTTTCTTACTCAAATGGTAGTGTTTATGAATTCATTTGTAATGATCAAAAATTTTACCTATAAGTTTTGAATCACTTTTATTATCTTTCTTACAATTTAAGCAATTCACAGTATAAATGCCATTCATATTGTCCAATCCCTTTCTTTTTTTAACATTTATGAATTTATTTAAATTTATCATCTTTTTATATACTGGTTTAATTACAAAATTATTATTATTATAAATAATAAAAATGCCATATATAATCAGTTACATATATATATATATACATATAAAAAGCCTTTTTGGCATATGATTTTGTGCTCTTTTCAATTGTTAAGCATCTATTTTAATTATTGCACATAGAACATTATCTAGTGTTCCATAATGGAAGTAAAATAACATCAACCAAAAATAAAACTTGAATGAGACAGAATAAAATTATAATACAGAGATTCAATAAAAATAAAAAAATTGACTATATGAAATAACACTGTAAAAAATAAGTAAAATATATTCTATACAACTTTATATATACTACATTATTGTATAATAATCCACTGAATTTTAATTGACCAAATATTAACTAAATTTACTGAAATTTTATAAATATTTATACAATTATTTAAGTGATACTTAATATAATATATTGTATATATCTGTCTCCTTTTTGGATCTTTATTGTAATTTAAAGACCTAATATTTTTATAGCATCTATTTTATGTCATGTGTTAAGTAGTGAATGTTAAGCAGATTTATCATCTCTTCTATTAATCGCATTGTTATGTTCTTTGACTCTTACTTCTAATTGTTACTCTGCATGACCATAGTAAATCATATTACAATGATCATAATTAATTTTATATACAATACCTTTTGTATTTTATATTGTCTCTTATTTTATAATTACCTATTAATGTTTTAGACTTTTACTATTTATATATTTAACAATTTTTTTATTAATGTATTATAAATTTTGAGATAATATGAAAGTTTGATTCATTTCTGATTTGCACTATTGTTACTATCATTATTATAATCATTTTGCTTGGAAATGTTATTATTTAATGTAGATTTTTTACAATTAAAAAGTATATCTTTAATATTTTTAGGGTTATATCCATAATTTTTATATAATTTAATAAACTGATTTTTTGTAAAATAAAAAAAAAATTAAACTTTTAAATTGCGTTAAAGATCAAAAAAGAAGACAAATATATGAAGCATAGTGTATTAAGTATAACTTAAATAAATGTATAAATTTTTATAAGAATTTCAATAAATTTAATTAATAACTATCAATTAAAAATGACTGAAAATTACATAATGTGGTTTATATAAAATTGTACAGGGGATTTCTGTATATAGTTATATTATATAGTCAATTCTTTAAACCTTTATTGAATCTCATATCATAATTTTATTCTGTTTTATTCATGTTTTATTTTATTATTGTTGCTATTTTACTTCCTTTGTGGAACACTAATAGTGCTCCATCTGTAAAAAATGTTCAAGATTAAAATAGGAACTCAACATTTGAAACACAAAACTATGTATTAAGAAGGGTTTTTGTGCATAATTATATACATATATATATAAACTTAAGAGCATGCTATAACTCTAAACAAGCTTTTATTTTTTATTTTTTATTATGATAAATGCTACTACAAGAAAAGGCATTCAAATCATCTTTATCTTAGATTGTCCCCATCCCCAGACTGTTTTCGACCTATGGGTCTCTTCAGTGAGGAGTTGGGACACTAGATTCAAAAAACCAACTCAAGCTAAGCATTTACCTAAAATATATTTCTCAAGAAGAATATCTAAATCTTTAGACATCTGCATGTCTTTAAAGTCAGCTCTCTAACTAAAAAAATTATATGGGCCTGAACTTAATTCAGATACTCCATATATTAATAGGCTTAGCCATTTAATTTAGCCAAAGCCCCAACAGCAAAATAATAATAGTAATAATAAAAAGTCAGATGTCACATGACTTATATATAGCTTGCATTTACCAATATGTAAACTTAAGAGCATGCTATAACTCTAAACAAGCTTTTATTATTTTTATTTTTTTATTATGATAAATGCTACTACAAGAGCAGGCATTCAAATCATCTAAGATAAAGATGATTTGAATACCTTCTCTTGTAGTAGCATTTATCATAATAATAAAAAAAAGCTTGTTTAGAGTTATAGCATGCTCTTAAGTTTACATATTGGTAAATGCAAGCTATATATAAGTCATGTGACATCTGACTTTTTATTTATATATATATATAGCAGTTATATATGATATTTTTTATTATAATTTATATGAAAAAATAGCATAGTGGATTTCATTAGAACTTGCAAATCATTTTCAAGTATTAACAGATATTAAAAATAATTCAGATTTGAATAAACTCAATAAGAAAATAACTGATACAGTTTTAAAAACTGCAACAAAAATAGCTGGTAAAAAAAGAGCAGCAATTGACCAGTAAAATTTATACTGAGACAAGAAAATTTATGAAGAAAAAAAGGAATATGAAAATATATAAAAATGATGCATTAGAAGGACTGGATATGTAGAATTTTGTAAAATTGTATAAAAAAAAGTTAATAATGATATAAGAAAATATAATTGTAAATTAGAAAGAAAAGCTATTGAAGAAAATAAAAGTCTTAAAAATGCAAAATAGCATCTTGGTATTGGTAGAAAACTTATTTCTGCAATAAGAAGAAAAAATAGAATTACTATTAAAAATAAAGATGACATCGTGAACTGTATAAAATAGTTCTATCAAGAATTATATAGCAATAATAAACAAGAAAAAATATCCTCTACAACTATTATATCTTCCAAATTGCTCAGGATTTTAAAAGAAGAAGTGAGACATGGAATCATAGTTATAGAAGAGGGGAAAAGCTCCAAGTAACAATAGAATCTTAAAAAAAGCCAAAGAAGAAATGGAAAAATTGTTGATAAAGAAATTTCTAAGTGATAAAGATGTACCAGATGATTGGAATAATGCTGTATTAATATTAATATTTAAAAAACATGGTAAAGAAGATATTACAAATTAGAGACCTATCAGTCTTTTATAGTCTACAATGAACATTGGATTTTAACTAACCAAAAGAACAAATTGGATTTAAAAATGGTCTTAGTACAGAGAATCATATCCAAATATTGAGAGACATTATAGAAAGAACCAATGAATATGACCTGTCATTCTGCCTAGGCTTTGGAAATTATGAAAAGTAATTTGATTCTATAAGTACTTCTTCAGTGATTAAAGCATCGGATCATCAAGATATAGATTCAAGATATTGACCTATCAATGAAAAATATTTACAAAAATGCAACACAAGTGATTAGATTACATAATGATACTAGGAAGGTTAACATTGAGAAAGATGTATGACAAAGTGACTCCATATCTCCAAAAGTTTTTACAGCAGTTTTGTAAGAAATATTTTGTGGATCAAAATGGGAAACTAAAGGAGCAAAAGTAAATTGAAGATTATTTAAGTCATTTAGATTTTTCATATGTTGTAATTGTTTTTGCAAATGTTGTTTCAGAGCTTCAAGGAATGTTATCAGATGAACATAAAAAAGTAACAATGCCAAAAAGTCTAAAATAATGTTCAATTGATTTTTTCAAAAGAAGAAATTAAAAATTGATAATGATGAATTAGAAGAAATTAACAATTACATATACCTTGGTCAGGTTATTACTACATGTGGAAACATAATGGATAAATTTTTATCATAGAATTCAATTTGTTTGGGTTATTTTTGATAGAAAAATCTTAATATTAAAAGAAAATATGCCTCTATGTTTGAAAAGGTAGTTTTTAATAAATGTATTTTCCCACTTCTTACATATGGATCTGAGATTTGGACACTTAATAGAAGAGAAATACAGAGACTTCTAACTATTCTAGGAAATATGGAGAGATTATGCTAGAAGTAAAAAGAATAGATTGAAAACAAAATACATGAATGAGAAAACAAACAGATGCTACTGACATCATTAAAAGAATTAAGAAATTGAATTAGAATTGGGCTGGACATACTACTAGAAAAAGTGATAATAGATGGGTATTGATGAAATAAGGAAGTATGCTAGGATGGTATGGAGAAGCTAGAGATAAGAAAAACTGAAATGAATTTAGAGAAATCCTTATTGTGCAATGGATCAATTATTGTTGAAAGTGATGATGATAATGATGAATAGATAAATTTAGATTAATAAAATGTTGCAAAAAGGATGGATTGGAAAATATAAATGGCATTTATACCACAAGTTGTTTAGATTGTAAGATATAATAAAAGTTTTTGATATATAGGCCCAACAAACAATAAACTGACAACCAGAATTAAAACAATATTTAAAGATAAAAATTTTAATATATACCTGCATATGAAAGAAAGCATGTATTTAAATTTTGAAATAAAAGTGTTGGAAAATATTGGATCTTATTAAAAAAAAAGATTAAGAAAAACAGTTTTGAATGGAAAGTGATAGAAATTTGGTGTAATTATAGAAGAGTAATAATAATAATTGAAGGGAATTTTATATAAAAAGTAAATTTTTTTAAAAATGCAAAAGGATGTAGACACATATGAAAATAAGCAAGAAGTAAGGTTTACAAATGATAATTTATGTGAAAAAAAAACAATTTTTATTATGTTGTTTTAAAAATTCTTTATTGATTTTTTGAAAATATATATGAGAATAATGGTGATTTAATGACTGCTTCAGTTTTCTTTGATCATAAAAAAACATGTAAATATAAATTTGATTTTGAAAGTGTGAAAATTCTTCATGAGAGAAACCATAATAAAAGAAAAATTAAGGAGGTAATTTTTATAAATAGGAATAAGATGCATTTAATAAATAGACAAACTGCTAACATTAAAATATGGGATTCATGGGATTTGAATTGATGACATTTGCTTCAGCTTTGTTTTTTGTTTTTTTTAATTTAATGGCAGTTGAGGCAGGTTTAAGAAATTAACTGAAAGTACTTCTGCAGATTTAAAGACTTTATAATGGTTTATTACTGTTAAATTTATTATTTTTTATTATGATTACAATTTTGTTTTAATTAATGAACATTTTATTTATATTAAATGTATATATAATATCTATCATTCTCTTCAAATCTTTGAGCAATGCTATCTTGTAAACAAAGATGATGTCTGAATTTAATGCCACAAACAATAAATAATTTCTTGGCCATATACTGCAAAGTTGTTATATAAATTGATATCCAGATTTTATTAGACTTTCTTTGTATACATAAATTAAACATGTTTGTTTATGAGCAATTTAAAATCATTGATAATTTAAATTTCATGCTCTTTGTTTAAATAATTCTAGTTTCTAATTTATGTAACAACTTTGCAACATATAGACAAGATGTTACATCTTATCTACACCCATTAAATCTCAGACTTCATCTTTATTTATAAGGTAGCATTGTTGAAAGAATATAGTGGGGGGGGGGGTGATCGATTTATATTATTTTTTTATTTCAACCATTCTGATTGTATCTATACCTGGGCTTATATTAACACTACATTCTTTTATTATTTCATATAAATATTCTATATTTAAATTTGTCTTAAATATTGAATGAAGTTAACTATTATATCTTTTCAAAATATTACTATCATGAGTAATTTGTTTTAATTTATTAATTCTTTCTAACAAATACAGTATTAAAAATATTTCTTAGAAGAAAACTATTATTTATATTAAAATATTTGTTTAAATCTTCAACATTTACAGAACTTGATTTTGTTTTTTATGTCACCTCTACTTTCATTAAAAAATTTATTATAAAACAATCATTTCTCTGCTCTCATCATAGAATTAACTTTATTTTTTTAATGCATTATATTTAAAAAATAAATTATGATTTTCAAAATAAGTCACAGATCACATGACCATATTCTCTTAAGCTTGTAAGTTATAAACAATGAGGATTGCCAATTCCTCAACAAGCTTTGTGATAAATGCTTAGCTAGAGAAAGCATTTAAAATATCTCTGCCAGGACCTCCCTAAACCTCTAACCATGGTTTTGTGCTCTGGCACTCCTCAGAGAGGTGCTAGGGTAGGTTCAGACCATAGATCTATCCTAGCACCTCTCTGAGAAATGCCAGAGCATTAAACCATGGTCAGAGGTTTGGGGAGGTCCTGATAGAGATATTTTAAATGCTTTCTCTAGCTAAGTATTTATCACAAAGCTTGTTGATGAATTGGCAATTCTCATTGTTTATAAATTATGATTTTTAGTTTTTTCACATTTTTTCCATAAGGTGTTTTTTTTTTTGTAATAATTTCAATATTTTTTTTATTTATCCAATTAATATTGAACTTTTTGTTACTATTTTTTAATCACAATGATTTCTTGTGACTTATTGTATACATCTTTTAAAATTTCTACAAACTTCTCATACATAGTATTAATGCCATTAAATTTTTTTGACTTCATTCCAGTCAGTTTTTTGTAAAATTTTCTAACTAGTTTATTAGTATATAATATCAATTTATTTTTCACTATTTCTGGTATTCTATTATATTGTATTTTGTTTGGAATAGATTTAAATGTTAAATAATGATCAACAATTTTCTCTCTAATAACAGCAGTTAAAATATTATTTTTCATTAGGCTTGTATTAATGGGATCAATACACGAAAAAATTATATTATTCATAATAATTTATTCTCTTATGTATATTTTACATGACAAACCTCTCATGTGCTTATTAGCCAAACAGGTGTTATTAATAGCAATCAAATCGTAAATACAAGACAGAAAATTTAACAAGAAGAGGGCGTCCACCCTCCTCTTTACTTGTCTTTCTATATATCCAAGCCAGTCTGAAGTACTTAGATTTGAAAGTGTGAATCTTCAAACATATTCACATTTAATTCACTAAGTTTAAATTACAAACATACAGCATGAAATCCTACGATTTACTATGCAGTAGTTTTTAGATGTTATAACTTGCAGTAACGTATGTAAATAATATTTAATTTATAAAGTGCAAACAGTATTTGAAATTAAACTGAGAGACCGCAAACCTCTCGTGCTTATTATCCAATCAGATGTTATTAATAGTGATCAAATCATAAATACAAGACAGAGAATGCATCTATATAATCTTCAATAGTTATAGAATTTTTACATAATCAATGTTCATATTACCTATTAGTATTATTTCATTGTTAGTTAATCTAAATCATTTTAACCATGATTTTAAATCATCTATAAACACTTTATTATCATTATCTGATGGTCTATATATTGCTAATAACATAACTTTATTGCTATTTAATTCGAAAGTTATGTGAATTGCTTTAATGTTGTTAAAATTGACTTCCAGTTTTTTAACAAAAATAGTTTCCCTTATAAAAATCAATATACCTCCACATTTCTACATTTCTACAATATGCTATTTTTTTATATAATATTATAAAGATTAACTTCTTCATTTTTTATATTTATTTCCATTAATATTAGAAAATCAATCAAATAAATAGAAGAATATACAGTTGCAATTAATTCATTCCAATTTTTTCTTATACTTCTAAAATTAATATGAAGTATATTATAAATATTGTTTTTCAATACTAAATTCTTTAATTTCTACTTCCCAATTGTTCAATGTATTAAAGTTCTTTACATACTTATCTTCTATGTCTTTCAATGTTACAAACTTATCCATTTTGTGTTAGAATATACTCAAAGACATTTAAAATAGAACTCACAAAATATGAATAATGTCATTTTCATTCTTTATATGTTTTTTACTCTCTCCAATATTTTTTTTTTGCAGAAAATTTGTACATTTTTAATCCATATATTTATAATTTTTTTATTTTGCTACATTTTTAGTTTTCCATAATATTTTTTTTTTGTCAAGCCTTCACCATAATCAAATAATTAAAAATGTCTTTTTTTTATTATTTAGCCATTCTTTAGCATAATTAATATCTTTAAATTCAATTTTTAATTGTTTGTGGTAGTCAAAAATTCAATAACAGTAGACCATTTGAGTTTAGAATACAGCTACAACATCAATGCCATTATTTCAACAACATTTGCATTAAAGTCTCCAAGAAGAAAGATTTAATATTTTAATGTGGTATTACTATAATAATACTATCCAGCAAAGAATATAAGCCTTTTACTGAATTCTCTGAATCTAACATTGGAGTATAAGATCTTATAAAATGGATACAAGAAAAACTACACAAATCAAGTTTTAATACCATTAGTTTTGTCATAGATACAACAATGAATTCCAAGAACAGAAAATACTAAATTTAACACAGCAATTCTAATAATATGCTGTCTTCATTCGTAGTTATTCTGTCCCTCTAAGAAAAGAAACTTGTAGCCATCTATTTGTTCTATTAAACTTCTCTTTTTTTTTGAAAGATTAGTTTCATTAAAAGCATTTACATCAATCTTAAACCCTGTCCACCATATGGATTTTGAAAAGTTTTGAATGAAACAAAGTTTGCACATTTTTATGGATCTATATTTAGAAAAAAAAATACATTTATGATACTTACCTAAAAACTATTATTGCATCCTATTTTATTAGTACTATTGATAATATTGTTATTTTTATCACTTTAACTAACAATTTATTAGCACAGCAATTTAATCAGATTATAATGAGATCATTTTTAGACCACATTTTCTAAATTTCTTCAACTTCCATAATAGGCAAGGCATCCTTAAATAAGGCTGCCTAAGTATACAATATTTTCCAATAATCCAATTCTAATATGAATCATTGGTGGTTTTACTGCCTTAAGTAAAAATAACAATTAAGTGTGCTACTTTATTAAATCTGTTCCCATCAAATCTTTTTAATTATTAGGGAATGAAAAAAAAGATTGAAATCAGAATTGCTATCTGTATGTAATTAAAGGATTCATTGTCACAGTTACAATAATGAGATGATTGATAACATGAAAGACTCTTGACAACTACATTTATGCTAATTTGACTGAAGACAATAAAGAAAAGACAAAGATATAAAGAATGCATGATGTTGGACTGGCTGTAAAGTCTAATTTATTTTATTTTCTATTATTAGATTTCCTCCTTGAATCAATTAAAGATTAATGATATTAAAACTTGCCTTGCATAATGATACTAGAGTTCATTTGATCAAACACTGTGCTCCAATCTTAGATTCAGAGAAATTCAGAGAAGCAAAGCTTTTATTCCTTGTTGGATAGCTTTATTACAGCAGCATTATAAAAAGATTTTTTCTTCTTGTTGACATTAATGCACATGTTGGTACAAATAGTAGACTTTGCTAAAAGTTATTGGAAGTAATGGTATTGGGGCTGTAAACTCAGATCATTTATTATTAAATTTATGCACAGCATATATATTGATGAACCAATATCCTGACCTGCAAGACATGGAGAAGATATTGATAGGGCACTGCTTATTTGTTACAGTTAAGTCTCACATCTCTGCCATCTATGAAACTCATCAATAGACTGAGCATAGCGCCTGAAAAATGTATTTATATTATTTAAAATATAAATATTTATTAATGATTTAATTTAAGGATTACTTTGGTTTTTTAATTTTTTCCCCCACATTTACTTTTCCTTCTTGTTTTATTTGTCCAAATATAATTTAAATATTGTTATTCATTGTACTTATGTTGAGATTGTTTTGTGTTTTTCTATATGGAATTTTATAAATATATTTTTATTTTAATATTTCATATTTTTTAATATTGTTATTTCTATTTACATAGCTGCACGACAATTTCCATCTTTTAATTGTAGGCCAGTTTATTCCTATATTTCAAATGAAGCTAGAGTAATCAATGGATGCCAGAAGGCTTCTGCATAAAATCCCCATCTAGTACCTACTCATCCAATATCCCCAGACTAGTTTCTAGCTTGTGGCCTTTGTCAGTGAGGAGCATTGAATCTGAGAGCACAGCACCTAGATTTTAGGATCTAATGCAACCCTCCAGCAGCAACCTTTTATCTCCACTCAACTACAAAACTATGAGTCTTAAACTGAAAACACAATGTCTTCAATCCAAGCCCATCAGCTTATATAGTCAAGGCTCCTCACTGACAAAGGCCACAAGCCAGAAAGTAGTCTGGGGATATTGGATAAGTAGGCACTAGATGGAGATTTTATGCACAAGCCTTCTGGAATCCATTGATTACTCTAGCTTGCTGTGTGTGGCAATACGTATAGTGAGTTTCGCCTGTTTTAACAACAGTTATACACAAGCATAAGAAGTGGTGGCCATGTCATGTTTATTGGCTTAAAAACCAATCCTGCCTAATATGATAGTGGTGGCTATGGTTATTAAAGAACCAAAGACATTAACAGTATGGGTACTAAACTGGGTTCAGACCCCTATGACTATATAAGCTGGTGGGCTTAAATTGAAGAAATTAAGGTTTTCAGTTTAAGACTCATAGTTTTGTAGTTAAGTGGAATAAAAGGTGGCTGCTGGAGGGTTGCATTAGATCCTAAGATCTAAGTGCAGTGCTCTCAGATCCAAGGCTCCTCACTGACGAAGGCCACAAGCCAGAAACTAGTCTGGGAATATTGAATGAGTAGGCACTAGATGGGGATTTTATGCACAAGCCTTCTGGAATCCATTGATTCCTCTAGCTTGCTGTATGTGGCAATATGTATAGTGAGTTTTGCCTGTTTTAACAACAGTTATACACAAGCATAAGAAGTGGTGTTTGTGTGATGTTTATTGGCTTAAAACCAATCCTGCCTAATAGGATAGTGGTGGCTATGGTTATTAAAGAACCAAAGACACCAAAATGTATGGATACTAAACTGGGTTCAGACCCATATGACTATATAAGCTAGTGGGCTTGTATTGAAGACTTTAAGGTGTTTTCAATTTAAGACTCATAGTTTTGTAGTTAAGTGGAAATAAAAGGTGGCCTGCTGCTGGAGGGTTGCATTAGATCCTAAGATCTAGGTGCAGTGCTCTCAGATCCAAGGCTCCTCACTGACGAAGGCCACAAGCTAGAATCTAGTCGGGGGATATTGGATGAGTAAGGCACTGGATGGGGATTTTATGCACAAGCCTTCTGACATCCATTGATTACTCTAGCTTGCTGGGTGTGACAATACGTAGTTTTGCCTGTTTTAATATTTAATATGCGTTTTAATCTAATCTCGTCCTTTCTTTTACAATAGCTATACTTTGTAAAGATTAATTTATAATCTGAATATTACAGTTTGTATATGAAAATATAAAAAGCAAATGACTTTTTAAATTGTAATCTTTTCCATTGTTAAACGTATATAAGCAAAAGTTTACTGTTTTATATTCAAAACAGCTTTTTCATTTTGCACATTCATTCAAATTTGATTACCTCAGTTTTTTTTCTTTGGGTTTATCTCAAAAAAAAAAGGAGTTTTTATAGAAAGAATTTTCTAATCTTCTAGAAAGTACCGTTTGATGAGAAAATGGAGTTTGGAGCCAGAAAACATTATAAAACAATTTGAATCTACAAAGGTGAAAACGAAAGATATCGGTCAAAGATATTGCTATAGTCTAAAATAATTTTTTTACTCTTTTATTTAATGAATCATAAAATTTTAAAATAGAAAATAACTACTGTGTCACCCTATAACTGTTATATCTATCTTCCAAAAAAAAAAAAAGAATTGGTAGTTATATATCAGAATTCGTTCTTCACTCTATCACTTTTGTCAATGTTTAACAATTTATTGCTATTCAAATATTAAATAAAAGAACTTTTAATAAATTTCTATTAACTATTAAATATTTTGGAATTTGTTCAAGTTGTTTGATATATTATTATTATCTCGTAATTTTTAACAAAATTATATAAAGAAACAAATATTCTAGAACCCCCTCCCCCACCCTTCCATTCTTATTAAGATATGAAATATCAATGTCTTACTATTAAAATATAAAATGATTTGAAGAATGTACATATGGAAATAATTTCTAATAATTTTATTAATGTCAAGTTTTATTACGATTTCATTCCATAGATTGTTTTTAAATTCTAATCATATTTATTTTAACCTTACAATACGTTTATTTAAAAAAAAAAAAAAAAAAGCTAAATCTATTACTTTTTACAATGTTTATTCTTTATGTATTGTTTTTAATCATTAAATTCAGTGTCGCAATTTTTATTTTCTTGTTTCAAGATAATTTCTTTAGTAAATTTTATATGTCAAGTTTATACTTAAATTTGGATTTTGCAATAATAAAAATTTTAAATGTATGCAAAATTTTATTATCTTTTTTTAAAAGTTTGCATTGTGGAAATGCTTTTTTTTTTTTTTTAATGCACATAGATGAATTGAACTGGTTATAATAAATTTTATTATAAAAACATATTTGGGCTATGATTAAGCAGCTATCTATCTTCCGATTTAGCTGGAAAATATATTTTACAATCGTTTTTTTTTTTTATTGAGGAAATTTATTACATACATTTTATTAAATACATATTATCATGTATTTATATTTATTTAAATGCATACTTATAAATGCATAGAAGGTCTGAAAATATGTGGAATAAATAAATTATTTAAAAGTGAATTACAGTTTTTTGGTTTTTTTTTTTAAGTTTTCAAAGTATTACATCCCCCCCCCTCCATATATGTTCTCTGTTTATGCAAATTTTTCTGCAATGCAAACCATAAATTTATATGTACTACTATCAAATTGCCTCACTGATTACTATAATAATCTTTTAATTAATAGTATATATCATGTATTTTCAAAAAGTTTATATATAATCTGCATAAAATATTTTTTAAAAAAAGCATATAAAATGCTGTTCAGTATTATATACATTCTTTTATTCAAACTAAAATATGTATGTATACTTCATTTTTGTTTAATATAACTACATTTACAAGTACAATCTAATATCATCATCAATCCAAAAATTGATGGCAAAAAAAAAATTATTTAATAAGTAATTACAAAATAATAGTCAATTATTTTCATAATTACATTAAAATCTTATTGTCATTCCATGCAGTAATTTGAATTATATAGATGATTAAATGTGACAATTTATAACAACAAATAAATAAAAAAAATATATATTATATTTATTAAAATGTATTTTATTATTTATCTTTTATTTAATGTATCTTTAAACTAAAATAGCAACATCATTTAAGACAACATGGTCTCTGCTATGATAAAATGTGGTAATTCATCATGTTAGTTATATGCCAACAGATAAATATCATTCATTAAAGCAGACCATTTCCAAGTCTTTCTCTTTCTTGATAATATTTTTAATCACTTATTTTTTGATTTCAGGCTATTTCTCATCCTACCCTCTTTCATTTTTGTACAATTTTTATAACCTATTTACATAAGTTCCTTCCTTCAAATTGTATGTTGTCTATTTTCTCTTTTTCCTCATATTAGGTAATTATTTTTTACAATGATTTACAATACTTCTAAATTGTTAATACTATCTTTCCAACTTAGTCCTTTCATCTTCCTCCGAGTCTCCATCTCTAAAAACTATCCTCCCTCCCCAGTACTCCATATTTTCATTTCATATAAAGCCATAGCCTAAAGTAACATTTAAAAAATCTTTTTTTTAAATTTCCAATGGATAAGATAATCTATTATAATTAAAAGCCTGCTTAGCTTTCCATTTTTTACTCTAATTTTTATCTTTTATACCATTAGTTATCAATTTACCCAAACATACAAAAGCATTAACTTGCTTTACAAACAATCTCAAACCCTTTTACAAATTCTATTGGTCCTGCATAACATTATGTTAATATTATCTTTAAGTATTGTTCTGTTATTAATAAATGTAATAATGTTTTAATTTTATTCTCATTACTCTAATCTCAAACTCTTCTACAAATTCTATTGGTCCTGCAAATCTTATGTTAGTCTTATCTTTAAGTACAATTTTATTATCACTAAATGTAATATTGATGGACTTTTTTTCATCTTAATGCTAATTTGTTTCATTATCAAAACAATACACATTTAATAATTTATAAACATATATTTATCAAAACAGGAACCTCTATATTTAGTCTTTCATTAAGAAGACTCTTAAATCTAGCAAATATTTTCTGACATCTACAAATTTTCTAAAGTTCTCTATTAAACAACTTTACAAGATCAGTGAAATAAATATTTTTTTTTTTTTGCTATATATATTTTTCAGTAATAGTTCACAATCTCCACCTACATTTTGTGTAAAAAAAAATTCTAAATCTAAACTGCTCATCTATATATTCAAAGCTTCATAATATTTTAGTTGCATGCAATCATTTAAACTAATTGCTTTAAATTATTAACATTTTAATGCATTAGTTCTGGTGAGGTAAAGTCTTAAGATCACCTTCTTGAGTCTTAGATTGCATTACAAATGTCATCTGATTCTCTCAAAACCTTTAATAAATTAAATGAAATCTCATCAGTTTACTATTTTTTCGTATTTTTTTAATTAAAAATGTACAACTACTTTCCTCATTATCAACTTCACCTCTTTTTAGAATTCTATTTTTTCATACGTTGTATTTAATAAATTTTTCATTTCATATTCAATTATTATTCTATTCCCGTGTCTCTTCTTTATCAATCAATGTTTTATTCTTACATTAAGCCTGTCTTTTTTTTTTCCTTCTAATTTTTCTAGATATTTGCATTCGTTTTCTTTTCTAGAGAAAGAAAAGTATTTTAATTTTCTGTTAATACTACAGAATTCATATTTAAAACCATTTTTTAAATAAAATTGTTTGCAAATATTTTATATTAATATAACATATATTGTCCAAAGCATCATTTAATTTCTCTATTTATATTAGATAGCAGTAACCACTTTCCAATTTATAATAATTTCTTTGAAACTGTAAAATAAAACAATAAATACTATATGGAAGTGACATGAAATTCCCACATTTGGTCGTTAAGTTGTACTTTTTATTTAAATGTATTATTTTGTATTGCATTTTTTGTTTGCACTTCACCATTTTATAGTGGGCTGAAATTTTCAAACATTTTATATTTTAAATCCAATAATTATTTATGTCTAACATTAATTCAGCAACTTTATACTTTTGTGATCTCAGTTGTAACCTAACTATAAGCAGTGTTGATCTTTTGGATAGAATGTATGGTATTTTGTTTATTTTTGTTCACTGCTTATTAGAAGAGGGGTAAGAGTGAAAAGAGAAGCCACTTATTTGCTGCAAATTAAGTTAGAGTGTTAATATAATGCTTTTTGGTTTATATCCCCCCCCCCCAAAGAAAAGATCAGAAATGTCTACAGCTAACTTAAAACAGAAGATACTAAATGTCTAATTACAACAACTTATAAAAAAAAACTGCTTATTAGAAGTGGGTTAAGAATGGAAAGAGAAGCCACTTATTTAATACAAATTAAGTCAGAGTGTTAATATAATGCTTTTTGGTTTATATCCCCCCCCCCCAAAGAAAAGATCAGAAGTGTCTACAACTAACTTATAACAGAAGTCACTAAATGTCTAGTTACAATAACTTATTAAAAAAACTATAACAACTCTATCATAGCAATGTAATAAGTTAAAATTAATATTAATATTATTCATATTAAATATATTGTTAATGTATTTTTTAGATTTTTATTAAGTTTCTCATTTCTTTTAAATGTATTGATTTTGAATATTAAATATATATGTTAAATTCTTTATTTGATGATTAGTCAAAATACTAGGCAATAAGATAATATCATTCAAAATATAATACTTTATCAATCTTAGTGATAGTTTTCTATGACCTCTTTATGACATCAAGGTACATAATGTTAAAGATGAATAAATAAAACTGAAACTTTTTTGAATAAACTTGGATTCATAACAATTTTGAAGAATTTCTTTAGGAATTTTCCACTCTTGTAAATCCTGTCTTAAATCTTTACTTTAATCTTAAGATAAAATTGATTTGAATTTGAGAATAATACAATAGATTTGTCATATTAATATTTTTATAAAAAAATATTGCAAAGAGGAGTGGGGTGGACATGAAAGCTCCAAATTAAGGTACTACAAACTTACATTATATTTTAACTAACAGAAATTTCTTTTTTCAAGATTATAATATTTTTAGAAGATTCAATATAGAAAGTGATCATTGATTAGTGAGATATAAGATATGTGTTAATGCATAACTGGATAGATAAATACCATTAAGAAAGTCAATATTAACTGTTGATGTTCCTAATCTTCAGAAATACTCCAATAAATTTAAATTAAGAATTGCAATTTTTTTAAAAGTATTAACAAACTTTGATGATGGCTCAGATTTGACTAAAATCAATAAAAAGATCACTGTATTATATTAATTACTGTAAGAAAGGTAGCTGATACAAAAAAAGGTAAGTGAAAATTTTTTTTAATGATTCATTTATAAAGAATTGCATATTTAACTGTAAAATATTATAAAGCATTAATAATGATATAAGAAAATATAATTGTGAACTATCAAGGAAAGCTATAGAAAAAAATAAAAGTCTCAAAAGCATAATCATCTTGGTATTGGAAGGAAAGCTAAATTTCTGCAATAAGAAAAAATCATGAGACTATTACTGAAAGAGAAATAACATCATGAAATATATGGAAAAATTCTACAAAGAATTATATAGTAAAAAGGATTAAGAAAGCAAAGTATCCCCTGTAGTTATTATAGTTAATTTGCCAAGTATTTTAAATGAAATGGTAAGACACGCAATTAAACTTGTAAAGAAGGGAAAAGCTCCAGTAAAAATGAAAATATAATTGATATATTACATGAAGCAGATGAAGAAATAGACAAAAATGTTGGGACAGTAATATACCAGATATCTAAAGGATAAGGATGTTCAGAGTGATTGGAATAATGCATTAGTAATATTGATATTTTAGAAAGGTTAAAAATAAAATATTACAAATGATAAAAAAGTCTTCTATCATATAAAATCTTTATCAAAATAATTACAATTCATCTACAACAAATTTTAAATTTTAACAAAAAAAAAGAACAAGTTAGATTTTAAGTCATTTTAACACAGTGGATCATATTCAAATATTAAGAGAAGTTATAGACAAGTCAGATGAATATGAGTTGTCATTATGCTTTGAATTTATAAATTATGAAAAGAACTTTGCTTCTATAAACATTTCTACAGTGATTACTGCATTGGATCATCAAGATAGAGATCTGGGAATATCATATTCTGAAACATATCAAAATACAAAAGCAATAATTAGATTTTATATGTTGAGATGAATGCACAATATTGTGATATCTGTTGTGTCTGGGCCCAGTATAGTCATAGATGTTATTAAAAAATATGCAAGACCAATAAATACATTTTTTACTATTTATTGTTATATTTAAAGTATTTACCCACAAAACATAAGTATTGGTCAGCAAGTAATTCCAATCTGACAGAGCTTGGCCTTCAGGTTTCTGGACCAACACATCAATAGTACTTCAGGAATCTATTAATGAGTTTGGTTGATACGTCTAATGTTTAAATTAATTGTTTGTGTTGCTAATAATCTCTAGTCGATGTCATAGTGTTTCCATCTGCTTATTGACTATATCTAAATTAAAAACAAATCATATGTACATATAACTATCTAGACAACTTACAAGTATGTTTGTATATCATTTACATATGAACTTATTGAGATTACTAACTTTTCAGTCTTACTAGTTTCTGCTTTGCTTTAAAGTTGCATTGGTGGTTTCACACTTCTAGTTGTCTGTGCTATGATGTATCAGTCCATATTCTGACCTATATTATTAGTTTTCTGTTGGGTTTATTATAGATACAATATCTATTTTGTATGATTTCTAGGTGATCATTTTATAACAAAACTTCATGAATGATTATTCCTTGGTATTTATAGTTTTCTAATGGATTATCTAGCACTAGAATCTCATTGAAAATTACTCTTTGATGGGATCACTATTTCTATATTTGATTCATGTCTTTTGTTACTAATACCACATTCTAAATAATCAATGCATTTAATAAACATTCCTGAAAAATTAGCTTTCAACAATTTATAGCTCTTGTTAATATATTTTTTCATGCAGTATATGCATCTATATGCTTGACTTTATTTACATAACCCTGACTACTTGACACTCCTTCCCTAGATAAAGTAGTATCTTTAAGAAAAATAGATCCAAGTTTTTTTAGGTGAGCAGATATTCTTCACATTCACAATCTTGAACAGGTTATTTTGATTCTGTAGTTGGTCCTGTATCTTTCAAACTAAGTTGATTTTCTTCTACCTCTGTGGGTAAGTGTTGTGGTATGTTATTTGTATTTAATTCACTTTGTTGATTATCTTCATTTTGAGAACTAGAATATTTCCATAGTTAATCCTGATGTTTATGGTATATTTTATCTTAATTTGTTCTCACTATCAATAAGTATTTTCCTTTGTAATCAATAATCTTGACTGGTGTCCATATTTGATCAAGGTATAGCCAGTATAACCCATTTTTTCTACTATGTAAAACTTTGTTGAGGGCATCCCTTTTGTGGCAATTTGGTAACTTATAATATTGGGTAGATAAATCCAAATTCTTCTCCAAACATTAATTGATCTGGTGACTTATCTTGTAAAATGTTTCACTGCAAGTCACTTTTTTTTCTCTTTGTGAAGCTTTTTCATCGCTTTTATAGTTTGTTCCACTAAGTTGTTATTTTTTGGATGGAATGATGGCATCAATATATGGTTTATATAATTTTTTTTACAGAAAATCTTGCTCTAGCCTGATGTGAATGCTGTTCCATTAACTGACAGAATTATTTTTGGTAAGCCAAACATGGCAAACACACATTGCAGATGTGTAATTGTTGATGACAAATTGGTATTACTAACTATATAAGCCCTCCAGTCATATTTAATAAACATCTACTAGTATATGAAAACATTTATTCTTCCACAGGCCTACATGATTTATATTTTTTTTTTCCAAGGTAGTGAAGCTTCAAGACAAAATCTTATGCATTTTTTGGTGATCATATTTAGCATCATTTTATACTTGGGATATCAGAGCTTCATGTGCCTTTCTAAAAAAAATAATTATATCCATTCATCTGTTTTATTAAACTTCCTTTCTCAAGCAAACAAATTTCATTAATAGCAGCTATATCAATCTCAAATCTTCACAGCTCCTTAGTCACCATTACAGTCTTTTAATCTGATCTTGAAGTGTTTGCATCAAGTAATCTTTGCACTTTTTTTATATTTATATTTAGGAAAAAATTAGATTTATAATACTGATTTTTAGTATTACCACTGTCTGCTTTATCATATTATTATTACTAATATTATTATTCTTGCCCTAATAATGAGTAATTCATCAAGCATAGTAATCTAGCCAAACTATGTAAGACAGGCCATTTTTAGACCATATTTTCTAGGCCCATTCAGGTTCCATGGTAGACAGAGAATCCCTAAATAAAGCTATCTAACCATACAATCTTTAATAATCAAAACTCATGTCTCATTAAAATCTAGTTCCACATCTCAATTAAAGATCACATTTAAGGACAACCAGACTATTAGACCTGCCCTTGCCATTGCTTTTTTGATTCTTGAAAACTTGATCTAAAATAAAAGGAATTGAAGACAGGAAGTCTGTGTATGCAGTTAATAAATTAAAATGTTGTATAAACACACAAGCCTCTAACACAGTTAGTATAAATATTTTCAATTAATTATATAAACCATAGATATGCATTTATTTAGAATTATGTGGTATAATGTAAAACTAATTTAAATAGGCATATATGTTAAAGCACACACATTGTGCTGTTTTTTACATAATAACAAGCTTTCAGTAAAAACAAATATGAACATAAAGGATGTAAAAGCAGCTTGCAGTGGTTACTTTAAAAACAATATATAAAATGAATAAGATTAAATCTAAAACACACTCATTTGTGATAAACGAAAAATATATCAGTAAGAGATAGACAAAAAAAAACTTTCAATTTAATATAATTTACGACTATTTATCATGCACACATTTTAATCAAAGTTCATAATAATAATTTAAACAGTCCTATTGTTAGCAACTTATCTCTTATCTATTTTAGTCTGTACTTAAACGATTATCTTTAATCTACAATATTTATAACAAATATAATAAATGCATATAATTATCACACATGTTACTATGTTAGAGTTGGATTCTTGAAATGGGATCTTAACAAAGATATTTTGATAATTTTATTAAGTCCTTAGTTATTAATCATTATCCAATCACAAAAATTAATATGTTACCAACAAAAAACCTGTCCAGAATGAAATGATTAATTGAATTACATATGTAATCAGCCATGGTTCACTTAATGCATTTATATTTCAATTTTAGCAGCACAAATGCAAATTATTGTATGTTTTATTTATTAGCTTGCACAAATATATATATATATATTTAAAACTATTTATATCACAAGCATGACATTGTTTTAATATGTGAGAGTAAATTTTCTCTAAAAGATTTTGTGAGGGAAGGAGCAATCCTAACAGTGATAAGCCTCTAAAGAGGATGTTTCATTTTATAAATCAATAACAGATTATTATAGAGATTTTATCACTGTTTTTAATTTTTTCTGTGTACTGTACTGGTTGAAATTGTATGTTAACTCAACACAATTCATAGTCTGGGTAAAAGTATCTGGATTCCAACCATATGTCAGATCAAAGATAAAAAATACTTATGGATTCTGCCCTGTTCACCCATTCTCTAAATCTGCCAACTAATTAACAACATTTTTGAGATAAGCAATAAATCTTTTATACACTCCGGATTGCTAGCATCAACAGTGGAGCATGAGCCTCAACTAATTCTAATGTCTAACTCTAATATTGATTCTAATTAGACCTATTCATTTACTTAAATATAGGAATGGTATGTATGTGACCTTGAGTCATCAGATAGCACAATAATTAATTAAAATAGAAATGTTAATTATAAAATAAAATGAATGGAGACGAACCTTATATAGCTTAAATTCACATATATATTTAATTAAACATTTGTATGACTTTTCTAATGTCTCTCTGTTTCATTTAGCTAGCATCAACAGTGGAGCATGAGCCTCAACTAATTCTAATGTCTAACTCTAATATTGATTCTAATTAGACCTATTCATTTACTTAAATATAGGAATGGTATGTATGTGACCTTGAGTCATCAGATAGCACAATAATTAATTAAAATAGAAATGTTAATTATAAAATAAAATGAATGGAGACGAACCTTATCTAGCTTAAATTCACATATATATTTAATTAAACATTTGTATGACTTTTCTAATGTCTCTCTGTTTCATTTCATAAATTTGCTAACATAAATTTTGATCCTGTCATTAATTATGCCTCGAGTAAAGGAGCGGTATAGTTCATATGTCAATTTGACAAATGAAACGATAAGAGTTTCACGTTAGATGCCCACCCAAGTCTGAGATGTATGAGACAAATATTTTAAATAGCCCTATTTTAAATGTACCTTTAATATAAGTGAAATTACTTTAAGAGAGAAATAATTGAATCATATTTTAGGAATTGGTTTTGAAGAGAGTCACATTTAAAATATAAACGGATCGCGATATTCACAACTAAATATTTTAAGATTGTAAAACAAATAAATTAATCAGCCTTTGGTCAATCTGCCATGATGTGCTCATTACAAAAAAAATTGGACAGACCCAGCATTTGATATTATATCACCAGCATAGACTCAATTCACTTGCCCCATTCCAGTGATGCCAAGAAATAAAGAAAGAAGGGTCTGCACTATTGGCAAACCAAGATATTCCAGGTGAAATTATGGGAATCACCAAGGCTAGCTAATCCCAGCTTACCCTGGTCTGAAATTGTCTTTTATATCCTGATAAAAAATTCATAGCCAGTGAGATTATCACATGGTCTGATTCTGGTTTAGTAGTCATAAAGAACAAAAAAACAAGTAATCAAGCAAAATGCTGGTAAGGCAAAATACAAGTACTGGAAAATATATTTTTAGAATTTTAATATAAAATTGTACTGAGCTATTAAAGATTACACAAATGTTATACAGATTGACCAAGATTGGACCAACAGGAATAAAATAAGCATTAAATATTATTATGAATATCATTTCCTGGGCAACACGTCTCTCCCCTCAAAACAAAATCCTACTAATATTTTAAATTTAAACATTTATACTCTCTCTTACAGTTTTGCAAGAAGAAAATTTTCTAAAACCCCCTACCTTTCATTCTTATAACATGAAATAATATAACTAAATAAAATCTCATACTTGATCTAGCGTCCCTTCCAAAATTAAACTGTATATGCATAAAATATTTAAAAATATATAAAGTAATATAAAATTATTTCATCTTGACAAAAAGGGTTGCTCCAAGTATTAATCATTTAGAGCTAGAGAATTATTTATTTACCGACAAATGTTGGTCAGGAAATAGAAAGCAAAATATTTAATTATATAAAACTTTTGTTGAGATGGAACAAATTGGCATATAGTGATTTCATTTTAAATAAGACATTTTATCAGTCTTAAACAAATACATTCTTAAGAAAATAATAATAATATTTTTCTGAACCCACTTTAAGAGAAAGTTTAGCATTAAGAGGCATAATTTTAAGACAGACAGAATGAGAGCAAAGACATTAGATTTAAAATAATAGCAAGCTAAAATTTACAGAAATTTAGTTAAGCAATTGCATTAAATTAAAGGGGATTTCCTTTAAAAAGACATTAAAAGTAGCAAAAGTACATTATCAGGTCAACTGGAGTTTTTAAGAACAAATTAAGTGGTTAGAAATAAACAATTTGGGAACATATTACCTAATTTATTCTGAATCCTTTTGGAACTTTGGATCCCACGATGAAATATGAATTTCCACACAGGCATAGCTAGCTATGTATTTTAATTTGAGAGTTCAACAGTTCAGCAGTACAACAATTACACATTTTGACGAAGTTTCTCCAGCTTATGGTATTTGGTGATCATCTTTGGGACAGTGTGGAGATGGGCAGGCTACAAAGCCATCTACTCCACTACCATGCTTCTAAACATTTTATATTTATTGAAAATTTAACCGGCGTGGATTCGCCAGGCAATCACTGAATGAAAACTATGACTGGCTTACCTCTATTGTTCTCATGGGCTATTTATACCTTTTCTGACTACTTTTGGGAAATTTCCTTTTTCATTCACCCAAGGCTAAGTGGATATGTTGAAATTCCGGTGACCGCAATTATCGACCTAAAATCTTTTGCATTGTCCATTTTCCTGATAAACCCAATGATTTTATTGTTTCAAATCTATTTTTAACTTAATGTACATTTAAAGAATTCATGTTACAAATATCTTTTTCATTGAGTCAAGCATTGGTGGTTTTGTGTTTAGCATAGCTGCCTTCCAAGCAGCTGGCCTGGGTTTGCTTCCCAGTCAAAACTTTGATGCATGTAAATATATATATATTTTCCATTTTAATTTTACTTTAATTACAAAATACCATTACCATTATTAATGGATTTTCTTTTGTTTGATGCTACGGAATATTAGCAGGGTTTATCATGAAAATAAATCTCCAGAATAAATACTTAAAAAAAAATAGCATATTAAAATTTATTTATTGATTTTTATAAAAGTTTCCATCTATAATTATATATATATATATATGTATTTGCATATATATTATAACGGTCGGGGAAGATTAATATTGTCTTACCATATCTGCCATACAGGGCACCACCAGGCTATTTGAACCTGGAAAATTTATATAGTAGGCAGATACGTAAGTTAACATCCAAATTTACATATATATTTTATTACGACCGTCAGCTCCAGTCACTCGCTCGTGGGGCAGCAGAGATAATTTTTAATATTAAAAAAAATAAAAGAAGCCACTGCCAGTAATAACTCTCACAAACATTTATTAAACATATATAAAATTTAGAATTATTATTTTAGGCTAACTTCTACTTTCGATTTTAATTTACTATTTAACTTTTTATTTTAGAATTTAGTTTACATTTTAACTTATATTTTAGAAGTTCACACAGATGAATTTAATATTTATTAGTGTCAAGTTTGGATAGACTACATAGATTGCATTTGAAAAGAAAATATTCTATCCCTTATTTAACCTTAGGCCAAAAGTTCACAGTCAAACCAACGTCAATCTATCTGATATATCGATGTATTTAATACAGCACAATACCATAATGTCAAGAATGCACATCTGACCAGCATGGTTATAGAGAAGAAATTGTCTCTCATCCAGTACAGGAATGTTACATCTGTCTGGCAAGAAGAACAATAAAAAGAAAACTCCATAGGAAGGGTTTGTGGTCCTTTTTGCCATCTTACTATCCTATTCCATAGGCTAAAGAGGTGATCCAAGGAGCAGGGAAATACCATCTGTCTCTGATGGTCCATAAGAGATAGGCTTATTTTGCCCATGTGCGGTGTATAATGTGATCCTGCACATAGCCGATCTTCATACTACATTTACTAAGTACACCAATATGTCCAATCGATTAACCCAATTTAACTACAAAACAAATAACCTAAGATTAACCCTCCCTTAATTAAACTAATATAATTTTACACATCTATGCGGCCATTCACGCCCGACTTAAATTAAACATTTATTAAAAGTTTAACAAAAAAAATCATAATAAAAACTTAAAAGAATGGAAAAAATAAATTAATGGAAATGATTTTAAAAAAATAAGACCTTCAATAAAAATAATAAATAATTTAGTTGGTCAACTAGGAAATTCTATTGTTATAATTTAAATACTGGGAAAGTTTTATACTTAGTATTCATGAATTATCTAAAGTTCTTACGGTTTTAAAATACTGGGAAAGTTTTTTTTAGAATTAAAGTTCATTAATTAGAGTTCTTATTGTTTTAAAAAGTCCGTATTTTCTAGTTGCTTGTAATTTGGAAGGTGTTAATTCCCACGATGTCCTGAGGAGATCGGTATGCAGTTTGTCATTGGTCCTTTATTGTAGCTGATATTTTATTTCTGGGCCTGATGTCCTATGGTCCACAATATAGAAAAGTGATTGGTCATTTCTCTTTCTCTTTTTTTAGAAAAGCTGAAGAAATTGAAGAATGCATATTTTCAATCCCTTCTCCTTCAACTCTCTCCACACTAACACCTATAGCACACCTCTCCTTTCACATCTCTTTCTTCCTCTCCTAATTTATTTCCAAACTTTTACTATTATATTAAACTTTCGGATCGAGTGGACATTACATCATGATGATGATGATCCTTTCATTGAGGTTCGTTTCCCGAGGGATTTCTTTTATTGGCTATTCTGTTCCTATTGTTTTTTCTCTCGGTATCTGACCTTTAATTATACATTTTGAGATGCCCACAGGCTAGTTTACTTTAACTAATTGAAAATAATCATTTCCATTTTACACAGTAGCATTAATTAAATTTGTACATTCTTTTTAACAATATATTTTTTTATCTTTAAGTTTTTTCTTAATATTTAGTTTTAAAATACTTTTCTTTTTTAATAGTTTTCTTTTAATATTTTTTTTTTCATTTGTGCGATTTTATATATATATGAGTTTGGATGATTTTTAAATTTCAATTTTTAATTCTTAAAATAGAAGTTTTTATTGTGAACTTTTAGTTTTAATTTTATTTATTAGAATGTAATGGCATGTGTGCCCATTACATATATATATATATATATATATATATATGGACTCCTCCAATATTTATAATAAAAATATTTTAAATAGAAAATTGATATTTTAATCATTTATTAGCTGGTCTAAAAATTAAATGTATATAAAATGGCAGATGAAAAGTTTTATAAACATTGTAACACGCATAGATCTGGTTTGATCCTAGTCTAGCAATCTCAAAAGATGTGAAGCATGGATCTGGCCTACAGATCCATTGCTTCAGTACTTTCTTCACTAAATAAAGTAAAAAATAAATCTCAGTTTGGCTTATTGAATGGAACTTCTGCTCAACTTATTATTTGGATATTTCAGCATCATATTATTTCCGGAATACAACTAATTATATGATTAAATCAATAAAATGTTTTTGACCCCAAACACATGACTTTAGCCTACATACTGCTGTTATAGCAGCATAATTTTTAGGTGGTGAAAAATTATAAAAAATTATGCTGCTGTAACAACAATATGCAAGCTAAAGTTATGTGATGGAGTCCAGTGACATTTCATTGGTTTACATCACAGGATAGAGGTGTTCATAGTTATCAGCAAACTGAGGATACCATAAAATATAGAAAATGAATTGTTTTCAGATCTATATAACTATGCAAGTAAGTTGGCTTAGATTGAAAACATGTGTTTTTTTAGTTTGGGCTGATAGCTTGGTAACATAACAGACAGTTAAAAAAAAGATACTGGAAAAAAATGCATTACACCCTAAAGGTTCAGGTGCAATGGTACAAGATCCAAAGTTCCTCACTAATAAAAGCCATAACCTTAAAATTATTCTGGTCATATTGGATAGGACAGGAGTCCCCAACCCTATGTCCATGTTCACCATGGTGCCCACAGACCATTTTATGTGTGCCCACCACTATCAGAACAAGATCAAAAATTATTTATCTGACACAAATAAATTTAATTTTTAAATTTTTTTATAAATTATTGTATTATATTGTAATCAAATTGTAGGACATACTATACTTTTACAGCATAAAATATAAACGTTAATTATATGTTAAAATTTTATTTTTGAAATAAATATTTTTTTGTACATTATGTGTATTATTAACAATATCCAACTATAAAATTTACATTGAAAAAATAAATGGTGCCCGTCGCCTGGCCGGTATTATAGAATGTGCTCTTAAGTGCAAAAAGGTTGGGGACCACTGGGATAGGACAACACAGAATAGAGATTTAATAAGCTATCATCTGATATCTACCATAACTTGTTAGAGTTTACAATAAGTGGCATAAAGATGATGAAAAATTATGTAACTGCATGACTGTCTATTTATTCTGTAGAAAATATATTAAAGATGTTTACTTAATCAGAACTATTTAGATTATTAATAGCTTTGGGTTTATAGTTTTCCCCTTATGTGAATAATTATTTTAAAATTATTATAGTTTTGAAATATTTTTTGTCATTAAAGTTTCATACGAATCATTTGTTTCAATAAAGCAATCTGTCCTTAAGCAGAAAACATATATACATTCAGGTGCATTTATGTATTTACACCTAATATAAGATACCATATTGAAAATTTATGAAAAATCAAAATATCATTATATGATAAAATCAGAATCAGTTTGTCGACAATCAATAATAATATTCATAAAGTTGCTCAATTATATCATTTTCTTTAAATAATAAAAAATTAATGCATTTTAATAATAATAAAAAATACTATCCTTGGGATGGTTTTTTTTTTTTTTTGTCTATTAGAATTTATGTAATTAATAAAAGAATTGTAATATATATTAAAAAGCTGATTAAAAATAAATAAATTCAAAATGATTTGAAATTTAGTAGTAGACCAAGCTTTTTAAAGCAAATTTTAAAACTGAATTATTTATATACTGAATATTTCATGAACATTAATTCTGTTACTGCTATAGTAAAGGTGAAAAGTTTAAAACACTTAACTGAATTAAACAAACTTAAAATTTTTAGTTTTTATGATGTTTTATGAAATGTGTATAAATATAATTTCTAAACAAATTATATATAAATGATGTATTGTTGATGTATTGCCTATATATAAGTGATATCATTTCATTTTGTTATGTAAATAAATACATACATATAGCAGGTGACGTATAATAACGATTATTAAAAGATATTTATATTATCTACATACAGTGTTTACTAACAATTTTTTTTGTTAAAAAAAAAAAAGTTTAAATTTATACGTCTTGCTTTAAATAAAACTGAAAAATTGAAAAAAGTAGAAAATTCCTTACTTTATTTATAAATACTTCCGTGAATTCATACTCAACTTAACACCTTGCATTGCAATAAAAACTGGGAATAATGTTCGATTTGATAGTGTTTGTTTTTATTTTTAATTACTTTTTCTTAAACAAACTAGAATTTTTTTCCAATAGTGAGACTAGCAGACTCAATAGCTAAAAGTTTGTGGATTGATTCCAAACGGAGTAAAAAAAAGTTTCTTAACATGATCGATAAGCTTATGCAAAGTTCAGAGACTTAAAGAGCTTAACAGCTTGGTTCTCCACTCGGGCTCTACCTATTATTTATAGAAAACAATCAACACAATATGATCTTTAATTATATGCTTCTGAACAATCAATTCCTCCCTCCCCCTAGTGAATCATACAGACACTCCTCCACTGATTTAAAAGTAAATGGCTCAACACTGTGGGACTATGTTAAAAAGATTACACAAATCTCTCTTACCCCATTTAAAGGAAAAATTACCTATTAGGGTGCTTACACTCTAACTATAAACAATGACTCAAATCCCCCACCTGTCCTGGGAATTACAATAAAGATGATCATAAAAAAGTTTAAATACTGGCATATGGAATCCAAACATTTGGACTTCATAATTAAATTAAATCTCACTGCATTGCCAACAAATCATTTTCTGGTCATGCAGAGGAGTTTAACCTAAATTGATTCGACATGTCCACTTTGCAAACAAGAAAAAGAAACCATTGAACATGTCCTCCATACATGTTCATATTTGAACCCGATTAGAAAATTCATCACAGCTTGTACCAAAGTTAATCCTAAGGAAATTTTTTCAATTAAAGCTGCTATAACAAAAGGACACTTCCCTGTAATCAGGATTGCAATTTTCCTCACTTTTGCCATCTGGTTATTACAATGTCAATTAATCTTCAAAAATAATAACTGTGATTTAATCTCTACATTTTTTAAGATCATAGAGAAAATTAAGACAAGAGACTGAATAGTAACTCCCATAAGAATATTTAATGATACCTGGTCATTTACCAGTTGCCTAAAACCTGAACATTCCACCCCTCAAAAATCCAAGAACACTCAATTATGAACAATCCCTTGCAATCTCAAGCACAATCAGGTATCATTGGAGGGTTAAACACAAGATTAACCATAGACAGCAATGCTGAATATCCATAAAAAACATTTTATTCATATTGTATTTCTAATTGACCAATAAATTCTATTTTAAAAAACATGATCAATTGGAAAAAAAAACTTTGATTCTACATTTGTGAACAAATCTCAATTAATGTTCCGAACAATTGAATTAATATAGAGAAATAATTTTTTGCTAACAAAGAAAATAGCAAGTTGAAGTTATTTAGATGCAAAGTGTGAAATACTTAGAAACATTTTCTAAGTTTGAATAACATTTTACAAAAATATAATTTAGTTTTCTAGTTTAAATTTTAATATTTACAATATGTATTTGAAATAAAAATTCAAATATTTTTATAAAGTGTTGTAAACTGTTTTTAATAATTTAAATACATATTTGATTTATTTTATCTATATTCTTATGAAATCAACAATATTCTTTAACTAGGCTCTAAGTTTATTGGTGAATATTGGAAGGTACTGCAGATGGAATTGATTATGAGCATGGAAGCAAATTTTAAACAGTCCATGGCAAAAGAGAAAATAATTTTTAGGAAAGCACTAGATTGATCAATTTGTATAAGTTTAATAAAACAAATAATGATTGGGCTGGAAGAATAGTGGAAACAATTTTGTATGAATAATAACATAGTACACATTAAGGAAGACAAGAGTAACAGATTAGTTCTTATAAATGGTAATGATTTTAATTTAAAAAGAAATGCACAAACTTAAAATTTATAAATGATAATTCGTATAATATTAAGACATGTAAAGATAAATTTTGCAATAAGGCTTATAGACATGTGGAGTACTTTGCAATTTATCCTTTTTTTTAGCAATATCCTCATGGTTATTTGCTAACATTAAACTTTGTAAAGAAGGTTTTCCATTAAGAATGATATTAGAAATGTTACAGGAGCATATTAATTTAAAACTACAACATTAATTGTCAACTGGTGAATCAATGACTTTGGATTCAACCCTTATTCAATCAAATCTTTGTATGAGTGTATTGAAAGAATTAAAGATATAAAAATAAATAAACACCATACTATAGCATCTTTGGATATAGAGAGACATTTTTATTGCATGCACTCAAGAAATCTTGCAGCAAAATAACTATAGCATAAGACAAATTTTATCCTTGAGATATTAAAGTGGATTGACAAAGATATAATAGCCAATATTAAAAGTAAATATTATAAGAAGACATAGGATTGGCCCATGGGGCTTACAATCAAAGGGATTATCAGAGCCACAATATTCCAATATATATGACCATATAATTAGTACTATTTAAATTTACATAATTATATGTTCATATATATTTGAATATTATAATTCTGATAAAGATTGCAGGTCAGTTGAAACTGTAAGAAAAATATAAAGGAATAAAGTTTATTTGATTGCATTGTAAAATGTGATTAATGAGAATATAAATGATATTATATATATATATCAACTGATCTGCAATCTTTGCATTGTTCTTCTATTCAGATCTTATATCCAAAAATAAATACTAATAGAACATATCTACTAAAAGAATCTTACATTTTCATAGACACTTTCCTTTTATTATTAAATTATTTCTACTAAAGATCAACTTTAATTTAATTATGTGTCCAGTTAAATACATTTTTATTTTTAGTTTTTTTTATTTAGCAAACCATTTAATTGCAATCTTAGGATTTTTAATATTTATTCATCTGTCAAAATCTATAACATTTTTTTGCAAATCTGAAGCATTATTTGCAAAAACAACTCATTATCTATAAAATTAAAGATGACATAGATAATGTTTTTTTTTACTTCCTGCAAAACTATTATTAAAAAATTTGAAAAAAAAAAAGGAATCATGTATGCTTACCTTTTTTTTTTAATGTTGTCATACTCTCTAGTGTCTTTGTTTTTTTTTTTATTTTAATAAATATTCTCCAAAATCTAGCAATGTCTTAGGTATTTATCATAAGTAACACTTATATAGTCAATGCAAAATAGGCAACTTTTATGTCTCCTTTCACTTGATAACCATCTCTTATACTAGCACGTAACTTATTAAACAGGCAAAACTCTCTGTAGAATAGTGCCACCCTGTGCCAACCAGAGTAATCAATGGATGCCAGAAGGCTTGTGCATAAAATCCTGATCTAGTGCCTACTCTAGTTTCTGGCTTGAGATCTTCATCAGTTAGGATCCTAAGATCTAGGTGTAGTGCTCTCAGACCCAAGGCTCCTAACTGACAGAGGTCACAAACCAGAAACTAGTTTGGGGGTATTGGATGAGTAGACACTAGATGGGATTTTATGTACAAACCTTCTGGGATCCATTGATTACTCTGGTTGGCAAAGAGTGACACTACTGTATGGAGAGTTTTGCCTGTTTAATGTCTCCTTTCCTGAGAATACTTTTAATTCTTGAATATGATAGATTGTACTATAAGGCACTTTTAAATCAAATTTGTTTTTGGTTAAGTTTAAAGTTATTTATAGAAATTTGTAATGTTCTGTCAAACATTCTATTTAGAATTGATAAAAAAAATTTCAAATATTACTATGACTGTTACATTATTTCTGTAATTTGATATACCATTATTATTTCCGTATATTAACATATAGTTTTGATAATAATTTTTTTTTCTTTTTCTAGTTCCTTTAAAATTTAATTTATGGAGTTGTTCCATTTTTAAAGACATAATTATTATTCTAATCTCTTCATTTAAAACTATGGCATTTCAGAAATTGTTGTGATTGTAAAGCTACTTTGCTACTTCTTTATTATTATCATTATTATATATTTTGTAGAATTTTTTTCAACATTTCAAGATGTCAAATCTATTTTTATAATGGAATCGTTTTTTTTATGTTTGCCTTCCACTATTAAGATTGAATCTTTGAAACCTTTGTTCACTTTTATAGCCTTTCTTGTCATTTTACAATTACATTTTTTAATGTTATCATTATTTTTTTCCATCATCATTTTATATAAAAATATTCACTTCATCTAAATGAGTCATTTTTATATTTTCATATTCTTTCATTTCTATATGCATAGCTTTATATTGTTTAAATTTTCATATTTTTTTGTTATTCTCTCTAACTGTATATTTCTTCCTGCTAGAGCATTTGAGGTCTTGTTGTTGATCTCATTATAGTCTCACCTATTTTCAAAGTGTGCTTATTTTTAAATGATTTTCAAATTTTACTTCAATTCATTAAAATATTTTAAGTTATGTTTTTAAGAAGTTTATATCTTGCTTATCTGTTATTATATTAAATCTATAAATACTTTGAAATACTAACTTTTGTTAATCAAAATATAATTGGCTTTTGTTGCCTTTTCATTTCGATCATCTATGTTTTTTTTCTCTATAGTTATTCTTCAAAAAAAAAAAATCCATAAATTTATGCATACCTTTATTTCTATCTCCATATCCAAATTTACTTAAAGCAATTTTATTTTTCAACTATTTTCCAGTTATAACACTAAAAACAAAAACAAAAAATGTTGTTTAGTTATTAGAAAACCTGAATTAAATCGTTGTATTTGAATTTTCCATTAAGTTGAATAATTAAATTTGCTAATCATTTGGTAAATCACTGAGATCATTAATCTCCATGAAGTTGTTTTTCATCTTTTATTTATGATGAATTTCATTCTATTTTTGCATTTAAAGTTAATCAAACAAGGTAATTTTTTTAAGGAAAAAATAAAAGCTATAACATCTAAATTTAAAAAATTCATTGTTATAGATAACTGTCAAATCTAGAGATTGCTGAATATTTATTAAGAAGTATAACTTTTATCAAAAAGAAAATTAGTGACTTTAGAGAACAATACCAGCAGACACCATAAACACCAAAGGCAGTTTATTAGTTTTAACCTGGCTGGAATGTCAATAGCTGAAGCAGTAAGATGAAAGATTAAATAACCAAGAATAGAATTCTATCTTTATAGTAAAGTAGATGTTCATTTTTTAAATCAATTGTTGTTTTTAACTTTATTAAAAAGTCTGATAATATGTCATTTGATGTTAGATAGTTTTTTATATATAACTTTGGTCAATTTGTCATGCATTGATCATCTAGAGGTCAGTGACAGCTGCTTTAGAGGCAGCTGTCCCGGGTTAGCAGGTTCACTTCCCGGCTGATGCTATGGCACATAAAAAAAACTTTGGTCACTTTTCTTTCACATGAAAGTTATCTGCAGATGCCAAATAAAAAGTCATCTTTAAATAGCATTCTGTATTTATAATCCATTGATTATCTTGGATTACTACCTTCTGTCTTGGCTGGCATTTATATGACCTCTAAGTTATGAAAATCATTATTTATTTTTCTCTATCGTAAATAAAAACAAAAAAGAAAATGTTATTAAAACAGGCAAAACTTTCTATACAGTAGTGCCACTCAGTGCAAGCCAGAGTACTCAATGGATGTTAGAAGGCCTGTGCATAAAATCTCTATTTAGTACCTTATTTCATCCAATTTTCCCAGACTAGTTTCTGACTTGTGGCTTTCATCAGTGAGGAGCCTTGGATCTGAGAGCACTGCATTTAGATCTTAGGATCTAATGCAATCCTCCAGCAGCCACTTTTTGCAGTGCTCTCAAATCCAAGGCTTCTCGCTGATGAAGGCCACAAGCCAGAAACTAGTCTAGGGATATTGGATGAGTAGGCAATAGATAAGGATTTTATGCACATGCCTTCTGGCAACCATTGATTACTCTGGCTTGCACTGACTGGCAGTACTGTATGGAGAGTTTTGCCTGTTTAAATAACAGTTATGAGCAAGCGTAAGAAATGGTGATCATGTAATGTTTAGTGGTTTAAAAAAGAAAATGAGCATTTATCTACACAAACCCATATATATATATATATATAGGGGATTTGAACACAGGCTCTAAAGCTCCTTCAGCCATCCACTCCATCTCATATAACCAATTATATGACTGCACATGTGTGAAAAAGATAAATGATGTTCAATATACCTATATCAAACTGAACCAGCACTTATCATCTCCCACACATTATATATAATCAATGCTTGGTTTATATTAATATAGCTAATATTTACACTTTAATGGACAAGCTTTAATCTACTCCATCTTTCAACTTTTCAGCCATCTATACCATTGAAAATATGATGATGGAACACCCAAATCCTTTATTAATGTCAATATTATTGTCATGCCCATGATGACTTTAAGTCATTCTGATCCCTCGTGTATAGGACCTTGTCTATTTAAATACACAGAAGAGGAATGGGCAGAATACAGACTGAATTTGTAATATAGTATTTTAAAAACAAATATACTTTAAATACCTGAAGTCTAGGTGTAATATAGGTGATTTGAACACAGACTTTCAATATCCCTTCAGCCATTCACTCCATTTCATACAACTAATTACATGACTACACACATATGAAAAAGAAAAATGATCTCAATATACATATTTTATGCTGATCTAGCACTCATCAATTGGTCCAAATCATCATCTCCCACACACACATATATAATCAGTGCTCTGTTTAAATTAAAAATTTTCACACTTTAATGGATAGACTTCAATCTATTCCACTATCCAATTTTTCAGCCAAGCATACCATTGAAAATCTGATGATGAAATACCCAAATCCCTTGCAATATCAATATTATTGTCATGCCCATGTTGTCTTTAAGTCACTCTGACCCCTGTGTAAAAGACCTTACCCATCCTTCTGTGTATATTTGTATTTAATATATATGTACCTTATATTTTGCTAGGAGAATTAATAGACATAACTACAATCTGTGAAAAAATTTATTGGCTTTTTTTTCATGTTAAATTAAGTAAATCAATCACTATTATTGGTGAATTGCAGGTGATTTGATTAAAAGTGAATTTAAAATGTCACTTGTAGTAGAAAGTTACCCAAAATGTCTTCCGAACATATTTTATTAACCAATGCGTGGCAAAAATATGTGAATCTTAATTGTTTTTCCCTTTTCAAAAAGCGCAGTTAATTTTTTATATATACAAACAGAAAATCCACACACACAATTTGTAGTATAGAAATTATACAAGATAGAATATACTAGACCAACTATAATAAAACAATATTTGAAGCATTAATTTAATAGTTATATTATGAGAATTGAACAACCAATATTAAACTTAATTAAAATAATAATCCTTTTGAAAGTATATGTATGCATGCATGAATTTTTCTACGATAAAATATATAGTCAATTTGTAAAGATGTCAGTATAAAATGATTAAATGGAATTTATTTTATTGATTATTAAAAAGTAGCTAATAGATTATTTATTAAATAAATTTATTAATAAAATTTTAAGAACTTTAAAATATAATCAAACTGATTATTATTGTATAATATACTGCTGTTATAAATTGCTTATATGTGAAATAAATAATTGTATATTTTATTTGTACAGTGATAATTTAAATTAAGGTATAACATTAAATTTTTAATATTTATTTTTAAAATGATGTCTCAAAAGTCATGCTTTTGGAAAACCCCAGACGCTCAAGTTTGCTTGCTATCGATTATTACCATAGTAATGAAATAAATTTTACTTGTAAAATTTTGAAAAGAACTCTAGGTGATATTGGATATCACAAACCACTTGATAAAATTATAAATATCACTCCCTGTCAAAATTTAAGTAGTCTTTATGCATCAAATGCTATATCCAATTAAATTTTTAAAGTAGCCCTTTTGCCTTGTCTAACATAGAAGGGTAAAGGATCTTAGTAGATATTTTGCCTAGCTCACAAAATGTATCTTCTCATCAGTGTAAATGGATAAATTACAACAATAATCGGGATTATCATTGAATATTGCTTAAAAGGAATTCAAACTTAAATATTTTAAGTCATCAATGGAGTTTATAAAATTGTCTATGAGATGGGATGCTCTACCTATAAAATATTTTGGAAATCATTTGCCTCTTCCCTAAACTTGGAATAACTTACTTGAAATAATATTGACTGTCTTTCCCTATGGATTTAATGAATGTTAGTAACATTGTACAAATTACAGACATATAATTGTTCATAAATAAAAGCTGTTTAAATTCTTAATAAAGATTGATGGAAATAATTTTGAGTCGATGTATTATTTATTCTCTGCTAGATCTCATAAGTAAATATGATGACCCAAACTTATAGCTGGAATAAATTCAACTTGCTTAAATTAATGGATTATCAAATTATCGAAAGGTATATGATAAACATCAATCATTAGGATATTATTCTCTTGTTGCTTCCTAAAGGATTAACTGGTCATTTTATGCAAAATTACAGTGCCAACATCAGCCCAGGAATAACAGATTTATAATTATTGATGCTACGGCCATGAAATATGGCAAAGATATTTTTCTAGATAGATTGTTATAACAATATGAGCCAGAACAGGAGTAATAATTGTAATTTACATAAATCTTTGGAAACATTATTCTAAGCCAATAAACAGCACATGATCACCATTATTCTATTAATCTGTGCTTCAAATGTTAATTTCCAAATGGATTACTTTATCATGTCAATTTAATGTTGTGTATGTTATTGAAATTATTGCCAATAAAACTTCAATAACTTTTGGATGCTACTTCAAAAATGTAATATGCCTAATTATAATGCTTTTGATTTGTTCAACGATCGTCTACTGAATTTTATTCTTAAATTATGGAATTATTTTCTTTATTGTAATAATATTAATAAAGTTCACAAGAGAATTCTGGTATACAAGAAAGTATATTATTATTATTATTATCATCATCATCATCATCATCATCATTATTATTATTATTATTATTATTATTATTATTATTATTATTATTATTATTATTACTACTACTACTACTACTACTATCATAGATTCTGTCTCTTTTTCACCTAAAGCATTGAGAATGATTCAGTATTGCAATTTGTTGAATTTAAAACAATTTAATCCATACACCAATTTTAATGATCACACATTGGATTATATTCTCAGTAATTTTCCTACAATTGAATGTTTAACTACTTCTTCTCTTCCTTTTTCCATTGATTTGCATCATCCTCCCTTAGAATTTTATATTAATATTAAATTTAATAGACTCTGTCCCTTTAAAACTATGAAAAGAAACTACAGAAAAGGAAATTATTTGGGTCTTTGTTTGCAATTATCTAATTTTAACTGGGAAAATTTGTATTCTTCATCTCATGTAGATTTCTGTATGAAGTTTTTTGAACAATCATTTAGTGAACTAATTGACAAATACATTCCTAAGAAAAAATTTTTAACTAACCATTTTCCTCTCTGGTTTTCAGTTTCTCTTAAAGAAATTATTAAAAGGAAATCATTTTACCATCGTAAATATTGGAAAACTAAGAACTTAAATTATTATAACAATTTTATTAATTATAGAAGATTGTCAAAGGTTATATATCATAGAGATTTTCAAAAATTTATACAAAATACTGAAAGTCATATTTCTGACAATCCTTTGCAATTTTGGTCTCTAGTTAAGGATTTAGGTATTACAAAAAAAATTACAGAGTAATAATTCTAATCTAGTCGCTGATGATTTTTCTCATTATTTCTCAGAGCTTTTTAAACAATCTAATTCTTTTACTGATTTAACTGAAAATAATGATCTAGTTGAAGAAAGGATAACATTTGATTCATTTATTGAATCTGATGTTATTTTTGCTATTGAGCAGCTTAAATTACATTCTAGTGTGGGCCTTGACAATATTCCAGCTTTCATTTATAAAGGATGTGCTGAACACATTGCTTCTCCTCTTTTGCATATTTTTAATTGCTCTTTGGCAAATAGTACTTTTCCTACATCACTTAAAATTGCTAAAGTTGTTCCTATTTTTAAGAAAGGATCTAGAAATTTGGTAAGTGACTATAGACCTATTTCAATTCTACACACTGTTGCTCGAATTATTGAAAGATGTTTATATAATAAAATTATCTTGGAGGTCTCTAAGGTTTTGACACCAGAGCAGCATGGATTTTTGCCTAATAGGTCCATTGAAACAAATTTGCTAACTATTTTTGATCACATTTCAAATTCAATTGAGAATCAATCTAGGCTAGATGTTGTTTATTTTGATATGTCCAAGGCTTTTGATAGAGTTAATCATAAAATTCTTCTTCAGAAGTTTGTAGGTTAGGTTTTTCTAAATTATTAATTAATTGGTTTGACTCTTTTCTTAGGGATAGAATGTCTTGTGTGAGGTTTAATAGTAAATTGTCTTTGCCATATTATTGCTTCACTGGGGTGCCTCAAAGCAGTGTTCTTGCACCTTTATTATTTAATGTATACATTGATGACCTAAAAACATGCATTAAATTTTCACATCTTCTATGTTATGCAGATGATTGCAAAATTTTTAGGCATATTTATTCTATTAATGACTGTTTTTTACTTCAAAGTGATATAGATAATTTCTTGAATTGGTGTGAATATAATTATATAGATATAAATATGTATAAGTGCTCCATTGTCTCTTACTCTAGGAAATCTGAAGTCTTAAGGTTTTCCTACTATATTGGTGACTCTAAAATTATAACAAATGATCATAAAAGAGATCTAGGAATAATATTTTCCAATAATGGATCTTTTCATAGTCACATTAATTTTGTGGTGAATAAATCTCTTAAAATTATAGGAGCTATTTACAGATATGGAAAAGCATTTAATAAATTTACAAAGATTAAACTTTTTATATCCTTAGTTCTTCCCATATTGGAGTATGGTACAATTATATGGAACCCTCATAACAGGACAGATATCATAAGAATTCAGTCTGTTTTTGACAAATTTGCAAAATTAAATAGTTTAGGTAGTGAACACTATGTTGATTTACTGCTGAGACAAAAAACAAGAGATCTCAAACTTCTTCATAAATTCATCTCCCAGAATATTTCTGTATCTAATTTGCTTTCTAACTTAGGTATTAAGAAACAGAATTATGACACTCATACTCACAATGTTTTTGAACTGAAAATTTGTAAATCTGATGTATTAAGATTTTCCCCTTTATTTCGTTTACCTAGAACTTATAACAAAGATTTTGGTAATGATGATGTTTTTAATTTGGATTTTAAACAATTCACTAAAGTCCTCATAAAAAATATTATCCTTGATTTCATTTGATATATTGCCTTTTTATTTATTTGTGCATTTTATTGTTTTTCTATTTTATTGGTATTATTTATTTTATTATTATTATTATTATTATTATTATTTAATGCTTATTTATTTGATTATGTATCTAATTATTATTATTATTATGCAATCTATTATTATTATATATTATTGATTATATATTAATATTATTATTATTATTGATTGATTATTATTATTATTATTATTGTTATTGTTATTATTATTATTATTATTATTATTATTATTATTATTATTTATTACTTATTGATTATGTATCTAATAATTCATTACTATGATCTATTATTATTATTATTGATATGTCATTATAAATAAAATTGAATTAATTATTATTATTATTATTATTGTTGTTATTATTATTATTATTATTATTATTATTATTATTATTATTATTATTATTATTATTATTATTATTATTATTATTAGTGAAAGTATATTATTAGTGAGATTTGGGCATAAATGTATTGTTTGTTGTTATATTTTGTATTGATATAGGTTGCATCAAGTTAAATCAATTTATAAACTCCATGCACCTATTATTTAATAGACATATTTTATGTTTTATTTGTTCTTATTCTTAGCATCACATTCTGAAACATGCTAAGTAGAAAATTAAATGACCAGGGAATATTTACTTTCATTGTCTCTAATAAAGATTATATATAATTTAATGGTTTCTATACAGTGTAGCAAAGCACTCTTGCGCTATTAATGATTTTAAACTTTATTTGTTAATTGAAGTTTGCTCCTAACTAAATATTGAAACTTTAATATATAAGATAGATAATGTAGTTAGTCATGCCACTAAGAGATACAATGATCAGATTTTATGAAATTATGCACTTGTATGGCATTTACTTATTTTTAAAAGTGTTAAGAAAATTGATGGTTCTTACAAATGAGATTACTAGTGAATTAATTTGCCACTATAACAAAACTTAAGGACATTGAATGAATAGTGTAAAACTCTCTCCACTAGAGCATTTAGTATTTGTATCACTTTATTGACCATACATATAATCATAACCCAATGTTTGATTATTTAAAGAGAACAATTAATAATATTTGTAATTATTTTGCAGAGAACTTTTGATATTAGAAGTATTTTTTCACTAATATTTTGTTGTTTTGTTTTTATATAATTATTAATAATAAACTATTTATTATATATATATCAAAGCATTGACTGGGAAGCGAACCCAGGCCGGCTGCTTGGAAGGCAGCTATGCTAACCGCTAGCCACCAACGCTTGACGTCGTTACTGAAATCATTATCTTTTACACATTATCGAAATAAAAGTGTTCATACTTCCACTTTGTTAAATTAATTTTCTTTACTGAATTCATTTGCATCCTTTATTATTTCTGTCTTTAGTTGTAATGTAAAATGTAATAAAGTATGGTGGAATACAACAAAATTCGTTTGATAACCTAATCGCATTTGAGACAAGTTAATTATAATTTTTACTTTTATATTTCATTAAATAAATACTTTAATTAGATTTAATTAAGAACCCCAAGAGAATTAATTGATTTGAGCTTACCTTTAATTTGGGAATGACAGAATTAATTGTTAGCCTTATCTAAATAAACGTACTCGTTTATCTTAGAGTAAGTCTTTGTACATTGCAATACAGTCTGCGCACATAAGAACACCATTAAGATAATCACAGTTTTAAACAATAATAATTTATTATCATTCTTAAAAGCATAAAACAAATTTATGTTCATATTAATTTACTTTCCGTAAAGATAACCCAATCTCAAACGCATTCTATATAAACGCATTCATCTCAACCCATTGTCTTTTGCTCCTGTCCAATTGCAACTTGAGCTTTGGGTTACTATATATTGTAACAGGCACATCCGCTGTTACATTATTTTTTTATTATTAAACATGAAAAAATAAAGTTCGCAAAAAAAATTTTGTTTTTTTAAAAAAAATGAAATTTAAAAGTCATCTAAACTTTATAATATATATAAGATTGCACAGATGAGAAATTAAAAAAGAAACTTTATTAAAAAAAAAGAAAAAGTTTTAAAACTAAATTTTCAACAAAAACTTAAAAAGATTTAGAGATAAAAATATATCTTTAAGTTTGGAAAACACATTAATTAGTCATAAAATGGAAATGATTGTTTTAATTAGTTAAATGTAAACTTGCTCTTGGGCATTTAAAATGTATAAGCAAAGGTAAGATAGGAGAGAAAAACAATGGGATCAGAATGGCCAATAAAAGAAATCTCTCATGGAATCAAACCTCAGCGAAAAGCCCATCATCATCGTCATGATGTAATGTCCACTGGATCCGAAACTCTACTATAAAAAGTGAATGAAGAAAGAACTGGGAGAGAAGAGATGTGTGATAGCAGTGGTGATATGTGTTAGTGCAGAGTTGAAGGTGAAGGGATTGAAAAGACTCGCTCTTCAATCCCTTCAGTTCTGCTAAAAAAGAGAAATGACCAATTGTTTTCTACATTGCGGACCAGATAAAGTAAAAGATCTCCCAATGAATAAATAAAATGGTCAACAGAATACCAATTCTTTTAGGACGGCATGAGAATTCACATTCAAATGGAAAGCAACGGATAAAGATGAACTTTTTAAAACCGTAAGAACTTTATGAACTCTAATGAGCTTTAACTATATTTCTAAAACTCCAGTATACTAAACAATAAAAACTTTAATTCTAAAACTTGTTCTGTATTTAAAATAATTGCAATAGAATCCTATCTGACCAACTTAATTTATTAATAAGGAATTTTATTTGATGTATTTCTTTTGTAAAATCATTTCCATTTTTTTTTGTTCTTTTAAGTTTTTATTATGATTTCTGTTTTTCGTTAAACTAAATTATATAAATGTTAAATTTAAGTCGGGCGTGAATGGCTATATAGATTTGTAAAGTTTTATTAGGGGAGGATAATCTTAGGTTATTCATTTCATAATTGAATTAGGTCAATGGATTGGATATATTGGTGTAATTAGTAGATGTAGTACGAGGTTCGCTACAGGCAGAATCGCTGTATATGCTGCACACTCCGGTTTTGCCTATGGAAGGGATAATAAGACAGAGACCACTATCTCTTCCTATGGAGTTTTTTTTTATTGCTCTTCTCATCAGATAGATGTAGTATTCCTATCTAGATGAGAGTCAATTTCTTCTCTTAACCTATATTTGTGCTGTCATGTTCATATTACATTGAATACATCGATATATCAGATGGATTGACGTTGGTTTAACTGCGAACTTTTGGCCTAAGGTTAAATAAGGAATAAAATATTTTTCTTTCAAATGCAATCTATGTAGTCTATTCACACTTGACATTCTAAATGCATTAAATTTAAGTTGGGTATAGACACTTGCGTGGATTCGTTATCGGTTAATTATGTTTTTGTTTTTCATATTTGATCAATATATATAGACATTCAATAAATAATGATACCTTATGGTGAGTATCTAAAATGTATTTATTCGGATGTCTTTTAAGTTATTGGTGTCAATGTGGCATCTTATGATGAATGCCATTGGGTTTCTTATAAATTTCCCTCTGCAATTCCATCAATGACTTTATATTTTGATCGTTTATGTTTATTTTAAAATGTTTTTAACCGTGTAATCTATGTAACCGATCTATACTCAATATTATAAAACAAACTTTTATAAATCCATCTGTGCAAACTTATAAAAATTAAAATGTAAATTAAAATCTAAAATCAAAGTTAAAAATGTAAAACTGATACTAAAATCATTTTTAAATCTTATATATGTTTAAATAAATGTTTGTGTGTTATTTCTGGCAGTGGTTTCCTTTATTTTGAAAATGTTTTTGGATAAGAATTATTTTATTATCTCTGCATCTCCACTGAGCTAGTGACATTGGGCTAACAGTCAGAATCAACCAGAATAAAATATATACAAAATATTTTTTTCAAACTTATGTATCTGCCTACTATATAAATTTTTCTAGGTTCAAATGCCTAGATGGCACCCTTGTAGTGCAGATATGTTAAGTCTCCTTTCTCACCCCGATCATTATAATATATATATAATAGAAAAAGCTATAACATTACAATACTAGTCAAACAACAAAATTTTATTAAAATTCTTCCACAACCATGGTTTCATTTATTAACAAATAGATATTTTCAAATGAAATTCAAGATACATACATCTATATACAAAATAAAATAACTTTCCCAACATTCACTTCAAAAAACAACTTCTTTTAACATCAAATAATGTCTTCATAAAATTGATTCTTTGATGTTAAAGGAAATTGTTTTTTGAAATATATTATAAGAAGGCTAATTTGTTTTGCATATATATGTCATAAGTATCTTGTTGAATTTGACTTGAAAAGTTCTATCTGTTAATGATTGTGAAGAAATTTTAGTAAAATTTTGTTGTTTTGGCTAGTATTGTAATATTATATGATTTTTTATTTTATTTATAATTACTACTATAGCAGTAGGCAGTATATATATATATATACGATAAACAAAACAAGTTATAAATTTTGTAACTTGCTCTTAGCTTGCATTTTATGATCACTAGATGGAGCTTTACCAATAGCTCCTATCAATCTTTTGTTTACATAAACACTGAGAGAGATAGAATTCAATATCTTTTTCATTGTATCCAAACTTTAGACCATGATGAGCCAACTAGCTTGAAACCATGGTCTAAAGTTTGGAGACAATGAAAGAGATATTGAATTCTATCTCTCAGCGTTTATATAAACAAAGGCTTGATAGGAGCTATTGGTAAAGCTCCATCTAGTGATCATATATGATTATTAAAATAAAAAATCTTTCGTCAAAAAAAACATATGATTAAAAGTCTAAAAGTTTTATAAAGGAAGTAAAGAGTTTTATTATTATTATTATTATTATTATTATTATTATTATTATTATTATTATTATTATTATTATTATTATTATTATTATTATTATTATTATTATTATTATTATTATTATTATTATTATTATTATTATTATTATTAATTGAAATATAAGTTAAAAGTTTAAAAAACATAAATCTCTTTTTATTTAAGTTAAAGAAAAAAAAGTCATCTTAAAACTAAATAGTGAATGGATCTCAAATTATATACATGCGTGCGACTGTAAATATAATGTATTTGTATTAAAGATTAAAAAATAAATGAAAGTTAAAAAATTAAAAAACACTCAGCGATGGCTAGGAATTAAAATATAAAAACAACATGTTTGCATGGCTACTAATTAAACGATCTCCAAAAACATGTAATTAAAAGATTATCAAAGGAATTTCAATAACAGATATAACTGGAGGATATCAAAGTGTCAACACGTCATATGTATAAATAGTCAATTTTTTATCGGGCAGTTAGTTGAGTTTGAGTTGCATTTGATATAACAGTTCAGTACAATCTGTCTGTGAGTTATATTAGTCAGCTTATTATATATCCAGAATTAAGAATGCAGTGTTAAAACCTTGGAAAACACAACTTTCTCCAGCCTGAAGTCCAATGAAAACAGCCAACCTACCTGATAAAAGTGATGCCTGTGTAACAACCTGAATCTGCTCAATATCTAATTGTCTTAAAGGAAATATCTCAGAATAATCAGCATCAAATCTCCACAAGAAAAGTTTAAATCTAACCAGTTAGCGATATCTCATTAGAAGGAGCAAACAGCAAGAAATATCCACGTTCAAAATCCTAGGTAAAAACATTTTCTTATACTCATTTCTAAAGTAGCCATATTTGTAAAGCCTCAAGAGTCAAGTTTAAGAACTCTATAGCATACATAGATGAACTACTAATATGTGTTTAAAATGTTTTGTGTTCATATGTTAGTATATAGTGATTTTATTGTATTTTGTATTTCAAATATTATTTAATGCTTTCTCATAAGATATTATAGTGTGTGAATTTAAAATGTGTGTTTGTTATAATAGTAAATAAGATTTATAAAATATTTAAAATTAGTTTAATAAATGTTAATTTAAATAAATTGTCTTTAAACTTAAAACTTTATTTGTCAGTCAATTCTTTTCACCACTAATTGAATTAAAAAAATAGCTGAGCTAGTTAAGGGATTTTTTGAGGGCTAGATTATGGGCCTACTGTCTGAACATGTTAGTTTTAGACTAGCTGGCACCTGGAGTTTACTCTGAAACAAATAAAGTGTTTGGATAGTAGGGGTTTGAATCTACAGCTGAGGTGGGCCATGATCTGGAAATGTGGTCATGTTATGCATTGCATAGCTTGATCTGATCATGGGTACTATTAACAGCTCTGCTATCAATAATTTTTCCCACTTTGCTCAAACATGCCAGTTCGTTCATGTAATATTTATAATTAAATAAGATTATAAATTTATTACAAATAAGGTTGAAACCCAGCTAAACCAAGCTTGCAGGTTAAGTGTGAGCGACAATGGATCAAACCCAGTACAAATGGCTTCTCCCAATGTTGGGTCTGGACCTAAAAAACAATAGTAAAGAAATACTTTATTTTTTGTTTGAAAATTTTTTTTTTAAAAAAGCTAAATTACGTATGTTAAAGTGGTTTAATTTTTAAAAAAAAAATTGACTGAAAACTTTTTTTTCTTTAAATGAAAAGATATTTGGACATTTATGCTATTTAAAATAAATCATTCTGTTAAATCAGAGACAGTTAGATATTTTGGGGAGAGTTAAAGCATTAAGAACAGGTAGAGAAAAGGACAAGGGGATGGAGTTAGTCGTATGTTTCCATTTTAGTAAGAAATAAATAAACAGTAGTATTTAAATTTAGTTTAATGTAAGTGCTAGTTTAATAGAGAAAAAAAGAAATTGAAATTTTCGAAAATGGAGCCAAAAGAAAGCCCGGTATATTAAAAAAATCACCAGTTAGTGGAGAAAGAGAAAAAAGAAATATCTGAGATGCAGATGATGATGAAAATGATGATGAATATGATGCAAGAATTCAGGGGGAAAATCAAGCAAAGTCAGCAAGAACTCAAAGCAGAGATACGAGAAATGAAGCAAGGTCATCTAGAATTTAAAGCGGAAATGAAGAAAGAAATTAATCAGGTCAAAGGAGAAATTAGGGAACTCAGAGCAGAAGTAAGAGAAATAAGATGTGAAATTACAGGAAAAGTAGAGGAGAACCAAAAAAGCATAGATAGATTTAATTAAAGAAAGTCAGGAAGTTGAGGTGATAAAAGACATGAAAATTGAATTAGAATCAGATAATGTTGCAACAGATAAAGTAGAAACTTATGTAGATCAAAAGGTAAAAGATAGCATAGAAAAGTTTTCACAAAAATTTAAAAAGATTAAGTTAAAGGTTTGTCTTAAGTGAAGAGTTAAAACAAAAAGAAAACATAGGAAAAAATATTCTCGGTTAGGAAAAATACAGAGGTCTGTGAAGCTTAAAGGTTTTCTAATCTATAAAGCAGAAAATAGAACAGAATGGAAAAGAGATAAAGCAACAAATATTAATTGAGGGATAGATGTGAGGATATGGAGTATAATTTATGTCAGTGAATTAGTAGAAAAAAAGAAGGAACCACCTGACATAGTTTAAAAGTTAGTAATCGGGTGAAATAGTAATGGAAACAATAAGGACCAGAAATGGACTATGAGTTGAATATAATTATTTGACATAGGTGATAAGCCTGAATCAGAATTTCACTATTTAAAATGATGAATTGTGTCGTAAAATAATAACAAGGAGGTTTTATTGAATAAAAGTTTTTTTTTCCCTGTCATGCACATAGTAATTAAGAAATGCTCATAAATAAATAGGTCAAATTAATGATTTAAAAGTAAGGTTTGTAGGATTAAATAAATGAATAAAATAATGTAAATATGCAGAATGAAAAGAAGTTAAATAAATAAGTGTAAAATATCCGTAGTAAAATAATAAAGAATAAATCGTAATAAACTAATAGATTTTTTTTGGAATACATGCAAATTAATAAAAGGAAGTAAATAAATGATTTAAAGTAATCAAGAGCAATAAAATAAAATAGTTTTCTGAATACACACACATTAAATAAAGAAGTTAAAGTAATGGTCTAAAAAATAATATCGTAAGACTAATATAAATAAATATTTAAAATAATGTTCATAAGGATTTGAAAATAATATTGTAAGATTAGGTTAACATAAATAAATATGTAAAATAAGGTTTGTAATGATTCATAATAATATTGTAAGATTAATATAAATAAATGTTTAAGATATTGGTCATATGAATTTAAAAATAATATGGTAAGGTTAAAATAAATAAAATATAAAGTCAATCTAAGTTATATTAAGAATGTATAAGGGTTTGAAATTAAAGGGAATGAGGGCAGTATTGAAATAAGTTTTAGATAAGGATAAGTGAAAGCTGTTGGCTGGATAAAACTTAGCACTCATAACGGGACTTATCAGGGATCATTCTTCTTTTAAAATGTACACTGGGAACATCCAGCATAAGCTGCAAGTCACTTGGACAGTTGATGAATCCTGCCATTCACAGCAACCTTTTTTGTCAAAGTACTGTCAAGAGTACAAGCACCTGAAGCTTCGGTTTTCATACGTGTAAGTCGGTATAAGCCAGCGAATCTGCATCTGCCTCATTTCCAAAAGATCCCTGTATCACAAAAGGATGCTGTCCTTGTGGTTGTTATCCAGGACTAAGACCATTGTAGGCAATGTTGCCAGCATTGAAAGAAGTAAATTTTAATTGAAGATTGCCCTTAGCATGTAAAGTGAAAGATATTAAAAAGCAAACTTAGAAAATAATAAATATTTAGAAGCAAGAATTAAAGTTATCAGAAAGAAAATGGTCAAAAATGACGCATTTTACTCTCAAATGGAGGTGGTGTAATGTATCAACATTGTGTTGGCACATAATAATTTTGTTAAAAAATTATTAAAATAAAAAATATTTCATCAAAGAAAACGTATGATTAAAAATCTAAAAGTTTTATAAAGGAAGTAAAGAGTTTTATTATTATTATTATTATTATTATTATTATTATTATTATTATTATTATTATTATTATTATTATTATTATTATTATTATTATTATTATTATTATTATTATTATTATTATTATTATTATTATTATTATTATTATTAATTGAAATATAAGTTAAAAGTTTAAAAACATAAATCTCTTTATTTAAGTTAAAGAAAAAAAAAAGTCATCTTAAAACTAAATAGTGAATGGACCTGAAGTTATATATGTGCGTGTGACTGTAAATATAATGTATGTGTATTAAAGATTAAAAAGTAAATGAAAGTTAAAAAATTAAAAAACACTCAGTGATGGCTACTAATTAAAATATAAAAACAACATGTTTGCATGGTTACTAATTAAACGATCTCCAAAAACATGTAATTAAAAGATTATCAAAGGAATTTCAACAACAGGTATAGCTGGAGGATATCAAATTGACTACATGTCATATGTATAAATTGTCAATTTTTTATCAGACAGTTAGTCGAGTTTGAGTTGAGTTTGAGTTGCATTTGAGATAACAGTTCAGTACAATCTATCAGTGACTTATATCAGTCAGCTTATTATATATTCAGAATCAAGAATGCAGTGTTAAAACCTCAGAAAACATATGACTTTTTCCAGCCTGAAGTCCGATGAAAACAGCCAACCTATCCGATAAAAGAGATGCCTGCATAACAACCTGAAGCCGCTCAATATCTAATTATCTTAAAGGAAATACCTCAGAATAATCAGCGTCAAATCTCCACAAGAAAACTTCAAATCTAACCAGTTAGAGATATCTCATTAGAAGCAGCAAACAGCAAGAAGTATCCACATTCAAAATCCTAGGTAATAACATTTTCCTATACTCATTTCTAAAGTAGCTATTGCATTCTAAAAGCCTCAAGAATCAACTTTAAGAACTCTATAGCATACATAGATGAACTATTAATATGTGTGTTTAAAATGTGTGTGTTCATGCATTAGTATATAGTTATTTCATTGTATTTTGTATTTCAAATATTATTTAATACTTTCTCATAAGATATTATAATGTGTGAATTAAAAATGTGCGTGTGTTATAATAGTAAATAAGATTTATAAAATATTTAAAATTAGTTTAATAAATGTTAATTAAAATAAATTGTCTTTAAACTTAAAACTTTATTTGTCGGTCAATTCTTTTCACCACTAATTGAATTAAAAAAATAGCTGAGCTAGTTAAGGGATTTTTTGAGTGATAGATTATGGGCCTATTGTTCGAACGTTAGTTTTAGACTAGCTGGTGCCTGGGGTTTACTCCAAAACAAATAAAGTGTTTGAATAATAGGGATTTGAATCTAGCAGCCGAGGTGGGCCACGATCTGGAAATGTGATCGTGTTATGTGTTGCATAACTCGATCTGATCATGGCTATTATTGACAGCTCTGCTATCAATAATATTTCCCACTTTGGAACGTGCTAGTTCGTTCATGTAATATTTATAATTAAATAAGATTATAAATTTATTATAGATAAGGTTGAAACCCAGCTAAACCAAGCTTGCAGGGTAAATGTGAGTGACAATGGATCAAACCCGATACAATATATATATTCTAACTTGGTCCGTTTGTATCTTCACTTCCAGGCAGTATATTATATAAAATAAAACGGGTTCTAGCTCAGTTAATAATTAATAAATAAAATATTCAGCATTAAAATTAAATGTTTCACTAGCTCAAATTTAAAATACGACTAAGGCTCAGTTTATAAAAAATAAATTAAATAAATATTTAATATTTTTATGAGAATTGGAAGTGAAAATACAGGTGACAAGATAGATTATATTGAGCCAATATCCTACAGGATACTATCTCAATGGCATAAGAACACTATCCCCCTTTATTACTATTTCAAATAAATAAACTTATAGTATTCTTACGACTTTAATAAATCCTACTCACTAAGATTAAGCTAATAATTAAATCTTAATCTTCTATTTATAATAATTTATCTCAATAAAATCTCAGGTTCATAAATATATTCTAAGTTAATAAAATTTACGGTAGTAAAATATGAGAAGGGATTTTATGTCATAATCTACTACACTTAAACTAATAATAATAAATAATAATAATATTCTTCATTATATAACTAATTCTGTATATCTTTTCTTTTCACTATATTTTTATTACCATAATAAATAAAAATAATAAAATATCATAATATAATATTTTATTTTCATATAAGAACGTAATAAATATGTGGTAGCATTTGATAATCTGATAAACAAAAGTGTGTGGCAACTGATAGCATATAATTCGATATACTATTATGATAACTAATTTATGACCATAAGATAATGTAAAATTATGATTACTTAATTAAATATTCCAATTCTTAAAATAATTCTTTATTTATTTCTGTGCAAAAATATTGTGTTTAATTTTATTGACTCTGTGTTCGAATTCATGAAGATAGAAAAAATAATAAGCCAAACACACAAATTTTGAGAAACAAATTTTAACAAAGTTTATTATGACATTAACAACATAACAATTTATTTACAATATGTACATTTAAAACATCTTAAAGGTTTGTACCATTATACATTCTTTATATTCGAACCTCGTTAAGTCTTTACTCTGACTTAAATATAAAAAAAATGATAAAATAATACAATATTATTAATCCCTATTTGATCAATCTTATATAAAAAAAAATTACATTTATTTAATGCTTACTCAAATATATTTTACATACTTTAGCTATTATTCAAGTATGCTTCTTTTTTTATTAAACACCTATAGAAACATAGCACGGATAAACATAAAATAATACTAATAGAAAACATGGATATCCTCTTTTTTACTAGACAATTTCACTTTAGCAATATTATCGATATCATGTAAAATATCTATTGATAATTTTATTTTTAAATTATGGATACTATTGTTCACAAACACTGTATTTATTAGCTATAATACATTCCATTATAACAATATTATAGTACTATATAATTATAATTACTGATACATTCTCTATTATTGAATAAATATAAATTGTACCTAAACTTATTGTGTAGATCAATTTTACTTTATAGCATTATATTAAAAATATGCAGTACTCATTTTTTAAAAAGATTGAAATAAATATTTTAATATTATTTAATATTTCAAAAGCAACTTTGCTTTACATATTTTATTCTTAAGATCTTATATTTATTTCCAAAATAAAATAAATCTATAACATATTTTATGATTCTTTCATTTGAAGGCCATTGGATTTTCAATTCCAATTCATACAAATTCTATTTCTTCATACAAGTAAATGACCTCATCTCATTCCAAACAATTGCATATCTTTAACTCTAAATCATCTATTATTTTCTTTTAAATATACCATACTGTACAATGTAGCTACTTTTTGGAAATCTAGATAGCGAATAGATTTGTAGGATGGGAAGAAAAACTAGAGTATAACTCATAACTCACATCGAATAAACATATACCATGGCACAGTGTATTTATAAAACTAGAGGCAAGACCTATTCTGTCTAATGTTCTCAAATACTATAAATGATGTCAAGCTATTCCTTCAGCTTTATTGAACATTAATACTCCAAGAAAATAAACACTGTCCAAAATAAATATGCAATTGCAGGGCTTTGTTAACTACATTGCACATCTATAAATATTATAAAATACTGTTCATATTCCTTAAATATCTTAACTTAATAATCTCCTGGATTCATGCCCACCATATTATTAATACCAGGTCACTATCCTATTCTTATTTTCCTAAAGATTTATCAGGTATTACATTGACAAATTATTAGCTTGCATATTCAAATAATAAATAAAATTCAACTATAATTAGAGCAATCTTACTAATCCATAAGAAAAGTTTGCTTACTTCATTATTCTATATTCTTAACCACATACAAACTAATCAGATAATACTTGAATATCCAATAATATGAAAGTTTTTTACAAAGAATCACACAAATATTTATTATCATGTTGGGTTATATTACTATTATAAAATCATAGTATGCATATTCCAAATAAATCCTGATCTCACAATGTTTTAAAATGTTGTACAAAATGTGTTAACATATAATTAAAACATTTATACTTTATTCATTATTATTCATAGGCAATCTAAAAAGAAACAAAATATACATTATAAAATTATCAATATTCATTAGTTGTTACCAAGTGACATTAGCTCATCATTATCACTTTTTGTAGTCTTCTTTTCTCCAACTAGATATAACATTGCATACATAAAAACAAAAAAAAAAATACATCCATGCTTCTATTTAAATGTCCTAATTTAAATTATTAAATATTATACTATAGGATTCTAATATCATAAATAATTAATATTCCTTATTAATCAAAAATTTACATTTTAACTAAGTTAATAAATAAAAAAATCAAGACTATAATTACGTATATCTTCAATTAACTCTTCAATTGACGAAGGTTCTTGATAAAGTTAAAAAAAAAATGTTTATTATTTTCTCGAGAGTTTTTTTTTAATGTTCCCTTCAAGAGCACTTTATTTCTTCAAGAGCCTTCACCTTCCCCTGTTGCTATGATGATGAACAAAACAATTTATCGGATGGGCGGCAGTAAGCAATTTTTAAAAAAATACATAGTAGTAAAAAAAAATACGATGTCTTTTTAAATCTTGAAAATTAAACAAAATAATCATCAATCTATTCTGGAATGGTTAATAAAATAATAGTTTATAACTTCTATAGTTCAGAATGATGATTATTAAAATCGTAATACTAAAAAAATAATCACATGAAGCTTCTTAAATTTCACATATAGGAGTAGTAATGCATTATATTCCATTTGGTTTAGCTTGATCTATCCAATAAACTTTTGTGCAATATAAATATATTTCCATGGTTCCATCCTTTTATTTAATCATATATTTACTTTCTTTATAGGTTTCTTCCTTAGTAAATTTATTTCCATTTAGTATTTATTTTCAGCATTTCATTATTATCTTAATTTTCAGGTTTTCCAAACAAACTTTTATAACTGCGTATTAACCCTTTTAGACTTTGTTTTTTTTATAATATATACGCTTTAGTAAATATTCTCTGTGAGTTTTTTTCTTAAAATAATTTCTTGTAGAATTATTTAATGTTTCCTTCACAAAGGATATAACATCTACTTTTAATATGATATTTTCTATAAAATTATCATAAAGTATACTTGTCATATTGTTTCTTAATTTTGGACAAGCTTATCTTACTATATAAAATAATGCATCTTTACTTTTAGACAGCAAACAGTTTTTCCATTTAAATTTTTTGTATAATGTCCATACTGCTATTTTATTCATTAGAACAGTCCTCTTGTTCAGCATTAATGAAAGTGTATCAACAAATATTATATACATTTTTAAAATATTATAAATTGAATATATTTTACTTCTTGGTATATCCATTATATTATTGCGAAGTTCTAAATTAGATTTTGATAAAATACTCCTGGTAAGAAAACTTTTAAAAAAAACTAGTACATATTAAATGAAGTTATTAAAATATTTTTTTTTAGTTTACTCTCTTTTTGCAAAATACTTTTTTAAAATATCAATTAGCTTTGCAAATAAAAAATTAGAAGAGAGCACTAAAATTAACTAAAATAATAAAATTAAAATTACAATCACCTTGATAGCTTCTGATATGATTCGCCTACCTTTAATATATTATTAATCACCCCCTGATAAATCAACTACAATGGTATTTATACCCTGTAAGAATACCTTATCCTATTGGTTGATTCTTACTTTTAGTTTGATATCAAATTTGCATATGTTTCAGTTTTACACAATTAGATCTCAAAATAAAAATTATGATGTATTAAAACTTAAAAAATATTATTTAAAATATAACTTTTAAATCAATTATTACTTTACTAAATTACTTAAATATTTTAAAAATAACTTTTAAAAACAATATTTAATAAATTATCCCACTTTTAATATTTAATTTATCTATTTTTTATTTTAACAAAATATTTAACTTTTTTTATTAACTGTATTCGTCTATATTACATTATTTAAAACATTTTATATGATAGTTAACTTAATATTTAATATTTGCTTTATGCTAGATGATAATTCTATCCAATTCTATAATGCAATTTTATAATACTTTGAACTTGACTAATAAATGCTAGCAAGCGTGTGCAACTCTATATTACATAAGTCACATGATTAATAATCAAGACAGACTATCCAATTTTTCTCTGTCAGGGAATAAATAAATTGTTAACCTAATTGTATTAGATAAAATAATACAATTATAAAAAATTTGGAAAAATAATTTTAAAAATATAGAATCAAATACAACTTTCACTACCATAAAACTTACTTTTTTTAATATATACGATATTAATTGTGATTATTAAATATGATTATAAATTTAAATATAATATTTACTTAATTATAAGTTTTAAAACTATTAAAATTGAACTTTTTAAACATTCTTTTAAATATTTATGGCTGAGTTACCATTATTTGAAATATACTTAAGTTTTGTTATTGTATTATTAATATTAGAGGACATTTTATTTTCTTTGAATATACATATATATAATCTTCTAGAAATGCAAGTCAAAAACTATCAGTTATCTGAAAAATAGACTCATGCCAAAAGAAGAAATGTTGCAAAATGCAAATTTAGATAATATAACCTTAATGAATTAAAAACTTTGAAAAAGAAGCATGAAGTATTTGAGAGAGATTGGGCTGCTCATCGAGATAGAGTGGAGCAGATTATTGCTATAGTGCAGGAATTTCAATTCCCTACAATATCATGATTCATCTTCAGCAGACACAATCTGTCAGAGAATTTGTGTAAGATAGGCTGGGAAATCTGACACAGAAAAGATGGTATATCTTAGCTGAGATGGAGAGAATCCTAGAAAAGAATTGATATTATCACTTGAAATTTTCCAAGAGAGCTGTACCATTTAATAATTGGTTGGATGGTGCTCAATAAGATCTAGTTAACAGGGATTTATTTATGCTCATTAACAATTTCAACAAACCTTGGATGAGGCTGACAAAGCATTTAAATCAATTGCATTGGTTCTTGAAGTGCAACAATTTACCTAACATAAAAGAGCCCTTGAAAAATACTTATTCTATTCTTACAGCACAGTATGGTGATAATTCACTGGAGCTAGAAGAAAGTTCCAAATTGGATATCTCCAGAAAGTGGGATGAAGTATGATAGCTGGTATGAAAGAAATATCAAGTTCTTCTGCAGTAACTGGTTAGACAGTAATCTAACTAACACTTTCAATGCAAGCTGAGAAGACTAATGTTGTTGGTCCCGGGACAGAACGTAAGTTAGATGCAGTTTTATCTATTAGTGAAGAAGTAACTGGCTTAATTGGCTTATTAGAAGATCAACTAAATATATTAAAAAATGATCAGTAAACCATTATTGCACATAAACCAAATATATCTGAATTGAGCAATATAACTAGAAAGCATAAGAAGCTATGATTTTTGAAAACAAATATACTAAATGCACAATGGAAACTTTGTATGTTGGCTAGGAGCAACTTCTAACATCAATCATCAGAAATATCAATAAAGTGGAAAACCAGATTTTAACTCGTGATTGGAAAGGCGCAAGTTGGTGAAAAACTTAATAAATTATGTCAATCCTTTAATCATTTTCATAAGTCAATAGAAAGAATGTAATATGTAGGAATAGAAATATAAATTAATTCATTTTATTTGATAAAATAATATTGTGTGTACACATATAACTGTTTGTCGAGACTTATTAACTATTTAATAAATAATAAATAGCAGGTGCAAAAAATATATTTCAAGAGTTAGATAAATTGTAATTTAATTTTTTAAAAATCATGATAAATATGTAAATAAATTAATTATTTTTGTTTTGGAGCAAATCCAAAATATAACTTGAACTAAGTTTTATTTTTATTTTTTTTAGAAAAATATTATTTAATAAAAGATAAATTTATTCTTCGTGGCTTTTAATACATCGCAAATGTAATAAAAAAAAAACTTTTGTAATAATTTTAAATATTTATATAATATTTGTTGTTCCCTCTTTTTTACTTTTTGTCATCCTGTATAAATAGATGTTTGATATACTTTCAGGATTAACTTGCAATTCTAATTTTTTCCGTTTTGAAATTCTAATTACCGTTTTTTAAAAACTGGGCAAATACGGATATACAAAATTAATAAGCTTTAGATAGTGTAATTTATACGTTGTAAATACATTTAAATGTTTGGTAATGGTGCTAATTTAATATGAATAAATAAAAGGTAAAATGGCCTTTAAATAATTTATTGTCAGGCAAAAGTTTTTCCAACAATCTTTCGAAGAGAGATAGTGAAAAGTCATTAGGTTTTCCAATTAGCAAGTAGCGAAAGCTACTAATTAAGAATAGCTAGATACCCGTTTACTAACCAACGGATGATTTACAAGATTGTTTGTAGATGATCTACTTGAAAGTTACAAGGGTGTCAGGAACTTTGAAAAATGGCAATGTTTTAACCAGCCCTAATATAAACCTCAAATCATAGTTAGAGTAATTTGATACACTAAGCAGTTATAAGATGAGGTACAAACTAAATTTTATATTATACAGATAAGTCAATCAAGTATTTTACAGCCTTAAAAAACTAATACAGTAAAAATTATTTTAATAATAATACAATCCTTAGGAAATCCTAATTAACGTTTTTTTATATAGATATTATCTTTTTGTGAACATTAGAAAATGTTAAATAATTTATTTTATATTATATGGTATAATAATTTAATGATACTTAATAATTGATAATATTGAATGTGTGTGTGTGTGTATATATATGACTGTGTGAGTGAAGTATTCCATTGATCTGCATTCTAATTTGTGTATAGAAATGCTTCACATTAAATCTTTAAGTATTTTAATTTTTTTTGTATTTTTAATTTTGGAGTTATGTCCTGTAGTTGTTTTGGTATTATTAATATAAGTTAAATCAATATCAATCCCTTTTAATGACTATAATTATACATTTTTTATTTGTAGAGAAAAACTGCATTAAGCTAATGGTTAGAACCCATCTGTCAAGCCCATAATCTAAAATTCAAATCCAGATTGAGTAGAACATAGAACTTTTATCCCAAGATTTCAAATAAACTTAGAATTACTTTTTCAGGTAATTAGTCTATAGTTATCTAAATATTGTTTTGCAGATGGACATTCAGCTACTCTTAAGTAGAAGATACATTAAACATGGAAAAACACTCAATGTGCAGTATGTGATGCTGGATAAGCCTGTTGATTGAGGTCTTCTTCTCTCACACAGAGGCTAAACTCTCTATACAGTAGGACCACTAGTGCATTCCAGAGTAATCAATGAATACAAGAAGGTTTGTGCATAAAATCCCTCGGTGTAAACAGCTTGTGTAAGCATAAGAAATGGTGATCATGTGATGTCTTCTTCTCTCATGGGTGTGCTGTTAGAGAAGCTTTTTTCCTACAGTAGATTATTTTAATGACAGATCATAGAAGTAACTTGGCATTTGTTTCTTATCTAAAGATTCATTATAAATTAGTAACTTTAATATTATTGATCACATATATATTTAACTACTTGAAATTATAATTAGAAAAATATATATTGATTAATAACATTTACTATTGCTATTGAAGTTCTAATTATGAATGACTTTATGATGCTTACCATTGTTTAGTGCAATGGTAGAGGACTGACTTTTGGGGCTCAATATCCCAGAATTTCGTCCAATTTCGATATCTGAAATTTTTATGAACTCCCGTTCAATAATACAATACACTATTCGATTACTTATTTTAATAACATTGAGATTTAAAGCAATTTTCTGTAAATTGTATTATTTATTTAGTTTCACATGTTTGTTTTTAATAATGTTTAGTAATTATTTTTTATTACATGCAGAAAAAAAAACTCATTTAAATTATAAAATTTTATGATTTTCTATTTTTTAAATTTATTACGATAGAATTTTCCATAGCTATAAAAAAAATTAAGATTTTCATTTCAAATGCAAATGTTAGTAGTTGGCAATAATAGAATTGTATATATTAAAATAGACATCTGTTCAATGAAAAATGATTATGCCGCCTTAAACATTTGCCTTATGATATAAAATATGACAGTAACTGCAAAGACATATATATATAATAGATAGACAACTGAAGTCTTAAATTGAATCTCAAGAACAAGAGAATAATATGGAGAAAAGAAATTAGGCATTTAAAAAAATGAATTAAACTTAGTGGAGATTTCTATTCTGCAGTGAATTAGTAATGGTTGAAGAAGATAGTGATTAGGCAGTCATTTTTTTATCATAACACAATAATTATATTGTTTTAAAAACCAACCGTAATGTGAAAATAGACTTAGTTACTATTATATAAAAAGTTAAATTCTAAATGTTAAAAGACTAAAAGAATCCGTAGATGATTATAATGTATGATGAAGTGAAGAGAGCTAATTTATAAAGTAATAGTTATCATACCCAAGACAAACAGTAAAATCAATAAGATACTAAGTTTATAATTATTTATTATACTTTTAACAAATAAATATTTTATCATCTATCTCTGTTTATGACTATTATCAGAAATGTATTTTTTTTAAAAAAAGAGTGGAATTTTGTGGAATTAAACACTCATCCTCATTATATAGGGCTGCCAAGTTAACGTCAACAATTAATGATTATATGTATAACATTATTATTCGTAATTTTCAGCATACTATACTGGAGTGCCTTATGATTGCTTTCAATTGCAAGAGGAACAAAGCTCTCATCCCATAATAATGTTAACTAATATAGATTTTAAATTACAAAATATAAACAAAGCAGAAAATGCTACACAAAATAGAAGTAAAATTATGAAGAATATTAAAAAAGGAAAGGGTAAACTCTGTATAGTTTTTAATATAAGATAAGAAGTATAATCAATAGATATAAAAGATTTTTGCCTAGCTGTGATATTTTGGTATTTCTAAACTCATACAGATTTGTGAACTCATAATTACTTGCTACAATTTAACCAATGGATGAATTTGTAAGGTAACATAAAGCAAATAAATAATCTGAAAATTTTATTTTTAAAAGATAAATTATTATCAAGATTATTATTTTATAAAAAAGGTAATATTACATCAGTTTGTTAAGATATTAATTTTCTATGTTAAAATTAAGAAATTAGAAAATGAAAGTCTTTAATTATATATGCATACCATATATAAATAACATATTATTAAAAGATATCACAATCACTATATATATATATATATATATATAGTGATACATATATATATATATATATATATATATATATATATATATGGGACTTATTTCTGGTGTGAAGATTCAGATATGCCAAGCCTCTGGAACACCTGATAATGGAATATTCAAGTTGAAATAATAAATGCATTGAAAAAATTGTCAGAATTTTTATGATACTATAGATTTCAAAATGCAGAGAATATTGATAAATATGAATCTGATTGGTGGCATCAATATGTAAATACTAAGAGAAATAAAAACAGATTAGAAAATGTATCAAATAATGTTAATATTATTTTAATGCCATTGTAAATAACTATAATAACTCCACTAAAATGCAATAAATTAAAGTTGTATTTAAAATTTTTATTATAGCAATGCAATTTTTTTGTAATATATTGTAACAGTGTGGGCATTTGCTATGCCAATATTACAAGATTAAATTTATATTTAATTAATAGGAAGTAATATTTAATTTCCTATATATTTTTATTATAATAATGGGTATTTAATTGAATTAAATGTTTTACTTTTGTTTCAAAATGATAACATGAAAATTATAAACAATTTTCTTTAAATAATTCTCAAACATTAATTTTGTATGATATGAATATTTTAATGTATTATAAATGTTTGTGAGAGAAAAGTATAAAATCAGATAAATAATTTCTTTTGTGCTCTCTCTTCATTAAATATAATTACTAATTTCAATTATAATTTTTGAAAATGTATTAAGATAATTTTTTCTCTTCAGTAAATTACTTCATAAATGTTTACTCTAACTTTTAAGAGAGATAAGTAAATAAAGTTTTAAAAGAAAAAAAAAATTTAACATTTTGTTAAATTTTGTTTTAAGTAATTAGAGTTGCTGATTTTTTTTGCCTTTCATTTTATCTCTCTCCAAAAGAAAATTGGTGCTTTCAAGATCAGTGTAATTAACCCAATTATACTTCTGGATGACAGAAGTTGGTCTTTTGGCCAATTTGCCTCCTGGTAAATTTTTCTGTAAGCATTATACATTAAAATGTGTGTAAAATGGTATATTTTATTATATATAAATTTCACTAAAAAAATTATGGTAGAAGGCAGGAAATTCAAAAGTCCCACTCTTACAATAGACATAAGCCCTGCCCTGAGATGTTATGCCTGTTTCCAAGGCTATAAAACATTCAGCATTTTATGGTATTGCTTAAAGAAAATAGTTCCAATGATGAAAAACATGTTTATTTGTGAATTTATTATTTTAGATATTTTTTTTACAATAATTTGCACTATATTTATTAGATATCAAGAAATATAAATTATTAATAACTTATTTTAACATGGAATACTTTATTTTCAAAAATATAATGTTATATTAGCAATGAATAGCCTGAAGCAATTTACAAGCTTAGCTTCTACATAAGCAATCTACTTATACTTATGAGTATGAAAATATCACAATTTTGCAATAAATATTCAAAAATTTTAAACTTTTAAATCATAATTCATTAGATATAAGAGAAATAAATAAATATTCATTCATATTTTTAAAAATAATCAGAAATAACAAATATTTTGTTGATTTTATAAACTGAAAATAATCTTTCTAGAAATGATGACATGTCAACTCTTTGTTTTGATTACAATCTCATTTTTTTAATATTTACAGAAACAAAATGTGAACATTTAAAATTTATTTCAGTAGTAAAAAATATCTATCAAATAAAGTCAAATTTATTATTTCTGATAAGTAATAATCATTTTATCATATATTTTACATTGATGTGTGAGCCAAAGAAAAACATCAGAAAATTTTGTCTTACAAGAGGGTTAATCTAATTATTTTGTTTTCCTTTGGCAGAAAAAAATAAAAAGAAATTTTAAAACCATGATTGAAATTTTTTTGAATTAAAAAAAGGAGTGAAATATCTAAACAATTGTTTTATAAAAATAGACCTAACTGGTCAGTGGTTAAATGTTGTCATGTAGAAGACCATATTATGAATGGTTTGAAGACAGTTGTTCCAAAATTAGGAGTATGAGGTAGTCAGAAGACCTAAGTGTTTTGTGAGAAGCAATCTTGATAAAATTGCTGAAAAAGACAGTAGGAGAAAAGAAGTTCCTTACATAGCTTCTAAAGAAGAAGAAGATATTTTATCCAAGCTGTTAGCACACTATGAGTTTAGTTATGAAAATGTTTTCTAAGATAACCATGTGCTATATTTAGCTAAACACTATCATCATCCTTCATGTAATCTGCTTTACTGGAATAAAATGTAAAGAAGATAAATGCCCTTAAAGTAATATGTAGCAAAATTTTGTCTTCAACTAAGCACATGAGTTTCTCCATGTGTTATCCTTACCTGAAATTTTATTGGAAAGAAAATAAATAAACTCTGGTTGTTTGTTAATCTGAAAATACTGCATACCAAAATGAGACAAATTAATCATGTCATTGTGTAGAAGTCTTCAAAAAGAAAACTTACCTAGAAAAACTGAAAATTATAAGTGCAAAGAATTTCAAAGAAATTTAAATCCATGGTTAAAGGTATTTTTATGTGCACATTACATTTTCATTCATAGTTAAAAAAGATTTTTTTATAAAAGCAATAATTTTATAAAAGTAATAATTGATAATTTTGAATAATTTTATTAATTTAATATTTTCTTGTGAAACAAGTTTTCTTATCAATTTATTTTTCTCTTCAAAATTATAAGAAGTTTTTTGAAAAATTTACTTTTAATAAATTTAAAATGTTCTTTTGAAAATGGTTTTTTATTTGATTTTTTCTCCAAAACTTAACAAATGGTTAATTAAGCTAAGCTAAAGATTGTTATCTCTGATTAAAGGAAAAGTTATTTCCCCTCTTTTGTTATTCAAAGAAATAAGTCAATGAATGCAAAAAGTTAATTAATTTAATGAATAAAAATCAACTTGTTAAAAATTATAATTTTTATGAAACTATTTTTTGATAAAATAAATCTTAAAATTTTCATATTATCATGTCATTTTTTATTTCTATTTATTATTAATTATTAAATTAGTTTATTAAATAATTGTTTAAAAATATTCTAGTCTTAACATCTTTATTCCTTGAGCTACCTGTTACTGAATTGGCAGTGTGTGTGACTTGATTTTATTACAGCTTATAGTTTGAGGAATTGTTTTTAAATTGTCCTGATAAAGTTATTTAATTATAGTAAATAAATCAATTATTTTATATAGTGTGATCTTTATAAACTGTAATATTTAAACAGCATTAAATTGTTGCACATGCGCTTTGCAGATTTAACTATAAATGACTGAATACTAACACTTCAAACACATGATAAAGTCTTTGGAAAAGATAGAGTGGCCATCTATCTTTTCAAACCCAAACGCTTTTGTATGGGCTAATCTTAAGTGTTTGAAAGTGAAAGCATGAAGATATTAAATAATCACTTTAAATTATTTTTACATGCTTGAATGAATGACGCTAGTGAAATTTATTAGAATTTACAATACATCATTTCAAAAATGACATATCGTAAATTCTAATAAAATTCAAGCATGTAAAAATAATTTAAAGTGATTATTTAATATCTTCACGCTTTCACTTTCAAACACTTAAGATTTGCCCATACAAAAGCGTTTGGGTTCAAAAAGATAGATGGCCACTCTATCTTTTCCAAAGACTTTATCATGTGTTTGAAGTCTTAGTATTCAGTCATTTATTAATTATAATAAAGAAAATCTATAAAATTATTTATAATAAGTTGTTATATTTATTTATTTATTGCTCACAGTTACAATTCATAGAGTTCTTGCTTCTGAAGCTAGATTAGAGCATGAGTATTAGTTATATGGATATTAGGACTATTGGTAATCTTGTATGGCACAAAAGTATCATCTTTAAAGTCCATGCATTACATTTTATTTTTTATTAGAAATTAAATGTATAATTGGTCAGTGCATTAATGCTACTATATGGCCAAAACATTGATGATGATCAGAATGTTTCAGTATCTCAACATGTTATATTATGATGGATTAGCAATTATGCAGGTACATCCAGATAATTGGGTTGGATTTTTGCCCTAAGTTTGGCAGTGGCTAGATAATTAGCCCATCTATAGTAGATTCCTTTCAAATCTAGTCACAAGATTGACTGATTTTAGTTGTTGATTGCTTATAATGATGAATTATTATTCTGTAAAGCTGGAGATGCACTTTATGATTTTGTTCATGCTGATTCTCTTAAGTTCTATATTCACCATATTCACTGGATATTCAGTATTTATTATATTTGATGGTTTAGTTTCTCATATCAATCATTGATGATTATGAAATGGGGATGATGATGTTATACCATCTAACTTCTAATTCACCTCTATCTGTATCATTACACTAATGTGTGGATACATGTTGTAATAATTATCAATGAGCGATTGTCTGCCCAGAGTCAGATGTGATGAACATGGGTTGTATTTGCTGTCTGCATGGAAATACAGTAATAGAAAAAATATTCTTTTGAAATTTTGTTATTATAATTGCATAATTACTAAATATATTGGGCAGTGATAATTATAGATAACACTTAAATTAATCTAATGTCTAAATAGAATTTATTTTAACACTTTTTGCTTTGCAATATATTTCATAAATGTTCTCTTAGAATTTCTTGTTAAAATATTTAATAAGACTTATGTTAGTGTTATTCTAAAAAAAAAAAACTCTAATAGTTTTAGCAAATAAAACTAGAAATTCATATATCTAGCGAACTTGTTTCTTAAAATGTACTAGTCATAGGAAATGCACTAGGAGTAACTCACTCTATTTATTCTTTTTCAAAGGCATATATTATCAGCATGAATAATCAATGAACAATAGAAGAATGTCAATTACCAGAAACTAATATAGAAATTTGAATGTGGCATTACCATTTTCTATCCATTATTTATTCAAGCTTACAATAGAAGGCTATTTAATAGTTTAAATACTGTAAATTATTTTTTTCAGTGCAAATGGTAAGAATAAGTTGAGAAAATTATGTGATACTTTATTTGATATAATAACACAAAATCATATAAAAAAACACACCCAAAAGAGATATATTGGATTTAAAATATGTTGGAACAAGTACGAGTTATGAATTCTAAAGCACTCATTGACTTCCAGTTACAGCTAAATTTTTTGTTAATAATATACAAAGTTTTTAATATATTTATTGAGGAGATTAGACTAGAAGTGGTACACATACAGATAGTATATGAGTCAACTCAAAAATTAATGAACATATGATAAATTGAAAATTGATTACATAAAAAATTAGATAATGTTCAAGCACCAAATTAAGAACTGAAAACTATTGTTCCATTAAGATGATTTTCAAATATCAAATTCAGAATTGAACATAGTTGTCCCATCAAACATAATATTTAATATGTTTGAGCTTTATTGATCGTAAATAAAGTTCTATTGTATACATACATAAATTTTGTTTTACCCATAAAGTAAACGCACATAATCATCATCGTAATAATAATATCAAATATAAAGATAAATAGAGTAATTGATAAAATAGATTTATATTTGAAAAGCCAATTAATATTCATAAGGAAACTGTCGATAAACAACTGATATAATTAAAATTGCTCAAAATAAAATACAATATTTAAAAAATTTTATAAAAAAAATTTCCGAACTATTTTAACTTTAATAACATGATCTAAGAAGTTTGTTAAATAAATTTATAAATGCCAAGTAATAAAAACTCAGTGAGAAAAGGAATCAAATTGAATTAGAGGAACATTAAGTAGATTGTGTAAAATAAAGTAAAAAGTATGTGGTGGTGGGGAGAGGGTATCTATATCTTTGAATGTTTAGTTATTTAGGAGATCATGTGACAAGTGATAGTTTGAACTTTTATCTAGAAACCTTTAGCTCCCAAGCCCATATCTTTATAATTGTGATATGTGAGCAGGGCAAGAAAGAATTTTAAATAATCCTAAGATAGTGACAATTATAATTAATGCTTGGAATGATTTTGGCAAATGATGATTTTTTAAAATTTATTGCAAACAATTTTTATTCGCTAATTTTTTTCATTTGACTATTTTTTCTATGAAACCATTCTTATTATAAATATTCAGAAATAAGTAATTAAAGAAAATAAATATTCAGAGATAAGTAATAAATAGATCATTTTCTGTCTACATAATGAATATCATTCTTAAAAAAAAAATAATGTTACTTATGTTAGTTGTTCGACAATGAATCATTGTTTTCTAAATTTAAAATGCTTATTCTAATTAGATTAGTGATACAATAAAAATAAATTCAATTTTTGTGAGATAAAAAAAAATAATCTGAATATTTGAAACTTTTAGTAAAACTATAAAAAATTGTCAGTAATGTTTTATGAGATCTCTCAATGTAGACATATTTCAAAATTATAATTAGCAATCCAAATAGTTGCAGAAAGAATAATTATTAGTAGAAAAGGCTTTCAGTCTTTGGTATGAGGAAGGCTTTGTACTCTAAAAAGAATGATTATTGACAGAACATCTTTCAATATCATTCTTCTTTGATACTGAAGAAATGAAGATCTCATCTTATTATTCTTTGAAAGAGTACATAAACATCACGCTGCTAAGTCTTCTTGAAAAAAATATTCTAATAAAATGGAATAAAATAACTCACTACTATCATCTGAGTATAATAAAGTCATTCATTATCCTGTAGCATTTATGCTTATATTTCAATATCTCATTTATTTTTGTGATTTGTGGTTTTTGTTTTTACTTGAAAGATTTTATCCATTAAAAAATGTGATCAGTATGAGAAATGTTCAAGTTAAGCATTTGAATATAGTGATATTATAAATTTATTTAATGCACATTGATTATATAAGTAATATTTACTAAGGCAATAAACCTAAAGCATGTGCGGTTGAAAATGCATAAGTTTGTTGTTAAGACCTGTAGAGGTCCCTACCTTCGCATTTTCAACCGCACATGCTTTAGGTTTATTGCCTTAGTAAATATATATAATGATATTGTGGAATGTATTCTAAATATATATAGAAAATGTGATAAACATTAGTAACTAATATTAAAGCACTGTTACCCTCAATAATTATCATTAATATTTAGAATTACATCCTACTATATCATTAGTATTCAAATGTTTTATATTTTGATTGTTGGATCTGCTTAAAGTAGAAATCTTAACATATGAATATGAGGATGAAAAATTCATGAAGTGTTGTTCTGTTGTTCTATTTCTGTTTATTTCAAAGTTGTTTTTCCTCTGCAATAAAGTCATCTTTCTGAGAAAGGGTGTTTGTGGCTTTTTACTTGTAGTATAGAAATTGGTTGTTGTTGTTTTTATCTATTTATTTATCCCCTTCCTCTTCCCTCTTTCTCTTTCTTGTTCTATATCACACATTTTGCTATTAATTTGTTTTGTAGACAGTAAATTCCATTACAGCATTTTTCTGGTAGGTAAGAAACCAATACCTGTACGTTTTGGCTTATTAATAAACATTTTTATCAATTCATATTGATAATAAATAAGCTTACAGATATACCATTTTTACTTTTTTTGATGATTTATATTTATCACTTTTATTTACCAACTTGTTTGCTCTTAATTAAAGATTAAATGTTTATACCAAATAAAGCATTATAGAATTTTATATGCATACTTTCAATATCTGAAAAATAGTTGAAATCTCAAAATAATACAAAAAGATAAAAGTTGCTTATATTTAAGAATTATATAAGATCAATCTTTATCGTCAAAAATTTACTGTATAGCTTTATATCCATAAGACCAACTCATTGGAGTACAATTTTAAGCTTATTTAAATCACAATTCATCTTACATATTTAAAAATACTGATATTGGATATGACTGTACATACTCCAAGAAATTTGATAATGGAGAACTAGTACTATGTTTTGCATATGTTTATATAAAATGAATAAAGTAAGCCTCTCAGAACTGATATGATTACATTTCTATTTTTATTTTGATGGATGGCGATGTCAACTATTATTTTCATTTGGTATTTTATTACATTAGGCAATGTCATAGACTACTCTTATAGGAAGAACATTGTATAGATGGGTCAAAGTTCTGAGTAGAATAAGCCCTGATAAAAAAATGTATTCTGATTAACATGCTGGAGCATCATTTCATTCTTCTGTTATGCACAAGGAATGTCCAAAGAAATTTTAGCATGATTTGATTTGATCAATGAATTTGGATCTGTGTCTCATGATTCCATCTTTAGAACATTAGAAGAGACTAATCTATATCTAATTTTTATATAGTATCTCTAATATTGTCAATAATATCTGTTCATCATCTGTGATATCCATTCTTTTAGGTGGGAAACAGTTAGTCTCATTGCTTTTACTTACCAAGAGCTTGCCCTGATGCCTAATGTTAATTGAATTTGAACTATTACCTCTATGTTACACAAGTTTGATTTACTTTTTTATAAGGACAAATTGGTCTTCAATATTTCTGATGCTGTGACACAGATAGTAATGGATAAACTTAACATTCCTATGCAGATATGTCTCTCCCTTCACATTACTAAAAAAAGTTTACAAATATTTATTACTTTTTAATTGAGGTTGAGCAACATCTTCGAATCTCCATAGACGTTCAGAGATATGGACTTGCAAAGTAATGCTTATGACACATTGATGATCTGAGTAAATTTGACCACTGTAGGTTTCTTGAAATTAGTTTATTTTCATCAATACTTGTATGTTCTTCAATATTTTATTTAGCCGAAGAAATACTGTAACCAGGGAAGAGTTCCTCTCAAAGTGTAAAAGACAGGTTAAAACATTGAACAATTTTTAGCTTAATCTTTCACAACATTATTTAATTAAATGGCTGTATTTTGATTATCAAAAAAGGTCCTCTGAGTTTGCTAATAATATTAGTATATAATGATATTTGAACAAATAATACAAGAATTTGTATAGATTTTTTACTTTCTCATAAGGTCATTAGCAAAAGTCATTATAAAATGAGAGCAGCAGAAGCATATCCATTGCATTTCATGATTTTTTGACTGACATTAATTTCTAACAAAGAGAATGTTTTTACTAATCACAAATGTCCAATCAGAATCAAAACATTTTACATGCACCAGCTGATGTATTGTGATTAATGTCAACTATAGAAATATCCATAGGAAGTTAGTCTTAACTAAACTAGATCAAAGGGAAGGATATGATGCCAAAAAGATAGTTATAGTGTTCAACATATTGGCAATGCACAGGAGACTTTATCCAGTTTTTCCATTGGCATTTCATTCAATTCATAGATGTATCTTACTGATAAAAACTATAAATGCAGAGTTCATTGTGTTATCATCATTATGGGGATGAATTGAAAGGTTGTATATAATACTCTATTCTAGATTGTAATTGATATAAACACTTCTCTTGACTCAAGGAATAAAAAGGATAAACTAATCCCCATTTCTGATACGTTTTCAACCCAAAGTTTAAATATTTATTATGATATCAGTGCCTAGTATTTAAGTAATGACTATATCTAATCTGGTCTTAAAATTAACACATTTAGGCACAAATTATGTCCGACCTTATCTTTTTTAGCAATATGTGGAGGCTACATGAATATTGTATTATTTATCATAAGTTTGAAAAGAAATAAAATTCTCTATGTACACACACAAAAAAAAGTTCTAAAAATGATACGCTATAATAAAGTGTGTTAAGGAAGTGGCAAGCAGTGAAAAATATTATCAATGATAATGAAATCTTATCACTTGGTTGCATTACTTTATTGCATAGTTAATATACATACGCTATTTATTATACAATTATTTAATCTTTCACTCTATTTATTTTAAGTGAACCAGCAGGCAGCTGTTTTTGATCAAATGTATTGCGTTTTAATTAATAAAATGAAGCAAACTGAATAATAAATCCTAATCAAGTTTTGTTTGTTGATTTATTTATTTATCTATAATTTTGGTGGTGGAGAGAGGTAAAATTATAGCTATTTTCATTTTACATATATGTGCGAAAAGAGTGAACAATCTAGTTCCACAACATTTTCATAAATTAATCAACTTTGTATATAATAAAAATTTATTTATAGTATTCTTTATACACATATACTCTAAAAATTTATTAAATATAAAAAGCTATTCAATGCATTTTCTTGTGTTACATACAGTTTATATTTTCTAAAATAAATTAATTAGTTTCAAAATATCATCCATTATAATTAGGGGTAATCCATTTCAGGCTTGATGTTAGGACCAATGTTATTATCCAAATTAGGAAAAATAAAAAATATAAATGTAAAAATACATATAGAAATATTTGAGCACATATTGTAAAGAAAACTAAAACTCATTTTTAAAAAATATAAACTTATATATTCTAATAGAAATTTGATTTCAAAACTTCCGCTCTCTTGTGAGGTAACATTCAGCTGTGCTAACAGTCTCACAGCATCTTTTAAAACTGCAAACCAATTCTTATCCTGAATCCAGAAAAAACATACACTTCTGGAAATAATCTTTCTTTGTAGGGATAGTATTTGTACTAAAAGATATAGCAAAAAATTATTTAAAAAAATTATTTAAACATTTCACAAATATTGCTTCTTTGATATTATATCTGCTACTTACTCTTGATTACTCCACATTAGTAAATGAACTTCCATTAATTCCATAATATTACAGAATAAATTACTCAAGTTAAACTTTATATCTGTTCACTTTTTAATCTGTCATTTGTTTCCTTTACTACTGATTTGTTTTGGTTTTTTTGACATTCTCTGATTCATGTCTGAAAGTAAATACATGTAAAAAAAATTAATAAAATTTAACAAATTGTAGAATAAAATTAAGTGCAAATAAATATACAAAATATGACAATGAAGTCACTTTACTCAATGTTTAAGTGCTATGAAAAGACTTATGCATGTGATTTTCTATCATCAGGAACAGTTGTATCATTTTTTGTATCTCATCCAATGGCATTCATCAATTTAGCAATTTTACGCATAGCAGCTTAGTTATCCATCTTTTTTATCAATTTCATTTTTATTTTTTGTGGCAATATTATCAGATTTAAATTTGGTTCTTATTGCTTTTATCTTAAATTATTACAATATATGCAATCAAGAGAATATTTTAAATAAAAATACAGTTATGTGCAACATTTTTATCACTTGAGATATAAAAAAATTATATGATTTAAAAGTGATAAATAAGTTTTAGCAAATTTAAATATTTGCAATTTTTACCAGATTTTTATTTGGATTTTTTTTCTTTTTTGACATCAACATTAGAAGACTTCAAATTTGATTTTTATGTCTAAAATTATTATAGTGCTTTGTACCTAAGACAATATTTTTAAACAAAATATATACATTTTCAATAGTAGAGGTATATAAATTAAATTGATAACTAATCTTTATGTAGCAAAGATGTAATCATTGTAGTTCTATAATCTTAATTTATATATTTGATCTACTAGTTGCGTACTCTAGAAGGTTTGTCTGTGGCAGATCTCACTGTATTCTTGGATATACACATATTTTGATATGGTAAATATAAAAAATTATGAAATAGAAGAATTTAGGGTAATTACTGAATAAACTGCTATTTTCCTGTTTCAATATTGGTAGGACTCAAAGGCAAATAACATTAGCAACAATTTACTTTTTATTTATTGACTTCAACCAAGAGTTAATTTCTGTAGAAGCTTTATTAAGTCTTTCAATTATGTCTTTGCATGTATAGATTGGTAATAGTTAATGTGTATATGGGTTTTATATGCTAACACCTACATAAGTTAAAGACTTTTACATTACACTTCTCAAAGTGTGCAGTCTTTAACTTGTTAATAAAATTTCAAAAATGTATAAATAAGTCAAATAAAGACAGTTTTATTCATTGATCTGAAAAATAAATTTGTTAGGGGACTTGTAATAATTCCATTTTCTTCATTTTAATTGCTTGAAAAATTACTTGGATCGGCAATCTAAAAAAAAATCTTGTTTGATATGTCTTGATGTGATGAAACTATGTTTTGAATTATTGGTTAGCTTGATCTGCTCAAGTCTTCTATATCTTTTCTATTAATCAACTAATATATGGTAGAATAATTTGTAAAGAAAAAAGTAGGCACTGCAAAGGAGTAGATATGAATGCACCAGTAATATTTCTCATATGCATCTTTTCTTCAAAATATACTAACACTAAACTTTTTAAGGAGGGTTGTTTTTAAGAATTATTTTAGATGTTATATAGAATTGTAATTCTTAATTAATTAGAACAAAAGTATATGTATATTTGTTATATCTGATTAACAGTAACAATTCATATTAGGAAATAAATGATAGAATATTATAATTATTATACTACTGAATTGTAGAATTAAAAGATTGTTCTGGATCAGTACAATCGATAAGAAAATGTAAACTTCTGGAACTGATTATGATTTATCTATATCTCATTTTTATTATCATGAATTAGCTTATACTTAAGTAAAATATAAAATATTATATAATAGTCTAATTCTGAATTGTGAACTATGCAGCAAAAAGCTCACAGACCAGTTTCGGGTAAAATTCCTTCATCAGCTGTGTTAAGTCCGACAATAGTTCTGATGGGATGTGAATCTTATTAACATTAAACACATTTTAATTTATAATATGAAAATGAAACATGTATAACTTTTAAATAACATGCTCTTTATAATTAACAAGTATATATACTATTATGATTTGGATGGATAGGAATTATATTCTACTAATTATACTATTAATATATATATATATATATATGAGTGTATATGGGTGTATTTGCATGCTTGTAAACTATAAAGAGCATTATGTTTAATAGTTGTGTGTATTAAAATATGCTTACAGTTGAAGAAAAATGTTCATTAAAATCATTCCTGTGAGCTTAGTATGGTTATGGTTAACATTTAAAAATTTGAATATTATTCAATATCCTATATCTGTTTAACTATATTTATAACATTGTATGAAATTGTTGAGTTATATATTAATTATTTATTTTTATATCTGTGCATCTGATTAAAAATAAAGAAAAAGCATGGACTCTGCACTGGTGGTAAAGATTGCATCATAATACACTTATAATTGTATTTAATAATAAAAGTTTTACTGCCCATCTGATTTAACTCCAATTTATTTAGAATTTTTAACTGCAGGTAAATAGTGGAATGACTATCTGAAAAAAAAATCTGGATTTGCTCACAAACATTTAATTATATGAAAAAATTTACAAGTTTTTCAGATTTAAATTTCAGATTAGAGACGTGATTTTCTATTTTGTGTTTAAATAGTTTGTTACTATGATACATGTGTGTTTATACTTTTTTTAATATTTTGCTATCATTTATCTTGTGCAAAATTACAGATGTATATTATTTTAATAAGCATGTGTTTTTATTTAATTTTAGTTATTGTTTATATTAGAAGATGTATATTTATTTATTGTGAAGTCAGTCATTGAAAGGATTAAGTAATGTTACTATGATTCATGTGTAATTATATTCTCCTAATATTATGTTGCCTCTTGCCTTGTGCAAAATCTACTTTTTAAAAAAACAAAAATCACAGATGTACATCTTTTCAAAAAAATTCTTTCAAATTAATTTGTTTATTTGTTTATATTAGAGTATTTCTATTTATTTATTGCATAGCCAGTTATTCAAAAGATCATTCTATGCTTGAACATTAAAATGTCAGGTTCTACAATACTTTTATTAAATTGCCCATATAATATCATTTTCTTGTTTTTCTCAAGGTGCATCAATTTAAGAACATTTATCTAATAATTCTGATATTCTTACCACTAGATTAAACTTTTCATGGTTTTTTATGTCATTGATAAATGTTTTTATATATTAAATTAATAAAAACAAAAACAAAAAAATGGCTAAAATTTGCTGTTACAAATGCTTCTATGGTTCATGTGTATTTTTCAGTATCATATTGCTGTTTGCCTTATGCAAAATCTTTTTTTTTTTAAAAGATATACATTCTCCAATAAATTTGTTTTAAATTAATTTTAGTTTATTTTTTTTTATAATAGATTTCTAATATTTAATGTGAGACTAATATTCAAAAATTGTGTAATGTTTAAAAACCAAAGTGATAGAATGTGCATAACTGTTTTAATTAATTGATCCATTTAAATGCTAAAATACTAGATCATAGTCATATGATAATACACTATTTTGTACAGTTTACACAGTAGACATGATAGCTAAAGATTTATATGTTGAAATTAAAGTTTTAATTTATGGTACTCTTATCTTGTTTTAATTCAGTAATAATAAAATGGGCCATTAAAAGAATGAGAATCAAAGAGATCTGGGCAGCTATTATTGATATAAAGTGATAAATAAAGCCATATATTATTATTTTTAGAAATATTGCAAGACACTGATTTAAAAAAAAAAGGAATATCTCTGCTGAATCCTGACAATATCAAGCTAACATATTTATCACTATTATGAACTCGATACTAAAGTGCATTGATTTTAATGAAGACATTCATAAAATGGAACATTCAAAGATTGTAGTTTATTTAGAGTATTCAAATTGATTACTCAAAGTGAGAACAAGCTGATTGTTGTAGTGAGCATGTATTTAGTAAATCTCAAAAATTAAATGCAGCATTTATTTACTCATTAAAATTTTCTATATTTAGTAAAATTGTTTTAGTCCAATTTTTTGGCTGATCAAACCATCAAAAAACTATTTATTCTGGGCTTTGCCCCACATGTGGACAGGAATAGATTAAAATATCTTTATTTATTTCATTTTTTTAAAAAATGATGTTTGATTTTGTTAAAGATTATGAAAAAAAAGTTTCTAAATTGATTTAAAATGGTAGCAATATAAAAGCTCATTAAGTCTAATTTAAAGGTGTTATTTCTATAACATGATTTGATGTTAAATTTATTGTGTTTTCATGTCTTCACATGTTAACATTTATTTCAAATATTAATTAATTAAAAATTTTTTATTCTTAAAACATTCCTGGTGTGAAATTTTCCCTCAAAGTTATCTTATATGTTAGCAATCAGTTATTGAAAGTTTTATATGTAATAGGCACACTTTTATGTTAGACAGTGGTAAGCTTGAAATGAAAGCTAGTGATGGAAGTAGAATTCAGCTATAGTTTCACAATAAAATTATTGCAAATGTATAATTAAGTTATGCTAGTAATTGGCATGTTTTCTGCAAAGCAAATCATTATGATATAGCCAGAGAAGTTGCTTTGGTTATCATCATAAAAAGTTGTAATAGCTTTAATGTTATTCAAAAGTATATTTGATTCTGAGCTTATGGCATTAAATAAAGAAATGCACAAAGCAGTGGTAATTTTAATTAATAATTTTCATTTGATATGATGATTAGTTATATAATAATTAAGTAAAATACTTATAAATTTTTATCTTCACTTTGTGATTGGATGACTAAATTACAATTTTTTTCCCAATAAGATAACTATCAGTTGGTTATAATCTTCAAGATATTATGATCTGATTTTGATTTTAAGACATTGTCTAATGTCATTTTTGTTGCTCATATTTTAATATTTCTTCAGTGATGTCTGGCTTGGAATTTTTTGGGGTTAGTTTTTTTAGCCAATATTTTTTTTTCTATAATTGAGTCACACTTGTTTTCTAGATTGATGATTTTAAAAACATTCACTGCTTCTTATAATTAAAGTCTCTTGTTTTTATTTTTCTATGGTTATGACAGAAATTTATTTAATGTCACTGTTATGCATAAACAAGAGGCCTGCAGATACTAAAGTTTTTCAAAAGGCTTGTCTGAGGTTTTGTGTTTTTATTTAATTTGAGAACATACAAATTTAAAAAATTGATTATTAGTATTTCAGATGGTGTTTTGTTTGTGATTATAGTTTGAAATCATGGATTAGGCTAATAGCATTCTAGCTAAGTACATATTGTGAAGTATCTTTGATGTTTTAGATATTATTCTTTCAATTTCTATATTATAAAAATTTGCTAATTATTGTATCATGAATTTGTCAAAATGTTAATGTGATCCCATTATTTGACACAATAATCTTGTGATTGTGATAAATAGCAAAGAGCTTTCTCAAGATTTTAGTAAATGCTATTTGCATGGAATGATAAATTATCAATTATCTTGAGTATTATTAATTATTGACTGTTATACAAAGAAAAAGCATAAGCAGTGTGAAGTCAAGATGAAATATTCAATCCAGATCGATGGCTGACTTAACTTATAACTGGAATATATTATATTGCCAGGTAATGTGTTCAATTGTGTCACTTTACATATAATTAAAAAAATGATGCTGGCCACTGCATGCATATATATATATAATAAAAAGTCAGATGTCACATGACATATATAGCTTGCACTTACAAATATGTAAAATTAAAGAGCAGGCTAATGAGCTCTAAACAAGCTTTTTTTTTTTTTATTTTTATGATAAATGCTACTACAAGAGAAGGCATTCAAATCATTTTTATCTTGTATTGTCCCCATCCCAGACCGATTTCGAAACCGGTCTGGGGATGGGGACAATCCAAGATAAAAATGATTTGAATGCCTTCTCTTGTAGTAGCATTTATCATAAAAATATATATAAAAAAAGCTTGTTTAGAGATCATTAGCATGCTCTTAATTTTACATATTTGTAAGTGCAAGCTATATATAAGTCATGTGACATCTGACTTTTTATTATTACTATTATTATTTTGCTGTTGGGGCTTTGGCTAAATTAAATGGCTAAGCCTACTAATATATGGAGTATCTGAATTAAGTTCAGGCCCATATGATTTTTTCAGTTGGAGAGCTGACTTTAAAGACAGACAGATGTCTAAAAGTTTCAGATCTTCTTGACAATTAACTTTTAGATAAATGCTTAGCCTGAGTTGGTTTTTTGAATCTAATGTCCCAACTCCTCACTGAAGAGACCTATAGGTCGAAACCAGTCTGGGGATGGTGACAATCCAAGATAAAAATGATTTGAATGCCTTCTTTTGTAATAGCATTTATCATAAAGATAAAAAAAAAAGCTTGTTTAGAGCTCATTAGCATGCTCTTAATTATATATATATATTTGCTAATGTAAAATTACATAAAGAAGGTTATCCACTTAGAATAATTTTGGATTTTGGAGGGTCTTTTGTGTATAAGACTAGTAAATATATAGCTAAAATTTTACAAGATTTATTTGGATTTGGAAAATATTCTGTAACATCATCATTTGATTTTGTTGAAAAAAATTAAAGATTTAAGTTTGGACTGTGATGATGTTTTAGTGTCATTGGATGTTTCTGAGATGTATGGATCTACTGATAGAGTTGATTCAATTAAGATAATTCACCAAGCTTTATTGGAGAAGAAAGTGTATAATCAATTAATATGTTTTCTGATGAAGGCTTTAAATTTTATTGAACAAAATATTGTTGCAACCTTTAATGGTAAATTTTATAAGATGAGTAAAGGATGGCCAATGGGATTACCAATGGTGGCACAGTTATGCAGTTTTGTTTTGCCCTATTATGAAGAAAAGATTTTAAACAAATTTATATTTATGGGAAATATTAAGATATACACGAGATATGTGGATGATGTTTTTATATGTGCTTCTTCAGAAATGATTGATAAAATTTTTGATGAATATAATAAATTAAAAGGTCTTATCTGGACTATGGAGAAAGAATATAATAACAGTATTAAATATTTAGATTTGATAATTTCAAGGAACAATAATATGATTGACTATAAATTGTTTATTAAACCTATTGAAACCAGAGTGTATATTCCATATTTATCTAAAGTGCCACATAATTATAAAATGGCTGGTTTTAGGTCTTTTTTACATAGAAATAATATTTTGTGTAAATATGCATGTGATAAAAAGAAAAATATTGAAAATTATGTAAGTGAATTATTAAGTGTAGGTTATAATATAAAAGAAATTTATCAAGTGGTTTGTCAATTTAGTAAGAAAATTAATAGAAATACTGGTGATGAAGAAATTGAGAGTAAGAAGTGGATTTCTTTGCCTTTTTATAATAATAATCAAGTAAAATTTATGAAAAAGTTTATAATAGTATATATAATGTTTCATTTTATGGATCAGGTAATTTAAATAGAATGGTTAATAATTTAAAAGATAAGTTGGAAAAAAATAACATGAATAATATAATTTATAGAATTTTTTGTGGGTGTAACTTATCATATGTAGGGGAATCTAGATGTAATATGGAGAAAAGAATTAAAGAACATAAATTGTTGTATAAAAGAGTTTTGAAAAATGTACAAATATGTAATGATAATAATAATGAAGTCAAGTTATATACTGAATCTGTTTTTTATGATCATGATAGAAATTGTAATTTAAAATTTAATTTTGATATAAATAAAATAAAAATTTTAGGCCAAGAGAGAGCATAATGAAAAAAGAAAAATTAAAGAGGCAGTTTTTATTAGTAGGTATAAAAATACGATAATAAACAGACAGTCAGCAAATGTTAGGATTAATGAATTGTGGGATATTTAAATCGACATGTGTTTCCGGTTGGTAATAGATGATTCCATTTTGAAAGTTGAGTTGAAAATGATTATGAATATAATCGAAAATATTTCTTTATGAGTTTTTATTTATATTATAAATTGTTTACTGTTGTTTGGAATATATTTGTTTCGTTATTGTATTATTAATATTAGCGGACATTTATTTTGTTTTATATATATATATATATTAATGGGTCAATATTTCTATTTTGATTATTCTTGGGTGATCATTGTATAATAAATTTAGTACTTTAATTTTTTTCTATAGAAAAAATAATTATTATAAATCTTGTATTATGCATCTGCATTGCTTCTACACATTTAGTATGGCTAATAAATTTCATTATTTTTTAAAATATGCCAATTTGTATTTGCATAGTTAACAATTTATAAAATCCTAAATCAGTAATGGCTCAGTTAGTAATAAGTTTGTTTATTTTGAAGTTATTTTTTCATCATATTATCTTATTTACGGCTACTAAATTTTGAATAATTGAGATTTTTTAAATTGCTGATGTTATGTCCATTAACAACTGTATATTTTAAATGACTTACCAGGATGCTTCTTAGTTGAAATGACATAAGAATGATTTTATATTGATCACAAGTGCATCAAGTAGAAAAATTAGATTACTGTAGCATTCTTTGATTACTTCATTGTAATATATATATATTTATATATAATTTATTAATAGCCAGATGTTCTTTAAGATATTTCTGAGAGTTAAACTCTATTTTTAGGGGCATCGATGGACCATATCTTGGCTGGTAATCTATTTTTGTTTGAAAACAGGTTGAGTCCATGTGAGTATTGACATTTTCATAATATGAATTCATTGTTTATATCTGCATCAGACTTTGTTAGAATATACAGACATAGATGCTTGTCTGACTTTGATAAAAGTTTGATTTGTAATCCAAATTTATTGCTTTATCTGATTTCCAGAAAAATATATCTTTAATGCTGACATTTGATTAGTTGCTGATTCAGCCAATGGAAGGATTCTTGAGTTACTTCAAAGCTCTACATGAAGTTTAACCTGTAAAATATAATCTTCCATACCATAGAGAAAATAGAATCTCAAAACATCAAGTTCCATAACAAAATTTATCAGCCTTTACATGACTTCCCTGGGGTTTTTTTTTTAAGTTATACAATTTGTAAGTTCTGGAAGAAAAGCTAATTGTCAAAAGTCTTCAAAGAATATGCTTTAAGATTATAACGCTTTTAAGTTTTTGATCTACATATATTTGTATTTGCTTATCTAATTTAATTTTTAAAATAATTTTAGCCTATCCATGTAAGTCAATATTTAGGATAATTTTAATCCAATTTTGTCAGTGATCCTACATTAACCATTATTATTTTCACCTGTTTTTTTTTTCAATAATAATTTTGAATTTATATAGCAGTTATGATTAAAGTCTAAATTGAGAATTTATTATCAATTTAAAATACCATTGTTCAATAAATTTTAATTCTGTTCAACTGATTCCAGTTCTGTTGTTTGTGAGTATAATATAAGACAAAATAAAACACCAATATATTATATATTGCAAATAGAAGTCTATATTAGCCAATGTTCAGCTGGAATAACCTGAATAGAATTCTGTTACAGATTTGTAAAGATGCTTATTTTGTCAGAGTGCACTAAAATTATGCTGATTTTGTTTACCTTCTACCTTGCTGTAGTCAATTAAAACTACTAGAACATCATTATGTTTATTGTAGAGTGTATTACTATGATATAATTAAAATAATTAGTGTTGAACACAACATGGTAATTAATACCACCATAATTTGGATATACCCTATTAACTAGACAACCCTTGTGAAATTATACCACAATGTGGTTTTGATTGCAATCGTGTAGCAAATTTAATAATTTTTGTTATGTTATAATCATATTACAGCAAAATCCATTCGCAATGATTACCTATGTTTGCAATGATCCTGAGCTAGTGTCAGTAAATATAGCTAAGTTATAGATCATTATAAAAATTTGTAATTAATAATAATTGTTTTTCTAATTGAGTTGATGACAAATTATGAAATAACTGATAATTCTAATTTCAAGTTTTTCTGAAATTTGTGAATTTACATTTTTCTAGGTTACAACAAATTACTTGTTTGTTCTTTTTAATTCAGTAGTATTAATACAATGAGTCATTCTACACTTGTAAATGAGCATGTGTGCCAGCATAAATGTATACAGTAAAAGATTATATAATTATCTTAATATTATTTTAATTAAATTAATCTAATTAGAAAATGTAAATAATTGGTTAGATATCTTTTTTAATAATAATAAAAAATACTGAGTGGAATTATCTAAAATTGTGTTAATTTATATAACTAGTGTCAATATTAATGATTTAGACAGAATATAGATTTAAGTAAATTTTATTTTGTGCATTATAACTAGTATCCCACTATATAAAATATTATTATGATATTATGAAATATTATTGTCAAATATCATAAAATTTCTTAGTCCTTTTCTGTTGATTTTTAAAAAATATTTATACGTATAAATAATTGATAGTTACACATAAGGTCATATGAAATAGGAGCACTAGAAGTGGCAGGTAAAATATTGGCTGGGAATCTTTAATATTTGAGTCGGTCATAATATCACCAATAAATGTATGGGAATCATATGTAAATTATCAGCACTTATAAATTATTTGCAGCATTACCCTTTGCATAAGTTTTATAGAGTTTTATCACATAGGAATAACTAACTAACTCTCCTTCAATTTCTTATAAAATAATAAATTTTGTGAATACTTATTACTGGATTAAGTTTATGCATTTCTGTGGTAATCTTGCTCGTCAGTTGATACCAACTATTACTATAAACATTACATTGTAGATCACTAACAAATAATATTTTTGCAATGTAATTTTCACTATACCACACTCATGCAAAATAGGAAGTGATTTCTATCCGGGTTTAACACCTTGTGGAGGGGTGTAATCATAAACATGCGAAAAACATCCATGATCCCCAAAATGCACATTTTGTGCTGAACCAACATTCATCAATTGGTCAAGATCACAATCTCTTCCACATATCTTCATCATTGTTCAGCATATATATATAGATGGCAAATTACTACAGTTTATTTGATAAGTATCAAATGTGCTGCCCTCACAACTTTGACACAAATCACTTAATGAAAGTATATTAATATTTTTTATTAGTTATTCATTAGATTAGAGATTATCCAATAATGAATATTTATGTAATATAGTTTTTACTACACCACTCTCATGCATGATAGGGACTGGTTTTTGTCTGCTTTTAACACCTTGTGGAGGGATATAATCTGTAGATCATTATTTTATTCTAAATACTGTATATATTTTATTTTTTATTTCTTCGTTTTGTAATTGTTTTTTTAAAGCATAATAACGAATTCAGTATTAGAATTGTATTTAGCAATTTTTTAAAATTATAGTGTAGGTAAATATTTTATCAAACGAATACTGTAGTAATAATATTAATAAAAAAACGATTTAATCAATGCGCAACTTTATGTTATTAAAATAAATAAGTAAAAATCTGTGCTATTTTTAGTTTTTGCAAAATAAATTGCAATCATTCAATCGGTTTACTGAATTCTCATGGGAAAAATAAATTTTATGGATATTATTCGGTAATATTTCATATACACCAGAAATAAATATTCATGTAAATTAAAACTAGTTTTTTTCTCACTCCCCATTGAAGTTAAACAGGAAGCAGAAAAATAAATAAAGCGTATCCAACACGTCTATTTATGTTTTTATTTATATTTAGTACTAGATGGCGCTTTTAAATTTAAATTTGAGCTTTCATTTGGAAAAAGTCGACATCAATCTTTATTTTTATCGAAGCATGTGCTAACAAAGTGAATTTATTAAATAAATTATGTATAAAATTTATTTACTTGAAATAATGTGCATTAAAACGGAAAATAGTTTTCTTAATATTTGATAATGGCAAAATTAATACTTTTAAAACAGTTAAAAAATAATAAATTATACTGTACTTTGTAAATATATATGGAGGTTGTGCATTTATATTAACGTGTAATAGTATTATGTGATGCCATAAGTCAACATTAATGTTAGCAAGCGTATGAATGACTGGAGAAGATTAGTCGAACTGCTTTTTCACGCTTGAATTGTCGTTTTGCTGTGGTTATAATTGAGATAAACTATTGCTAAATAGAACTTCAGGAAATGTTGCAAGAGTTATCAGATGAAAGTAGGACTAATGGTAAACGTTAAAAAGACTAAAATAACATTCAATGGGTTTGATCAAAATATACTAATAAAAATTGATAATGATAAGTTAGAAGAAGTTAACAACTACAAATACTTTTTTTCAGATTATTAATATAGATGGAAACATAATGAATGGAATTAATTATAGAATTAAATCTGTTTGGAGTGCTTTTGATAAAAGTAACTTAATAATACAAGAGAATATGCCTATGTGTTTGAAAAGGAAGGTTTTTAATAAATGTTTTACCAGTTCTTACTTATGAATCTGAGACTTGGACACTTAACAAAAGCAATAGAGATTTCAGACCATTCAAAGAAGTATGGAGATATGCATGTTAGGAGTAACAAGAAGAGATAGAAAATGCAATACTTGGGTAAGAGAACAAGCAGGTGTTACTGGCATCTTTGAAAGAATTGAGACAAATGGAGTTGAGCTGACACATTGCTAGAAGAGATGATAATAGAGGGACAGTTGAAACATTAAACTGGATTTCAAGGGATTGTAAAAGATCCAGAGACTACATGTGAAATGGATGGATAAAATAAGGATATATGCAGGGATGATGTGGAGAAAAGAGACTAGAGATCAGAACATGAATTGAACTTTGAGATACCTTCATGCTATAGTGGATTGATAACAGTTGATGATGATTGTTAAAAACATTCTCAATGTTGGTGCTGTTCATTATATATATATATTAATAAGACATTAAATAGAAAAGAACTACATATATAAAAATGTTTGTTACAGGTGAGAAAATGAAATTTAGTATAGATTTAAATATAAGACAAAATGTTTGTCAGAATAGTTCAGTTGATTAGAGTATTGCCTTAAAATTCGATATTCAAGAATCTAAAGGTGTAAGTTCGATTCCTAAGCTAGTATTGTCCACTGATCAGGCCAGCAACATCTGAAGAAGAGTGCAGAATATAAAATACCACTTGAAACATTATGTAATTTACTAATCTATGATGTCTTTGTGTGTTATTACTTATTTTATATATGTGAATAATTAGAAAATATTGTAGTATTTCACAAAAGAAGAAAATAAAGGTTGATAATGATAAATTACAAAAAAATTAACAACTACAAATACCTTGGTCAGATTCTTAATATAGAATTAAACATAATGGATAAAGTTTTTTTTTTCTTTTTCTTTTTTTCCCGTATGTCATAGCACCAGCCGGGACGTGAACCCACAACCGTCTGCAACCAACTACTTGCTTGCAAGGCAGTTGCGATGACCTCTCGGCTAACAACACTTGACATAATGGATAAAGTTAATCATACAATTAAGCTTTTGTAGCAATAATAAAAAGAAATATGCCTAAGTTTGAAAAAAAAAGGGATTTTAATATATTTTACCAGCTCCAACTTATTGATCTGAGAATTGGACACTTAACAGAAGAGTAATACAGAGATCTCAAATCACTCAATGAAATATTGAGAGATATTTGTTACGAATAATAAGATGTATCAAAAATGCATGAGTGAGAGAATAAACAGGTGTTAGTGACATCATTAAAGGAATTTAAAGACAAGTGGAACTGGGCTGGACATATTGCCAGAAAAGATGATAATAGATGGATAGTTGAAAGTGTGAACTATATTCCAAGAGATTGTTAAAGACCCAGAAAGAGATCACATGTGAGATAGATTAATGAAATAAGGAAATAAACTGGTATCATATGGAGAACAGAGCCAAGAGATCAGAGAAATTGGATTTAACTTGAAGTGATCATTCTGAAGTGGCTTGATAATGGTTGAAAATGATAATGATGAATAAAGCAACTAGATAGTCATTGGCCATTGTTTACAATTTTGTTCATATAATAGCATTTAATACTTTTCTTATGAATATAAACAATATATATAAAGAAGTGAATAAAAATATAACCTATTATATGTAAGCATATATACATTATTATTAGCAGATAATCATGAATGAGTATATCCACTCTAACTCCAAGCCAAAAAAAAAGAGAAAAAGATGAAATTTTGTGATAACTAAACAAATCAATCTAGAACTGAAATACATTCACATATACCATTAGTCTATTTATTTAATATCTATAAGAGATGGTTTCTTAATCTCTTTTGCAGTCTTTTTTTTTTCACAAAAAAACACCACAATTGTAATGCCATTGTGTACTATTTGTAGCTGTATCTTCCCAATAAAACAATTGATATTACACTATTTTAGATTACTATAGAGATAATCTTTATTATATAAACGGGGACTGTCTTTTTTTAAAAACCATATCCAAATTTACTAAAAAAATTTTTTTATAAAGTCGGATATTTTTTATCTGCTTCATATGCCCAGTCCAGAAGGAGGTGGTCTTATCAAAGCATTTATAACTAGTGTAGATCCGCAATATACTGGCTTTTGAACGGGAAATTAATTGACTTATTAATAGTACATTTCTGCCCTAAAGTTTTTTTATTACTTTAAAACTATTATTTTAACTGGCATCGTGGAAATAATGAAAAGGTAGTAGATTATTTTAACACAGAATTTTAGAAATTTTTGTCCTTAGTTTGTGATTTTAAACAATTTCTATGAGTCTATGGCTCAAACTGCTAATTGATTCTAATATTACTTTCCAGTCTACATTTTCTCAAACATTCCTAAGCAGACTGTTGATCAGGTTTTATCACTAAAAAAAAGCCCTGAAATAAATATGATCATACAAAATAATAAATTTGAATAACATTTCAAATGTGCAGTTCAAATCACACCAACATAATCCAGACGTAAGTTGTATCCTACTAAACAATGTCCATATGTACCATAGATTTTCTGATTTTTGCATCATATCAGACACCTTAAGGTAAACTTATCTTGAAAAAAAAGAAACCAAAATAAAAGACAAGAAGCAAGCTCAAAAACTGTACAAAAACTTTGATGTAAATCATGTTTAAAATGTGTGAAAGGCACAAGCTCAACTTTCAACACCAAAATAAAAATAAGTAAAAGCAATAGTAATGGAGCTTAGTAATCTTTATTATTTTCAAGAAAAAGTGAGGTATAATCAATAAAAATATAATTTACCAATTGCGTAGCATTCCTTAAAAATTAGGAGAGCCAGACCACAATTCTTAGTGAAACTATGATGGATGTAATAGGAGAAAAAACACAATTTTTCACATTCTACTTGGAGACATGGCAACTTAATGGGCCATAACTAGACCAGTACTTAGAATATGATGAAATTGAAATGAACCATGCCTTTAGCTCAGCATGCCAGAGAAGAAAACAAATTTCAGAAATTTTTGAGAAACCTTGAATTATTAAGACTTTTCACTTGCATTATAGACTAAATGATCAGAATAGCTGAACATATTTTTGGAAATAGCTATTGAATATTTCATGTATTCTGAATAGTCAAGTCCAATAGTTCCCTATGATTAAAAGCAATGGAAAAATTGTAAGGATTATCAGCACATAATAAACAAAGCAAAACAGTAAATAATATATATTCTTCAATTAAGCAGATTTGTAATCAAACTGTGAGTGTGAATCAACTTACCTTTTTTGCATTTGAGTTTGAACAAAAATTATTTCAGAATTATCAAGTTCAAATAGATTAGACCAGTGATCAGCAACCGGTGGTCCATGGCATAATTTTAATGGTCCACAAAGAAATTCAGATATTATTTAAATTCGCTAAACTCATTTAAATAAAATTTTAAAATAAATAAATTTTGTTTAAATTGTATTATTATATGTAAAATAGAACAAAAACATTATATTGCTAATTGATTTGTCACAAAATACTACTATGACTTGCAAAACATTTACCTCAATGACATTTAATTAACCCCTATTCGGTCAGTGGCATAGAAAAAGTAACAAAATAAGAATACTGAATTCTGTACAATTGTTTAGACATCAAATTTGACTAGGATGTACTCTTGGTAATTGGGTGAACTAAAACTCAAAAATTTTATTACAAATTTTGAAGGAAAACACATCTATAAAAATTATTAAAGAATAGAATACTATTGCGTTATTAATCTTATATAATTTTGGTAGATACGAATTAGAAAACTACACATATAAAATGTAACAAATACGTATTTATACATTCATTTATTTTTATGAAATAAAATGAACATTATATTAAAAATAAAACATAATTCTTTAATAAATTATAAAACATATACAAACTTAGTTTTACTTTCATATAACTCGAAAACAATTATAAAAAAAATTACATAAAAAATGATACTAATATAATACTCTAATTTATTTTGTACTTAATACAGTCATTTAATTATTTCTTTATATTTATATCTAATAAATCTAACTCCATTCACAATGACATACTTGTGTGAAAAACATTCTCAACTATAACCACTATTAAAAACAAATATCACTCTCGGCTTGAAATAGAAGTTCTTTTATGTGTTACGGTGACATCATTGGAGCCAATGATTAGTAAAATAATTTTAAATCAAGAGCAGCAAAAGTTGCACTAATTTTTAATATATGTTACTATTATTTATTATTTTTGTATTAAAATTGAAATTATTAATATATATATATCACTCGATGCTCGTATTAATTTGTACCTTTAAAAATTATGTTAGTGGTCCGCAATATCTAAAAAGTTGCCAATCCCTGGATTAGAGTATTTGACTTTAGACTACTCTTTTTTTTTTTTTTTGTATTTTTGAGACAACGAATATCTAAAATACCTAGGGTCATTTGAATTGATAAATCATCAATCACACTTGAGGAATTTCCTGAAATGTACTATTCTTCTACTACTTAATTTCAAATTACATTTTCTTTATATAAGTTTAAGAATTTTTCAGTTACGATATAGAAACGATACATCTCTGGAGAAGATAAAGCTTTAACAAAAATATTAGTGATCAACTAATTTATATAAAGAATAGTAAAACTATTAGTGTGGTTATTTTTGTTAGAATTAAATTAATACTTCATAAACTTATTAAAATGTTTGCATTTTGATTGATATTCTACAGTAAAAGTATTATCCCTTGTGTGTCCCCACTATAAATGCTTTAAATGAGGCTGCTAGCTTTTGTAATACCTGTCATGGCTATGAAATGATTGTATGAATGAGCTTTTTATATTAAGATATTTTGTATGAAAAACATACATATTTTTTGAACTAGTTTATTTTTTAAAAATGGATTGTATACTGATCTATAAAATTTAAATTTTTTGATATATTAATAATTACTATATTTATCTAAAGCATTTGCTGTCAAATATATGACTGTAAGAAAGCTGGTTCAGTCAGAAATGCATCTTGGGATTATTTAGAGATATGTTTCTATATTTAGTAGGAATTGAGTGTATTCACTGATTATTTGTAAGTAAATTAAAAATTATTAAGATATTTAAGGGAAATAAATTATGATTTTTTTTTTGTTTAGTAACACAAAAGAGAATATCTGATTTAATATAAGTTTATCGTTTTAATTTGATAAATTCATCTTTTAGGAATTAAAAACTATTGTAATTATCTATGAATACAAGTGTTCATATGTGGTTTAGCCATTTATGTACTTCAAATTACACTTTTGTTAAATTTTCTGCTGAAAGTAGGCTCCCACCACTTAACACAACTTATTTTTATCATCTCATTATATATCCTAAATTATAGACATTAATGATGGTTTTATCTAGAGCTTATTATTAAATACTGAAGATGCTTATCTCATTAAGATACCTTTTAATGTAACTGTTCATTATGGTTTCTTCTGACCTTTTATTTTGTATTTGGAGAAAATAAAAAATCTTTATATATATATATACACACACATAATCATCGTTTGTCAAGGAACCAGAAAAATAAATTCTAGATATGTAAAAATGATAGAATTCATTTATCACTCAAACACTATACTCACGAGTGCCATTAGCTTCAAATATAATTCGGATATTATAATTCAAAGCATTTTCAAATTTTATTATGGAATAAATTACATGAGACAAAAAATAAACTTAATAACTAGAATTTATTTTTATATATGTATAAAATATTAATAAGTAGTATATCTTAAGTAATTCACCTAGTTTGCTTGCTGATTATTTCACAGTAAACACTCCTGCAGATGAAGTTAGAGAACCTTCTTGCATTCTCTCTTTACTATATTAAGCTGTAAATTTTACTGCATTATTCTTTGCATGTACTGTTCATCACAAATACTATACTTTTCGGTGATGTGCTGGTACTAACCACATTATGAATCCAAATTTACATACTTTTACAAATTAGCATGCTTTTATTAATCTGCATATTGGCGTAAATTAATTTTATAGAGTGTAGTTTATTTATTTCCTGTTTAACCAACATACACCCAGACTTGCATAACGATTTTATTAACTTTACAAATATATGTCCAATTTAGTCGCACATGATACAACCTCCCTCATTTTAGAAAAAAAGTGTACAGTTTAATTGCATACGCATCTTAATTTTTCTGGCCTTCTATGCTTATTAGCTAGTATAGGACTGTTAACTCTTTCTCAATTCATGGGGAACTGCTTGATTCAAGTACATGAAAGAGGATTTAGCAAAGAATTATTCAGTTTTGGATATCTCTTTTGCTTGGATTTTAGACAAGTTACAATCAACTTCATTTATTTTTATAAAATCAGTCATTAGATGCAGGAGAATTCACCTTTTCATTTATTTTATCAAATGAATCACATGACTTTTAATATAGTTAAAAGTATTTTTTTAACTTCTTTACCATTGACTAATTGTATTGAATGGAATTGTTTTGATAATAACTTTGATACTGTTTTTGTTTGCCATTTCTTTCTTAACATATCCAAATTGTTTCTTCTCGATTGAACTTGACATTTTCTAATTGCCCTTTTCTCTTGTTTTTTGGGATCAATATAGAGATATGAGTTCTACATTTTTGGTTCATCAACATTTCCATTGGTATTTTTAATGAATGTACTCTATGTGATATACTGATAGAATGTGGTTATAATTGCTTTATGAATATCAGTATATTTCAAATTATCAATGCAAGCTTCATTTGTATGCTTTTTTAACCAATCCATTGGATTCAGGGTAATACAGGACTATTAAAATATGTTGTATGCCATTATCAGAGGTAATTAATTCAAGATATCCCTGATTCCTCTGCTAAGACTTGGAACCTTGTGGCCATGGTTCCAAGTTCTTTGTGGGTTGTCTTACCATTGATTGACATGATTTGCATCTCTTTATAGCTTGCTCTATATCTTGGTTAATATTAAGTCATATATGAGATTTGGCCAACTCTTCGATCTTAACTATTCCAGGATGTCTCTCATGTAATAGATACAACGATACAATAAACATTTCCTCTCCTCAATTGAAATCAACATGTGTCTGCCATTAACATACATCTGTTATACATAGAAACCTCTTTCGGGTATTGCAGCTGGATCACATAGCTTGGTCAGGTTTTAGATCATTGCCCTTGAATCCATCACTTGACTAGCTAGTATCTGGAATTATCCTTAGTCCATTCAATACTTCAGATTTTATTGAATCTATGAAGTTTGTTTCAATGAACTTTCTTCAGATTTTATTGAACCTATGTAGTTTATTTCAGTGATTTGAGGCTTGTTTCATGAATATTTGGTATTCTTGATAAAAAGGTCAACATGAGTAATTTACCTCCCAGACTTATACATCTAATTCATATTCACAGGAAGCTAAGATGTTTATCGATCTTAACATTCATTGACTCACTTGGTCAGATTCCTTTTTAAATTTCCCAATATTCTCATTGAAGGTTTATAGTTTGTATAGATTTTGAATGTATATTTATATACATATTGGTGAAATTTTTTTACAGCGAACACATTGGCTAGGGCTTATTTATTAAGCTAACTATTTTTTTCAGTAGCTGTTAGTGTTCTAGATGCACATGCAATAGGGCATTTACCTCCCTAAACTTTATGAAAAATCACAGTACCAGCATCAAATCCAATGGGTCAATTATAATAATTACTTTTTGGTCATTACAATAGTACATCAGCAATTTATAGCAACTTTTTTACTGTCTTGAAAGGTATGTCTTGTCCCCCTATTGCCACCATTATTTCTTTTTTAACATTTTATAGAATGGAGTCACAATATGAAATTTGCTCCTCAGGAAACTCTCAAAAAAATTTAGTAGTCCCAATAAATGTTTTTTGACTTTGGAGCATTTTTAATTAATTCTATATCAACCAGTTGCATCTTCAATTCTGCTGGACTCAACATGAACAGCTGCCGAGATTTTTCCCAGATTCTGAATTTTAACTGGACTCTGTTTATAATTTTAATTCTAATTCCAAGAGCTTTGAATCAGTTATGGCCTAGGATTGTCAGTATGTAGAGGTAAATTTTTTGTACTTTTACTGGAAATTACAGTGTCTTTTATATCAATCCTGTTTCATTAACATCTGTTGCTATTGGATCTGTTTTATTATTGAGGTACATGCTTTTTACATTTTCTTGTGATCATTATGCAATTTTTTGTAAAATAAGAGACATATCTCCCCCACTGTTGATTTCCATTGTTGGTTTGTAAATTTTTATATCCAATAAATTATAATTTTCACATTATCATTTGTCTTCTTAACATTAATTTTACTTTTATAAATTTCTCAATTTACATTCAAGATGTAAACCATCTTTTTATTTTTTTTGCCAAACTTGAGATAAATGTCCTTTTGAATCCACAAGTATGGCCTTTTTAAATTTCATCTTTCTAATGTGTCCCTTACCACAACAATAGCCTGTGTAGTCCTCACCTATACTTCTCCAATTCATAGTTTGTGATCTGTTTACTGCTGTATTAGGTTTCTTCAGTTCACCCACACTTTGAAATTCTGTCATGTTTTCTAGGACAACCTCATAAAATATTCCTTTTGCAATAGCACTGATATACATTAATGAAGACTCATTAAATAGTATTTTTCTGATCTTATTGCCGTGCATATTCCATAGCACTTGGTCTAAAAGCCTTTCTGCATACTCAAGTTTGAAGTCACATTCTTTGCATACTTACACAATTCCATGTTGTATTCATGTATGTTTTTACATGGTGATTGAAGTCTATTCCTGAAGCATAAATATGCTATATGTTCCAAAGAAATTGGTTTGAAGTATGTGTTTAACTTCTCTACTAATATATATAGGATATCCTCTAGTGCTTCTAGGTCACAAAAATAGTTGGTTATTTGCAGTACACCTTTGTCTGTCATACACATCAATGTTGTGACTTAATTTGTTATCCACAATATTGCTAATCATATATCTCTCAACATGCACAACATGTATCTGCCATTTCACTGTGTTGTTAACATCAAACTGAGTTATTGAACTATTTTGCAGTGCCACATTGCTTTTCATTGTTAATGTCATAGTAAGTTTCTATAATCCACTGTTTTCATGAAAAGTGAAGTGGGATAATATGCTATTTTTTGCATGTACTTTCAACTGTCAATCTGTGCTATTCTGCTATATATGGGGACGATATTGTCATTAACCAGTTGCATATGCAACAATAATTAATGGAATAAATTACACAAGTCAAAAAATAAATTGACAATTAGAGTTTATTTAATCTTCATATAAAATATTAATAAGTAGTATATCTTAGGTAATTTAACTAGCTTGCTTGCTGGTTGTTTTACAGTAAGCATACATGTAGATGAAGTTAGAGAACCTTTTTTACATTTTCTCATCACTATAATAAATTGTACACTTCACTGCATTATTCTCACATATATTACTACACACTCTTGCACAAAACTTGTGCTTTTTGATAATGTGCCTCTACTGCATATACACACAGCTAATCTTATTATTTATGCTTTCTTCATTTAATTTACATGATCAGGAGAATTTGCATACTTTTGCAAATTAGCATGCTTTTCTTAATCTGCATATTATACCATTTACACCTTTTTAAACACTTTATCAATACTTTTATTAATAGTTTCAACTGTCCTGCAGTCATCATCACAGCTTTTGTTAATTCTATTTCCAAAATCCAACTGCAGGACAGTCGAAACTGTTAATAAAAGTATTGATAAAGTGTTTAAAAAGGTGTAAATGGTATATGTTATAATAGAAATCAATACATAGGAAAAGAAGAAGTAGAAAATTATATTACTTCCATAATCTACATATTGATATAACTTTATTTTCTAGAGTGTAGTTTATTTGCTCCCTAACTGATCAACATAGGCATACAGATTTTATTAAGACCAATGCAAATATATGTTCAAATTTAGCAGATATGACAGTTTATTAATTTCTCCTTGGGTAATATTGAAAGCACATTCATTTTATTATTTACTTTTATTCTATTCAAATTTTGATGTAGATTTTGTGGAATAAAACTGTTTTCTAACTGTAAAGCAAAAAAATTTATGATATTACAATTTTTTTCTAAACAATAAAATGAAAGTTATCTATTAAGTTGTGACAAAAAAAACTATTGTAAAATGATTTATACTGCATCAAAAAGCTTAAAATTTGAAGAGTTTAACCAAGAATCTGAAATGGGTAATGAAGATAGAAGCAACTTTAGATTCAAAAATCAATATGGATTTACAGACATCAAAACATCTTTATTATAGTCTGCATATGCAATTACATTTCCATAGGAAAAAAGTTAATAAAAAAATCATCTGAAGCATATTTAATTGTGTTGAAAGTCTGACACTTTGCTATTCATTTCATTTGAAAAAATAATGATATGGTACAGTAAGTTTATTTATTTTATTTTTTGAGTGAATGAATTAATACACACAGTAAGAATATATATATATATGTAAATGTGCTTCCTGAATTTATTTTAATAACTATATATCTACCTTGTTTAATTTTGTTTATATGTACTTGTTGAAAAGTACTGTATTCTTTCAGATCAATAAATAGTACATAATAAGCTCATCATCAAAATATGAGCTATTATATGCAATGTACGATAATGTGAGATAAGCCTGGAACAAAATATAGCAAATGTCATGACTTCATTATTTATTTATATATATATATATTGTAACAAATTAAAGATCGCTCACAGATCCAGGGTAACAAAATGAGATCTGGTCTATTAAAGAATCAAAAAAATTCAAACATTATTAAAATCTCAAATATTCAAGTATTACAAACATTAATAAACTGATCAAAAGTATCATTGTAACTTAAATAAACTAGATTAAAGATCCATTGTAATAAAATTAAAGATTTAGATCAAAAGATATTGATTAAATGATCACGAAATGGCAAATATTATTAAAAAATCATGAATCCAAAATATTCCGTATATTATTATATTCAGCTTAACTTAATGAAGAGAATCAACTGGATCAAGTATATTATTTAATCAAGAAATGATTCAAATATAAATATTTATTTTATTTCAAAAAGCTTCCAATATAAATGTTTAGCTTAATAAACGAAAAATGCATTGTAGATTTTTATATCAAAAGAAAAGAATTATTTAACCTGAGTAGTGGCTATTAAACCAAAGATCAGACTGAGTTATCTATCATATTACGGGTCATTGGATGAAATAAAACATATTTCTATCATTAGATTTCTCAAGATATCCCACTACCAATAATTATAAGCAAATTATTAATAACAAGTATTATAACTCAGGTATATGAAATCACGTGAGGTGAGTACACTAGTAATTCAATAAAATATAACTCAGGTATACAGACAGTAGATCTTCTCCACTTTCATTTCTTGGTTTGATGTTAAGTGGATGTTTAAGCAAATACTAAGTGAATATGGTCTAGCAGGGCGCCACTAGATTATCTGAATCTAGACACGGTTATATCTAATAACCTTTCACATGTACCGGGTTTGAATCCCCTTTTTTGGTACTTTATTTCTAATAAAAATGGGAGATTTTGCTTTTTGAGCCATATCACTATACGCACTAATATTTAGGCAAAAGTAAAACATCTTTAAACCAAAGTGGAGTATATTAGACATAAATCATTTCTTAGATCTTAGCATAACAAATGTGTTTCAACATTTTTATAAGTTTACTAGCTCATATTATATATAACTAATTTAGGATGGCAATTCACTCATCCTTGCATGAAATAGATGATGGGATGTGGTTATAATAATACTAAGAAATCACTAAATATTATGGAATCAATATTCATTTATGGCCTTTAAACATTTAAACAGCTCATTAATTAAAATGTTGATGATGACGATGATGATAATGATAATAATAACGATAATGACAATGGTTTCAACTACAGCTCTAGGACTAAGCCTAAACATAAAACTAGTTTTTATAAAGAAATTCATAATTATTGCTTAATTTTAGCATATTTACTTATATCTTAAATAACTGATATTCAACCACTGATCATGATGAATGATCACACTTAACAAAGACTACACTTAATGAAATATATATGCCTTGTTTAATAAAACAAGCTAATATTTATTACTGCATTTCTAACATATACATAAAATTTTCTAGACATACATGAAAATTGATATGAATAAGAATACTAATAATAAACAGAGCAAAACTCTCCATACAGTATTGCCACCTGTGCTAAACAGAGTAATCAATGGATGACTATATAAGCTATTGAGCTTAGATTGAAAATATTTTTTTGTGTTTTCAATTTCATTCTCATAGTTTTGTAGTTAAGTAGAGATAAAAGGTGGTTGCTAGAGGGTTGCATTAGATCCTAAGATCTAGATGCAGTGCTCTCAGATCCAAAGCTCCTCACTGATGAAGGCCACAAGCCAGAAACTAGTCTGGGGATATTGGATGAGTAGGCATTGGATAGGGATTTTATGCACAAGCCTTCTGGCATCCATTGATTACTCTGTTTAGCACAGGTGGCAATACTGTATGGAGAGTTTTGCTCTGTTTATCAACAATTAATGTGCTAGTATAGGAAATGTGATCATGTGATGCTTAGTGGTTTAATACTAATAATAATTGATTATATATAACAATCCTCAGATTAATTTCAAGTTCTTTCCCCTTTCCCTTCAAATGTATATTGTATTAAGTTGTATGTCACATTGACCATGATTTTCACTCCATGAGAAAAGTATTTCAAGAGAAAAAAAAATATATTATCCGCTCATTAGCACACATACTTTATAAATCTAACATGTAAGTAGAATGTAAAAAAAAAAATGTTAGTAGAATTGAAAGAGCAAGTTTTAGAAACAAGTTTTAAATTATTTTCTCCCCCTCCCTTCTAAGCACTGAAATCTATACTTTCTCAAGACAAAACAAATTAATATTTTAACACCACCTATTATTTCACATTCACTCACAATTATACACATATAAAATATTACTATGTATGTGCATGTTTTATCCCAAAATAATAATAATATATTAGTTAAAGCTAAAATCATAATACCATAAAAAAAATTGTTTTACACATTAATATTTTTCATAACTGTAAAATTAATAAACAAATAAATTTTGATACATTCAAAATCATTTATGTAGTTCAAAGCTATTATTATTAAGACATTCTTGGTTTCCATCGATCTGAATTGTCTTTAAAAGTTCTTTAAATAAAATATGTCACTTTATTACTAAAATTTTATTAATACTCTGATTGCATAAAGAAAATAGATATAAAAGTCATAATACCGATCCAAGGGTCACTTGTCTTGTATACTGTCTATACTTGGCAGCAACAATTTCCATGTTCTTTGGAACAATCACTTTCTTGAAGTATATAATTATTTGATGATGAGGATCCTATTGAGGTTATTTACTTTAGTGGATAATTTGGAAATCATTATATCAATTTTTCTTCTCTTCCTGTCAAGCATGATTATTTTAGTGAATGAAATACAGCAGTTGTTTTCCCATTATAAATTTTCTTGAGTTTAAAATCAGTTGCTGGAACAATTAATTGGACTTGATGATTAATATTTATCGGTAGATTAATTCATCTTTCATCGAATGCAGGTGAATGCTTTCTTCCTTCTATTAAGAACATCTTATTTCTTTGGTCAGTTGAAAGGTGTAGAATATTATTTTAGACAAAACATCTTTTCTTTCCTATATGATGTGCAGCTTCCCCAGATGGTCCAGAAAAGATGGGACATACATATAATTTTTCTAGCCAGTCATTTCTTATATTTTCAACATTCAATTTAATAGTCTAATAATCTGAATCATAATCACAATAATAATTCTTCAAGACAGCTTTTTATATCCAATTTTTAGCTAACTTAACTAATCAGAGATAGCGTCACTTGCTATATTTGGACAAATTCGTTTTCAACTGAAAAGTTTAATCCTTTTTCCAGACACTTTTGTTTTAAAAAAAAAATAGACTTAATCCTTTTTTTTTCTTACACCTAGGTAACATTTCAAATTTTTGAGCTTCCTTCTTTAGATCTTAAGATAAGACAATTTCAAAATTAGAGTTCCCACCCATCTTAAGCTCCCAAAGTGACAAACAATTATTTGCAAAAACAAAATTGCTACAAATAGATATCTGATTCAACAGATTTCCTCTTTTAACATAAAATTGTACAAAAAAAAAATAATTTGACAGATTCAACCCTTCCTTTTCTTTCAATATTTAATAAATGTAAATTTCTGTATGTAATGTACACACATACTTCATTATTTCAAATCATTCATAAACTAACATTAAATAATATAATTGCTAGCTTAGTAATTATAACCCTATTATTTAATTAAATCTGTAACTTTTAAATCCCAATTACAATTATAGAAAGAAAAATAGAAGCATAGAATAAGATATTAGAATTGATCAAGCATAGGTTAGTTTTAAAGAAAGTTAAAATGTTGAATAGTTGAAATATAAAACAATTAAATAGCTTACACATACACTGCCTATATGTATGCATTATAACTTTGCTTTTTAACAGAAAATTTAAATATTAAATGTGTGTGCTGCTCTTTGAGATTTATTAACACACAAACAAGTAAAGCATATAATTTCTGACCCACTCTCTTTCTATTTAAAGCTTTTAGAACTGGACCTTGTAGGGTTTGAACTTGGATGCCCTACAGCTTCTTTTATGGTTATATAAAAATGTGATGATGATTTTGTTTTACACTTTCTTACATGCACATTACTATAAATTTGGCTAGTGACCAAATTGTAATGGCACAATATATATATATATATAAGTGAAATAATGCTTAAAGCTAAAGAGGATAGAATGTAACCATTAGAAACCAGTCAACACCTAAACATGCCAACATAGATAGTAATCAATATTTTTCACTGTTGCTATTAAAAGGACAGTGGTTGCCTTGACAACAGTGAAAAATATTGATTACTATCTATGTTGGCATGTTTAGGTGTTGACTGGTTTCTAATGGATAGATATATAGATATATAGGTAATTCATTGAAAACAGTCAACACTTAATATCAATAATAATCTCAATCTGTTGTCAAGTCGACCTTTTAACAATCAGAATAGAAATCCATCTTTATTTGTGGTCTAATATGTTTATATAGACTCTAAAGATTGCAACTTGACCATAGAGAGTGAAATTATCACTTTATATATATATTTAAAAAGAAACAATGCATAATTTTAGCCAAAATCTCTATAAAATATTTTAAATGCCCACAGCTATATTATTTCCACCACACTTTCCCTTTAAATGAAAAGGTTGAATTTAGCAGCCCATTCAAAAAGAATCCTATGTAGGACATTTAAAATATATGTAAATATTGTATATACATTTTAATCTCATTGTAATTACATATGTTAAAAAAATTATTGATTATAATAATTAGGTAATTATTATCTATCATTAATTATTATGAAAAATAATTTATTTAGTTCTTTTGATTTTATAAATATATATATAAATTTAATTGATATTTATTTGCTTTGGACAGACTTTACACTTCAATTGATATCTGAAAATGTAAATACTTTAAAATGTACAATTTTCAATTAAAAAAATTGCAAAATAAAAAAAGTTTAAAGACTAAGTTAATTCTTTCTAACTCTAAAATAAATAAATGAAAATAATACTTAAATATAATTTAACAATCATAATTGAGAATTAAGATTATTATTTTTTTTAATATAATATAATATAATATAATAAAAATGTTATTTCAAAACCATGATTTGTCAATGATAAATATAAAAGAAATGAGATATTGAAAAATGTTGAATTTGTAAAAAAATTAACATATATTTGTGTTATACTGGTTTAGAAACCATACAGAAAAATGATATAAAGCTATATGATGAATCAATACTTCACTGTCTTTATATATGCATACACACAATATTCTTTGTTCTTTATGATTGATTAGTTTAGAAAATAACGTAAAATCAAATTCATGATTAATATAGGCCAAATTTTATACAAATAACATTAATAGCATTTATTCAACACTACAACACAATAAAAAAGTGATATTTACTTTTATATATTGACTATAATATGCAAATGTAATGTATGATGAATATTTGTAAAATATATTTATTTAAAAACAAAAATATATGAATTAAATAAGCACAAAATTCAAAGTTTAGAGTAAAATAATTTATCTTAAAGTGAAAAAGACAAATTATTGCCCCCCCCTCCCAGAGTTTTTTTTTTTTCAAATTTAAAAGCACTTTTACAAAGTGAATTGTTTTTTTTTTTAATAAAATAAAGAATGACTTTTTTATTTAGCTTTCCAAATAACTGATAGGAAAAATTTAGCAATTAAAAAGGACTTCTATTTTGGTTTTATTGCTATATGTGTTAACTATTTTTAATGCTTTAAAATAGGGTTGAGATCAATATTAAAATTTTGTTTTATAGTATAGCTTTCTTAGCATTCAGAAGTTTGTTTAATTTACATAAACTTTCATTACATTTTATTTTTACGATTTCTTTTATTTGAATTTTTACAATTTTAAATGTAGCTTTTGCTTTTAGTTGAGCAGTGATTATTTCTTATCTCATGTACATGTGTGAAATATTGGAAAATTTTAAAGTGAAAGGCAATTCAAGATTTATAACAAACTTTGTGGTATGCACTGCAAATATGAAAAATTCATTCAGCTACTAATATGCATCCATAGTATTTATATATATTCATAAAATATTTAAAAAATCTTTTTATATTAAAATAATATATTTCTTATTGAAAAAAACATTTAGATGTTATTTATTTTTCATGAATAAAAAACCCACACAATGGAGTATCTAAAAATCTGTACTTCCATTTTAGCAATGGATTACAATATATTTATAATCTATTATCTGTTTGGATTTTGGAGTTTCTCAATGCTCATTTATTGTTGTTGAAATATTAAAGAAAATAATTAATTATAACTATTAAAATAAAAACTGAAGCTCATCATTTTTATTTATTTATCATGTGATTAGTTGCATTCAGTATCAGCAATTCTGTTGATTAAATTGATCTCTTTTTCCACTTGCTTTTCTCGAGGGAATCCATCTGGAAATCATTTTTTATATCAGCCAGTCTTATTATTGAACAAAATTATTCAAAGCAAAGCATAGCAATCACTTGATACTTCTTTCATGTACTAAGTAAGTATTTTACTATGTAAACTATATTCCTAAACAGTCATATAGTTGTTTGCTAAAATGGTCATGTAATGTTTAAGCACCCATACCCAACTGACTTAAATAAGATGTTTTTATTTGCATTACATATCTGAAATTAATATTTGAACTTTTACCTCAGAGTAGGCAGCCTATAACTGTTGCATTGAACTACACTGAATAACTATCATTTATACAGATAGGTATTTTAATATGCTATGAATCATTAATATTTATATTTTATATGATAAAACATCAAGTTAGATGTCACATGACTTCATTTAATAAAGCTTGTATTTACAAATGTTATATATAGAGCTTGCAAAATAAGCTCTTAACAAGTTTTGAGAATATCCTCAATCCAGACCAGTTTCTGCTTCTGGCATTGTCAATGAGGTATTTTTAATCTAATGCTTGAATATCCTGGCACCTCACTTATGACACCAGAAGCAGAAACTGGTCTTGGGTTGAGAATATTTTCAAAGCTTGTTAGGAGCTTATTTTGCCAAGCTCTATATAGAACATTATAAATACAAACTTTATTAAATTAAGTCATGTGACTTCTGACTTGATTTTTTTTATCATTTTATTTTTTGCTATTAAGGTTTTGGTGATTTTATATTGCCAAAGCTATTAATATATGGTGTATCTGAACTTAGTTCACTTCCATATGGCTATTTAGATAGCTGGATTGGAATACATATGGATGTCTGACAATTTCAGATTTTCTACTCAATAGTTATACATTAGATAAAGTGCTGGGCTTGTCCTAGTATTTTTAATTTAATGCTTGAATATCCTGGCATCTCACTGATGACGGCAAAAGCAGAAACCAGTCTGGGGTTGAGGATATTCTCAAAGCTTGTTAATCGTTTATTGTGCAAGCTCTATATATAACATTTATATTTTATATATATTCATTTATAAATTCTGTATAACTTATAATAAAATGTTTTTATTTTATGATAAGTTTAATGTGAAACATATTCTATTACTTATAAATCTTTTATTAATATTTTCTTATTTTATAAAAAATACAAAATTTCCTAATTACTTAATATCTAGTTACTAATGCAAAGTCATTGACAATATTTTATGATTTCCTATGAAACTATAGAAACTTCAGCCATTTACAATACTTTAAAATATTTAAATTCTGATACACAGAAACATTAACAATATATATTCTTTATTTTTATTTTTCTAATCCTTTTTCAAAGTTATTATTGAAATCTATTTTCATATATTTAATACATTGTACAGGCTTAAACCTGCATTTATATATGTAATATATGTGGGATTCAAACTCAGACTTTCACGTGACCCACTACTCTCAGTGCCATCTCATATTGCTGATCCACCTGATCACACACATGTTGAAAAGATAAATAATCACCAATACATGTATTTCATGCTAAACCAGCAATCATCAGTTAGTCTAGATTACTATCTCCACACATATATACAATCAGTGCTCAGCTTTATATTAAGATAGCCAATCATCATACTTTAATGGACAGGCTTCAAACTACTCCAACCCACAACTCTTCAGCCTTCCATATATTTAAGTAAAAAATATTTTTAGTGAATAAAATAATAAGACAATATTTTAAATACTCTACTTTCCCAATTTAAAAAAAGTATAAATCTTATTGGTTTGTCTGATAAATTTTTACAAATTTTAGAATTTGGATTGAAAAACAAAGTTGTTCCTTCAAGTAACATAAAGTTGGTTGAGAAAGGTATATTTTGAGAATGGATATCAAAAATTGCTGGATTATTATGAAAAAAAAGTAATATTACATTTGAGACAGGTTAATCCTATCAATAAATATAGTTATATCATAATTAGTTAGAATGTCATATTTTATGAGCCAGTGAAGAAGCTTTTGTGCTATTTTATACTGTGGTTAGCTCATAAAACCAATAGTTGGGTTTTCTTAAAATAGACTATTGAAATAATTGCCTAGAGTCTAGTTAAAAAATTTTTGGAAAAATTAATGATATATGCAATTCTACTGATATTTCTGTTCTCTAAAGGTGTAAAAAGCAACCTAAGGAATATTACAGGCCATATTGGTCTTTTACAATTTTATTTAACTTTAGGCTATCAAATTGTGTTAGAGATAATAATCGCATAGAAGCACTTGTTAAATTACCATTAACTTATTGATATGTACAGGGTTAAATAATCTAGCAGCAGTATATCCATATATTTAAATTAAATTGAAGACAAAACTTTATTTAATAACAAATGAGATTATTTATTTATACTGGCTATTTGAGACAGCAATAAATAATTCCTCACTTTTGCCATCTGGTTACTACGACGTCAATTAATCTTCAAAAATAATAACTGTGATTTAATCTCTACATTTTGTAAGATCATAGAGAAAATTAAGACTAGAGATCGAATAGTAGCTCCCATGGGAATATTTAATGATACCTGGGCAATTTACTAGTTGCCTAAAAACTGAACATTCCGCCCCCAAAAAATCCAAAAACACTCAATTATAAATTAATTAATCTAGTAATCATCAGTTCTCAACTCTGTCATTCTATCATTGTACATCAAGCCACGCAAGGCATCTAACTAATATATATATAAAATATATACTTTCAAATTCACTGCAATGAAAGGATTTTATGACTTTTATCTGCTTTTAATAACAAATCTAAAACAGACAATACGATATTATTATTATACAGATTTATTAAAAAGAAATCTTCGAGTGCTAATTAAATATTACTATTAATAGTCACGTTGAAGTGAATGCTTCTTTTATATATTTTAACACAAATTGTTTCATTTATAAGACAGTTAAAATTCTTTCTTAAATATGTAAGGACACTTGCATTTCCTGGTAGTTATAATAATGTATTCTGCAAATCTATAAATTCAAATTTTATGCTTAACAAATAGTGTATATACTGCATAATGTTTATATAATTACCATTGTTATACAAAATCAGTTATTTTTACTACAGTTTAGTAAATCTCATTAAAAAAAAAAAAGTTTATATAAATATTTCTACATCCATTCAGTAGCTAATATTTTTTTATAACGGTCTTTTGTTTTTTAACTTGGTTTCTTTTCTTGCTCCTTTTTTCTTTCATTTTTCCTCTTCCTTTTTAGCTCATATATATGTAAATCAGTACAATGAATTTATCATTTTGTATTATTGCGGTATTCCTAATATAAAAAAATTTTTTTTTATAAAATTTAAAATTACTTATTTTAATATTATTCTAATTGTCTCAGATGATATTTGAGGCTGACAAGTTTCTTGTTATCTTATTTAATTATTTTATAAGGAAGTAAAAATAAACAAAATTTAATTATCAAACCTTAATTTTACACCATTTATAAAGTTGGTACTGCCATAGAAATATATTCTCTGCTTATAAGCAATTAGAGGAAATAGGCAATAGGGCACTACAAACAAGCAATATTACATGATCATAGTCAGTAGCAGTTCACCATCCTCTTAAAACGATTTACTTTATCATCGCAATGTAACATTTAAGATTTTATTTAATTTTTTGTATTTAAAATAAAACTTTTTTTATTAAAAATAAATAAATATTTAAGGAAAGAAATATATCCTTTGTAATAATTTCTTATCTATCAGATAATTTCATTAAAGAACGAAAATATGCAAACATATTAAACAGTACTCACAAATATTTTATGTAAATGAAAAACACTTTACTTAAAGAAGGATAAAATTATTACGAGATATATATTAAATTAATTTTATTACTTATATATATATAGGATAAGTAAATAATTAAAACTAAAAAATGCTATATAACAATATTGTTTTTTAATACATAAAAGCTTATTTCAATATCATTATTGTTCTTTCTCAGTGTATCATAGATGTCAATAAGAACATTTGCAGATCATTATACATAGTAATATTTAGATTTTTAAAATACAGTTTTATCTGCTCTTCCCCCTTTCTTTATGTGAGGAATCAGAGTGACTTCAAAGTCAACATGGATATGGCAATAATATTGGCATCAACAAGGGCTTTAAGCATTCCATCAAGAGGTTTTCAATTTGGATAGCTGAAGAGTTGGAGGGTAGAGAATATTGAAGCCTGACCATTAAAGTTTGAATATTTGCTATCTTAATATAAACTGGGTATTGACTATATATGTGTGTGTGAGAGAGAGATGATCTGGACCAACTGATGAAAGCTGGTTCATCACGAAATACGTATGTTGGAGATCTTTTATCTTTTTCATATGTATGTGGTCAAGATGAGAAGTGGATAGCTGTAGGGAACTTGAAAGTATGAGTACAAATTCCTTCTAATTATTTATATAATGTATATTATAGTTATATGAGAAAAGCGAGATGGGAAAAAATGAAGAGAAATTGTGTCTGTATAATAGTCTGTAATCATTCTCATTAATATATCTGTTACACTGATGAAAACATTGCCAAAAGTAGCTTTTATATGTTAAAAAATACTCATTTGCATGCCCCCCCTCAACAATATAAAAAAGCCTCATCCTTAATCTTTTATAAGGAGACAGTGGATGAAAACAATACTTACCAGACTTACAAATTAGAATTTTTCCATTTTTAGTTTTTTTTCTTTATCTACAAAATTGCTAAGTTCCCATTTACCAATCATAACTGGATTCATCAGCTACTTGAAAGAAAAATTCCAAGCCATGATTATAACCCACATAGTACACATAGCTATAAATATGGTTGGCATGTGCTTTACTGTTATACCATAAAACATGTTTTAAGTACATTTAAAAATACCTTAATGTATTTTTATTAAATATAAAAGGTAATAATTATAGAAGCTAACTGAACAACCAGAAAAGTGGTGAAATAATGTCTTTAATTAAAGATGTCTTATCTATTCATATCTTTTTTTAAAAAGAGAGAGAGCTAAATTTCCTGAATGTTTTATAGGGTTGTTATTATTTTAAAAAAAGAACATAATTATATGAGTAAATGCATGATTATAATATTAATTTATACAAGCAATTTTTTTAAATTTAATTATTTTGTGCGAAATTTTAGCGTATATATGGATTGTAAAAAAAAAAAAGTTGCTATTGATTAAAAGATTTATTTTTTTAAAATCTTAAAGAACCAAGTAAAGCAAAATTATCCATCCCATATATTTTTATTGTTTGTAGTTGTTATTATTATAGGGTTACTCATATGGTAGATAAGCATGGATAAATTGATTACTAGCATGAAACAGCCATATTAGAAAGTTTACTGACTTTTACTTCTAGGTTTAAAGTCTAAAAAAACCATTATGAACTTGTTTGATAGATGCATAATACTTCTTAACATAATACTTCTTAATTGAATCATTGGTAGGATTTATAAATGCATGTTAATACTGATTCTCTTTTAAGACAGACATAGAGTAAATTATGGGTTATATTCTGATATAAAATTGTCAAACAAGACAGGAGTCAATGACTGAAGGCAGAGGTTATTAAGAATTCATGATTACAGCATAAGTTATCATTTGATAATCACCTTTTATTTATTTATCTACAACTGTTAATCAATTTCAAATAAAGGAAAATTTCATGAATGGATGAAGATCTCTCATATAGGTCAATGTCAGACTGTGTGAAATTTAAAAAAAAAGTAAAGAGATAATTGTTTTGAAAAATTGGCATGTAATTTATTATAAAGGCACAAATATGGAAAGTATACAAATAGAATGAAATTCATTGTAAACAAAAAATGAAAGAACATCATAGTAAAGATTGATGATAAACCTGACATCATAGCAAGATATGTTATTTAATTTAATGAAAGATACCAAATGTAACAGATTCAGATTAATGTCCCATCATTTATTTCAGGACAAACAACATTGTAAAATTGTTATAGAAGATTTTAATAGAATTGGAAAAATTTTAAAGATAAAATTGATGTGGGTAAATTTGGATATAGACAGAGAAATTAAAGAGAGCAGTAACTTATGAAAATTGTGGGAAAATATATATATATATTATACTTTTTTTTAGAAAAATTCAAAATAGAAATAGACATGCAAAATCCATAATAAACAGTACTGAAATTAATTGAATTACGTTTTAATTAACAGATAATATATATTTAAATATAATTAATATATGGTTAATATATTAAGCACAGAAAGAGATTATTGATTACTGAGATGAAAGATATGGTATTAATGCATGGGTAGAGATAAAAGCTATTAAAAAAGAAAATATTCGCAGTTGATATCCCTATTTTTCAAAAATATTTCGTTGAATTTAAATTAGAAGATGTAAATCATTTTGAAATATTAGCACACTATGAAGACAGCTCAGACTTAAATGAGATCAAAAAGTAGATAATTAATATTGCATTAAGAATTATTAATATGGATAAGTATTGTAATTTATAAATAAATTTTCAACCAAATCAAGGCAATATACAAGAAATGAATTATAAAAATATTTAAAATGACCCATTAAAAAAAGTACTACTTAATATTCTGTAAAATAGTATGAAAATACTGTTTTAAAATAGCAAATAAGACTGGAGGAGTGTATAAATTATCAGAAAACATCTTGGTATATGAAGGGAAGATTGCACTATGACTAAAAAAAATGTCATTATAAATTGTGTGAAAGAATTTTACAAAGAATGTTATAGTAATAAAGAACAAAAAATTATAGCACCTATGATTATGTTAACACATTTGAAATTCTAATTATTTAAATTAAAAAGATGTGATTTGCATTGAAATCTACAAAGAAATGGAAAAACTCCAAAAAATGTTGGAATTAATATCAACATTTTTTTTTAAAAAAGGTAAAGAAATAGAGAAATTGTTGGTAAAGCTGTAAGAGATGTCTAACCACTAAACATCATGATCTCCATCTCTATACTAGCACATAATTGTTGTAAACAAAGCAAAACTCTCCATATAGTAGTGCCATCCTGTGTCAAACAGAGTAATGGCTGCTGGAGGGTTGCATTAGATCCTAAGATCTAGGTACAGTGCTCTCAGATCCAAGGCTTCTCACTGACGATGGCCACAAGCCAGAAACTAGTCTGGGGATATTGGATGAGTAGGCACTAGATAGGGATTTTATGCACAAGCCTTCTGGCATTCATTGATTACACTGTTTGGCACAGGGTGGCACTATTGTATCGAGAGTTTTGCCTTTGTTTATGAGATGTCTAAATAATAAAGATATATCAGATGATTGAAAGAATCCAGCACTAATATTGATAGTTAAGAAATATAAAAAGGAAAATTGTAGAAAATACACATCTATCAGTCTTCTATGAATTTTATACAACATCACATTAATTGATCTACACAGAATTTTGATCATAAGTTAACCAAGAGAATAGCATGATAGATGATGATACAAATATTAAAAAAAGTTAAAGAAAACACTGATGTATACAAGTTGCTATTACTCTCAGGATTTATAAATTATGAAAAGATATTTGATTGTGTAAATATTTCTGCTGAGATTAAAGCTTTATTAAAATATGCACCCATAATAATATCAAATTCTGAATAATACTTATCAAAATGCAATAACAATGGTTTAGATTACATGATGATTCTAAGAAAATTAACATTAATGGAAGTGTTTGCAAAAATCAGCCTGCCATATACCTCCATCAAAAATTTTTATAGCAGTTTTATGTGAAATTTTTTGGAGATTAAAATGAAAAATGGAAGAAATAAAAATAAATGGAGATTATTAACATCATTTAGATTTTGCATGTGATACATTTTTTTAAAATATATGAAATCATTTTGTTAAAAGTAAAGAATTAAGGTCTATAATTAAATCTGATAGCTATCAGTCTGTATCTCATAAAGTAGCTGCTTTAAGAAATTATTGTTATAGGAATAAATTAAATAATTCTAGTGGGCTTGCTTTGTTTCAGAAAAGTCAATTTTATAAAGATTATTTGAGTTTTGGCTACTCTGATAAATTTGTTAAAAGTATTTTATTTAATAGTAATATTTGTAAGAATGTAAAGGATAAACACAAGTATGATTTTATTTCTTTGCCATTTAAATTGTCTTTGTTATAAAATTGTAAAAAATAGTAATTTGTTTGGAAATAAGAAAATTGCTTGGAAAAGGGGTATTACTTTGAATAATTTTTTAGATAATACAAAGGAAATTTTTGATAGGAAGATTATTCCTGGTGTGATGTGCATTATCCCATGTTTTTGTACGAAGGTTTACATAGATTGGAGTAGCATGAGTTTAAATGAAAGAATAAAGGTTGTTAAAATTAGAGTTAGAAACAAATATCTTAATTCTGTTTTGTATGGCCATGAAAAAGATACAGGCCACACTATTAATTTTGATAAAGCTAAGGTTGTCTTCTTTGAGAGAAATGAAATAAAAAAAATTAAAAATCTTTATTATTGAAAATTTATTATTCTGAAGCAATTAACTTATTTAAAAGTTCTTTTAATATTAAGGGTGGATGGAAAGTAAATGGATTTGTGGGTAATGTTTCATATAAAATATGGTATTTTGTAGTTCTTTACACCACTAAACATCACTTGATCACCATCTCTTATACTAGCACATAATTGTTATTAAACAAGGCAAAACTCTCCATACAGTAGTGCCACCCTTTACCAAAGTAATAAATGGATGCCAGAAGGCTTGTGCATAAAATCCATATCTAGTGCCTAGTCATCCAATATCCCCAGACTACTTTGTGGCTTTTGGCATTCATTAGTGAAGAGCCTTGGATCTGAGTGCACTGCACCTAGATCTTAGGATCTAATGCAACCCTCCAGCAGTCCATTTTTACCTCTACGTAACTACAAAACTATGAGAATGAAATTAAAAGCACAATAATATTTTCAATCTAAGCTCAATAGCTTATATAATCATATGAGTCTGAACTCAGTTCAGCACCTATACATTAACAAACAATCATCAACATATTTCACAAATAATTTTGAAGAAATGGGAAAATGATTCACAACAGTACTCTCTAAAAAACAATATAGAAATATCACATTAAAGAAGAAATAACTCATTCCTTTTTAATTTTATAAACATATCATTATACATAAAATACATAATATCTTCTAATAACGATAGCAAATCATGAATAACTTTAAGCTTATCTGCAGAAAAATATTAATGTTTCTTTAGAACAGAAAGTAACACATTAATACTTTTAATCCTACCAACTAATTGATACATGTTTTCAATATCACAACTACCAAAAACAATCATTTTTTAAAATAAATCCATTAATATTTATTAAATACCTCAAAAAAGATGTACAAAATTGATCTAATATTATATAATTATTTAAAAGTCTTATAAGAAATTGAATCAATAATCCCTCCTGTGAGATCAAAAATACATCTTGAAGGAAAATGATCTTTATGAGATTTTAAATTAAAGAAAACCTTAGGAACAAAATAATCATTAGGATAATAACTTAAATAAGTACATTTATCATATATATATATTGTACACTTTTTATTAGCCGAGTCTATTCTAAAATAAAATTTTTGTGTATAATTTTAAATTTTACAAATCCAATAATATTTACTTATTAAAAAAAGACAATAATGACATATTAGATCATAGGGTTTGAACTTGGGTTTAGCTAATGGAAATTTATAAATGATCTTAACTCAAAATACACATAGAGAATAATCTATAGAGTCATATATATGCAGATGAATAGACGATAAATATATTATTTAGTATTTAAAACCAGTGAAGATTAAATTGTAATTTTGTAAACATGATGTGCTATAGAGACCAATAATTATTGTTTATGCGCAGTTGATTTTAAAAACAGAAATTATTTATATTCAAATCTTGTTACACTTAAAAGTAAATAAATATTTATCAATTTTACAAAATACTGATCTAAAATTAAAACAGTAAATTGCATCTTTATGTAATTTCTAAAAAAAAAAATATTATTTCAATATTTTTAAAAATAAAAATAAACCAAAACAATCATTTAAAAATGATAAACCAAAAACTTGCAAAGTAAATTTATGTTGTTATAAACAGAAAAAGTGGGAAATATTAACCAATCACAGTCTATCAAACAAACTTGTACTATGAAAACTAAAAAAAAAAAAAGCTTTTTCTTGATCATGAAGAATAAGTAACTAGGTTTTTTTTTTCTTGTGATATATTTTTAAAAAAGTTGGATTGAAAATTCTTAAAATCTTATTATTTGCAAGCAGAAAAGTAATGAATTGTAACTGTATTGATATATTGGATAATTATAAGCTTCATGTTTAAACGTATGAAATAATTTAATCGTTTTCTACTGGACAAATAAAAGGTCAATAATTCACAATAATCTCTTGAAAATTAATAAATATTGAGGAAATAATAGGAGATGAATAATCAACAAATATACTCACTGAAAGGGAACAATAATTGTGCCATGGGGAAAATGAATTGCAGTAATAAACCAAAGGAAATAAATAAACACCTTCAATATTCAGTAAGGATAAATAAAAAAAGTATAAATCTCAGGGAAACAGTTAAATATACATATATAAGATTCAATAGAACTAAATTAAGAATAGCTGAAAAGTGTTCATTATCATTCCAGCTACATATAAAATCCTAATGAAAATAAGGGATAGGAGAAGTATTTAATCTGAGCCATACTGGCAGGAATATCAGTTTTTATAAAGTTTTAATAGAAAATGTTGCATGACACATAGATTTTGATTAAAATCACAAGTGTACCTTATAATATATATGGATATATATGTTATCTAGAAAAAATAAGGCAAGCCATAAATACATTTTTTGGTATTACTAAACAAGGAACAAAAGAAAGGATTATTATTGCAATAACCCAAATGCCTCACGAATAATAGGATAAGCAGAATCTTCAGAGAAAGAAGGAGAAAATAAAAGTTATAAGTTTATGCAGTGTGGAACAATGCAGAATGCTAAAAAATTTAAAGTTGTTATTATACTTTTAACTGAGAATTTAAAAAAAAACTTGTTCCTAATGTTGGTATTTATATCGATCTATGAGTTGTTAGTACAATAGGGGAGGGAACAACTAAATCATTTAATAAGGAATTAATTCAAGTGTTATATTAATAGTTATTTAATAATTAGGATGAGATAAAGATTATTAATCATTTAAATAAACAAATATGCTCAATACCCCTAATATGAAAGGTATAATAGGAATTTTAACACGATATATACGCAGTCCAGAAGGCCGGGTGTGTTTACATGTGCGAACTGATAAAAAAAGAAAATATTTTCTTATGTGAAATATAAAAATATTACTTTTGTTTTGCTTATCAACCTCCAGAATTATAACTATCTTTTCTTCATTGTTTTTTGTATTATTACTTATTCATCAAATATGTAACTTTAGTGCTATTGTTATTTTAAAGGTTGAAATAACAGACCAAGAATTGAAAAAAACAAGAGAATGATTGTTTAATAAATAGGAGTAAATATCTTATCATACAATGGGACTTTGATAGTTTTGTTTAATTATAACAGTCTGAAGATTAATCTTCTATTGTTAATGTTACTATAATAGATGTGTATATCATTTTGTTACAAGTTATTTTAAATTAGATGTTATTGGTAATGATTATTGTAATCATTTGTAATGAATATTATTATAATTATTGTTTTGAAAGTTTTATCAAATTCTAATTGTTGAATTTCTTTTCTGGGCACATTTTCACCACATCACATGAAGTCAAAATGTACAGTCGAAATTAAAATGAAAAGTCAATTCAGTTTAGAGCAAATCTAACGGTTTAATAAGCATAAATCGCTTAATAAAGATTTTTTACTTGTTACATGCTGCCTTGATCCCATAGGTCATTGATGGCATTGCTAATTATTGAAGTGTATTTATTAATATGAAATTAAATGATACATTAGTTATTAGTGAAAGTAGTAGTGTTAATCTCCATTTAGTTAATAATATTATTTTAATAGTAAGTATTAAAGAACATAAATATAAAGCTTGATTATAGATTTAAATTATAAGCTTTTTTTAATTTGTGCACTATCCATGGAAATCTGTAAAATCCCTCTTGATATTCCATAGTTAGTAAGAAGATTTAAAAAATCAATGATTTTCCTGAGATCTCCTTATCATAAAGTTATTATTGTGATTATTGCCAATCTTAATTATTAAAAATAATAACAATCAAAGTTTATCTGTAATTATCTAACAGCTTAATTTAATGAGTGCCTGAATTAAAACTTAATAATTATAAACATAATATAATATATCGGATATTAATGGTAGCCATGAGAGTATGTAGATACTTAATAAAAAGGAGTATCTGGGTATTCTTATGCCATTGAACAAATATTTTGTATTTGTTTAATGTTAAGGACATGTGATCTGTTTATAGATAAACTAGTCTCACATCAATTATATTTAAAATATGTCTTATCTTAGAAATGTTCAATCATGTAAAAGTAACTTGGGATGAATATTAACCTTATCTAAATTCAATTGTTATAGTTAAAGAAATGGTTGGGAAATAGTAAGTCTGTTAATAGTACCTAACCAGAGTCCAAGTAGGGTCTATTGTAGGGACTTGGCAACTCTGCTTAGGATCGTGTCATCTATAGACAGGCCACAGTATTTAAACATCTTATGGCACCCACACGTGTGGGTGGATTAGTAAACTATTCATTGATTATCATGATTGCTTTGTATAAGAAAATGCCTAATGCGTTAATTAAATTATTAGACATAGTTAATAATAATAATAATAATAATTTTGTTTTGATGTTTTTAGAATAATAATTAAAGTCTAGTCTAATGTCGCTATGTGATCAGTAAGCAAATCATACATAGATTGATATACTTCATGTATAAATAATTCATGTTGTGGTTGTGCTGATGATGTTGAGAGAAGAAAGTATACAACTTGTTTATATGAATTTGAGTTTATTGTGAATAAATAGTTATAAATATGGTTTATGGTAACTGACAATAGATATCATGAAAATGAAATATAATTGATTTATCAAGTTATTTGAGGTTGTTGGTGATTGTCCGAATAGCCTAGTAGAAAATATTTTTCATGAAGTTGAACTAAGTTAAATTTTTTAAAAGAAGAAAATAGCCTAGTACTTTAGTGAAAAATAATATTTTTTTTCAAAAATGAGTGAAATTGAAAATTCAGAAAAACAAGAAAATAATTGTTCTGTCCAAGAACAAGATCTCAAGGAAATGTTAGAAGTGGAAATAAGGACGGAAAAAGAAAGGGAGAGTCATAGGAAAGATAGAGAAATTAGAAACGAATTCCAATGTGAAGTTAGAAAAGAAGAGTAAGTTGTTGTGGTGGAAGAGAAGAAAAGTTTAGATGATTTGTTTGTATTGATGATAAAAATAAATGAATCTTTGAGTGAATCTTTAAATAAAAAATTAGAAGAGACTAGTAAATCTTTAAAAGAAGATAATAGATCTTTAAGACTAAAGTTAGAATTGAATAGTAAAAAGTCAGAAGAAGATCATATATTTTTAAGAGTACAGTTAGAAGAGAGTAGCAAATCTTTAAGAGAAGAGTTGAGTGAAAAGTTAGGAGAAAGTAATAAATCTTTAAGAAAAGAACTACAAGAAACTAATAAAGTGCTGAGTGAGAAGTTAGAATTCATGAATAAAAGTATAGTAGAAAATCAATAAGCCATTAAGTTTATAAAAAGAGATTTAGAGAAAAATTTGAAGAATTAAGTGAAAAGTTTGCAACAAAAGAAAATGTTGTAGAGGTAGTAAAAGAGAAAATAGATGAAAAATTAGAAGAATACATTCATAAAAATGTTCATGCTCTCCATGTTCAGCTTAAAGAAGTTCTCAAACAATGGACAGTTAGTAAAGATGAACTGAATGAGAAGTTAAAGCATGTATATAGTGATGTTAAATGTGTACAGAATCAAATGGAAGTAATGGAAAAGAAGTTTGAATTTTTAAAAACAGAAGTGAAAGAAGAGATGGATAATAGTACTCTAGAATTTAAAAAAAAACTTGGGAATAAAAATAGAGAATAATTTACAGGTTATAAAATCTAACAAAACTGAAGATCAGAGATATCAATCTAAAATGGAAGAAAGGTTGAAGAAGTTAGAGAAAGAATTAATAGATTGAATAGAAAAAAATAAAGAAATAATTGAAGATAATAATAACCCAAAAAAGATGAGTAATATAAATATTGATCAATTAAGAGAGGAGCAAAAGAATTATATAAATAATTTGTTTAGTAAAATGAAATTAGAGGATAGAATACTAGATAATGATATTAGAATTGAAGAAATTAAGGTCAGCAATTGTGATAGATTAAAATGGTCAGAAGGTTTAGGAAAGAAAGGTTCTAGAGAAATTTTAAGAGATAAACCTATGGATAAAAATTGTACTAGGTTAAAACAACTGGAAGATATTACTAGAAACCATAATGAAAAAATAAGTAGGTTTCAATAAATAGAATCTGATAGAGATTACCAATGACTAGAGAGAGGAATAAGTACAAGTAATTCTATACCTATAAGATTTTTGAAGGTAAAACCCTTCAAAGGTGAATATATGGAAAATCCTTCAGAATTCTTAAATAATTTGGAAGAGTTGTTTTTTTGTTTCCTATGTCAGAGATGGAAAAATTACCCATCTCAAGTATCTATTTGTATGCTGCTGCAAGAGACATGTGGCAGTCATTATCCAAAAAAGCAATAGTATATGGAGACTTTAAGGGCTTGATATTGTCTAGTTTTGGGGGATGAGACAAGCAGGATTAAATTAAATACCAAATAATGCAATAAAGGTATAATGCTAACAAAGATAGAAATGCAAAGTTTTTCTGCAATCAAGCTGTTAGACTAAAAACTCTTACTTCTTTTCTGTTGGCAGAAATGCAAATTGTCAGATTGATTCGACAAAATTTACCACACCATATTGAGCAAATTCTCATTGCTGCAGATAGGTATACTATTGAACAAGTGACTGAGATTTTAGATCCATTAGAGTTGAGTGATGGCAGTTTAGAAAGAGGAAGTAGACAGTTGAAGGATAAAATAAATTATCCAGTGGCTGCAATGCAAGTTAGACCCAATATGCCTCAGAGAGTTATTAGAAATGAACCATATTTTGATGTAAAAGATAATTTGTTTCTAAGGCTAGAAATCCAAGTATAGTGAATCAAGGTAGGAATAAACAATTGAGGATAGTCAGCCTTAAACCAGTGGAGTTACCACAATTTTGAAGAAAACATGGAGTAAAGCTATTAACCAGTCCATGTTAAACTAGAGAGGAACATATAATGCCTGAAGCCTCATTCCTTATTCTGTAAGTCTAAAACAGAACGTGTCAAAATTAGTGTAATAGTGAAGTTATTGTGATATTTAGAGTTTATAAGTGGTCCAAAGACAAATTAATAGACTTAATAGTAAATTTCAAAAGTATGGGGAATTTTGTTCATTTATTTATTGTAGAACGCCATGCAGTAGAAATTAATATAAAAGATTTTTTTCAAAGGTTAAGCATTATAAAATTTAAAATTAAATGAAGGGAGGGGATGTTGTACAATTTTTATTAGCCCAGTCTTTTCTAATATAAAATTTTGTTATATAATTTTAAATTTTACAAATCCAATAATATTTATTAAAAGAAGACAATAGTGACAAATTAGATCTAAGGGTTTGAACTCGGGTTTGGGTAATGGAAATTTATAAATGATATTAACGCAAGATACACATAGATAATAACCTATAGAATTTATATATGCAGATGGATGGACAATTAATATATTATTTAGTATTTAAAACCAGTGTAATTTAAATTGTAATTTTGTATATATGATGCGTTATAGAGACCAATAATTATTGTTTATGCACAGTTGATTTTAAAAACAGAAATTATTTATATTCAAATATTGTTATGCTTAAAAGTAAATAAATATTTGTCAATTTTACAAAATACTGATTTAAAATTAAAACATAAATTTCAGCTTTATTTAATTCCTAAAAAAAATATTATTTCAATATTTTTTTTTAAAAAAAAACTGCCATTTTAAAATGATAAACCAAAAACTTGCAAGGTAAATTTATGTTGTTATAAACAGAAAAAGTGGGAAATATTAACCAATCACAGTGTATCAAACAATCTTGTACTATGAAAGCTGAAGAAAAGAGGAAAGCTTATTCTTGATCATAGAGAATAAGTAACTAGGTTTTTTTTGTGATACATTTTAAAAAAAGTTGGACTAAAAATTCCTAAAACCTTATTATTTGCAAGGAGAAAAAGTAATGAATTGTAACTGTATCAATATATTGGATAATTATAAGCTTTATGTTTAAATTAATGGAATAAATTAATTGTTTCTACTGGACAAATCAATGGTCAATAATTCCCAATAATCTCTTGAAAATTAATAAATATTGAGAAAATAATCGGAGATGAATAATCAACAAATATACTCACTGAAAGGGAACAATAATTGTGCCATGGTGAAGTGAATTGCAGTAATAAACCAAAGGAAATAAATAAACACCTTCAATATTCAGTAAGGATAAATAAAAGAACTATCAATCTTGGGGGAAACAGTTAAATATATATATTTACGATTCATTAGAACTAAATTAAGAATAGCTGAAAAGTGTTCATTATCATTCCGGCTACATATAAAATCCTATTGACAATAAGGGATAGGAGAAGTATTTAATCTGAGCCATACCAGCAGGAATATCAGCTTTTATAAAGTTTTAATTGAAAATGTTGCATGACACATATATTTTGATTAAAATCACAAGTGTACCTTATAATATATATGGAGTTATATGTCATCTAGAATAAACAAGGCAAGCCATAAAAAAATTTTTGGTATTACAAAACAAGGAACAAAAGAAAGGATTATTATTGCAATAACCTAAATGCATCGTGAATCTTAGGATAAGCAAAATCCTCAGAGAAAGAAGGAGAAAATAAAAGTTATAATAAGTTTATGCAGTGTGGCACAACCCAGAATGCTAAAAAATTTAAAGTTGTTATTATACTTTTAGCTGAGAATTTAAAAGAGAACTTGTTCCTAAGGTTGGTATTTATATCAATGTATGAGTTGTTAGTACAATAGGGAAAAGAAGGACTAAATCTTTTAATATGGAATTAATTCAAATGTTATATTAATAGTTATTTAATAATTAAGTTGAGATTAAAAATTATTTATCATTTAAATAAACAAATATGTTCAATATCCCTAGTATGAAAGGTATAATAGGGTATTTAACACGATATATAGGTAGTCCAGAGGGCAGGGTGTGTTTACATGTGTGAATGGATGAAAAAAAAACAATATTTTTTTATGTGAAATATAAAAGTATTAATTTTGTTTTCCTTATCAACCTCCAGAATTATAACTATTATTTCTTCATTGTTTTTTGTATTATTACTTATTCATCAAATATGTAATCTTAGTTCTATTATTATTTTAGAGGTTGAAATAACAGACCATGAATTGAAAAAAAAACAAAAGAAAATGATTGTTTAATAAATAGAGGTAAATATCTTAACATACAATGAGAGATTGTTAGTTTTGTTTAATTATAATACTCCAAAGAATAATCTTCTATTGTTATTGTTATTATAATAGATGTGTATATCATTTTGTTATAAGTTATTTTAAATTAGATGTTATTGGTAATATTTATTGTAATCATTTGTAATGAATATTATTAAAATTATTGTTTTGAAAGTTTTATCAAATTCTAATTGTTGAATTTCTTTTCAGGGGCTCATTTTCACTACATCACACGAACTCAAAATGTATAATCGAAATCAAAATGAAAAGTGAATTCAGTTTAGAGCAAATCTAACAGTTTCATAAGCATAAATTTCTAATAAAGATTTTTTACTTGCTACATGCTGCCTTGAGCCCATAGGTCATTGAGGACATTGCCAATTACAAAAGTGTATTTATTAATATGAAATTAAATGATACATTAGTTATTAGTGAAAGTATTAGTGTTAATCACAGTTTAATTAATAATATTATTTTAATATTAAGTATTAAAGAAGATAAATATAAAGCTTGATTATAGATATAAATTATAAGCTTTTCTTAATTTGTGCACTATCCATGGAAATCTGTAAAATCCCTTTTGATATTCCATAGGTAGTATGAATAATTAAAAAATCAATGATTTTCCTGAGATCTCCTTATTATAAAGTTTATCTTGTGCTTATTGCCAATCTTAATTATTATAAATAATAGGAATCAAAGTTTATCTGTAATTATCTAACAGATTAATTTAATCAGTGACTGAATTAAAACTTAATAGTTATAAACATAATATAATATATTGGATATTATTGGTAGCCATGAGAGTATGTAGATACTTAATATGGAAGAGTATCTGGGTGTTCTTATTCCATTGAACATATATTTTGTATTTGTTTAATGTTAAGTGGATGTGATCTGTTTATGGGTAAATGAGTCTCACATTAATTATATTTAAAATGTTTTATCTTAGAAATGTTCAATCATGTAAAAGTAACTTGGGATAAAAATTAAGCCTATCTAAATTCAATTGTTATAGTTAAAGAAATGGTCAGGAAATAGACAGTCTGAAAATAGTACCTAGCCAGAGTCCAAGTAGGACCTATAGTATGGACTCGGCAACTCTGATTAGGGTCGTACCACCTATAGACCGGCCACAGTATTTAATGCCCCTTATGGTGCCCAAACATGTGGCTGGATTAGTAAATTAATCATTGATTATCATGATTGATTTGTAAAAGAAAATGCTTAATGCATTATTTGAATTATTAGACATAGTTAATAATAATAATAATCATAATATTTTTTTGATTTTGTTAGAATTATAATTAAAGGCTAATGTAATGTGGCTATGTGATCAGTAGGCAAATCATACATAGATTGATATAGTACATGTATGAATAATTCATGTGGAGGTTGTGGTGATGATGTTGGGAGAAGAAAGTATGCAACTTGTTTATATGAGTTTATTGTAAATAAATAGTTATAAATATTGTTTATGGTATCTGACAATAGATATCATGAAAATGAAATATAATTGATTTATCAAGTTATTTGAGGGAGTTGTTGATTATTGGAATAGTCTAGTAGAAAATATTTTTTATGAAGTTGAACTAAGTCATACTTTTTAAAAGAAAAAAATAGCATAGTGCTTTAGTGAAAAAAAATAACTTTTTTCAAAAATGAATGGAATTGAAAATGCAGAAAAACAAGAAAATATTTGTTCTGTCCAAGAACAAGATCTCAAAGAGATGTTAGAAGTGGAAATAAGGATGGAAAAAAGAAAGGGAGAGTCATAGGAAAGATAGAGAAATAAGAAAGGATATCCAATGTGAAGTTATAAAAGAAAAGAAAGTTGTTGTGGTGAAATTAGATGATTTGTTTGTATTGATGATGAAAATAAATGAATCTTTGAGTGAATCTTTAAATAAAAAATTAGAAGAGACTAGTAGATCCTTAAGAGTACAGTTAAAAGAGAATAGTAAAAAGTCAGAAAAGATAATATATTTTTAAGAGAACAGTTAGATGAGAATAGTAAAAAGTCAGAAGAAGATAATAGATCTTTAAGAATACAGTTAGAAAAAACTAGCAAATCTTTAAGAGAACATTTGAGTGGATAGTTAAAAGAAAGTAATAAATCTTTAAGAGAAGAACTGCAAGAAACTAATAATGTGCTGAGCACGAAATTAGAATTCATGAATAAAGGTATAGTAGAAAATCAACAAGCAATTAAGTTTATAAAGGAAGATTTAGAGAAAAATTTGAAGAATTAAGTGAAAAGTTTGCAACAAAAGAAAATGTTGTAGAGGTAGTAAAAAAATAGGTGAAAAATTAGAGGGATACCTTCAGAAAAATGTTCAAGCTCTCCAAGTTCAGGGGAAAAAGCTATCAAACAATGGACAGTTAATAAAGATGAACTAAATGAGAAGATAGAGCATGTAGATAATGGTGTTAAAGGTATACAGAATCAAATGGAATTAATGGAAAATAAGTTTGAATTTTTAAGAGCAGAAGTGAAAGAAGAAATGGATAATAATACTGTAGAATTTACAAAAGAGTTGGGATTAGGAATAGAAAAAAATTTACAGGTTATAAAATCTAACAAAACTGAAGATCAGAGATATCGATCTAAAATAAGACAAAGGTTGAAGAAGTTAGAGAAAGCATTAATAGATCAAATACAAAAGAATAACGAAATAATTGAAAAAAATAATAACCCAAAAGAAATGAATAATATAAATATTGATCAATTAAGAGAGGAGCAAAAGAATTATATACATAGTTTGTTTAGTAAAATGAAATTGGAGGATAGTATACTTGATAATGATGTTAGAATTGAAGAAATTAAGGTCAGCAATCATGATAAATTAAAATGGTCAGAAAGCTTAGGAAAGAAAGTTTCTAGTAAAATTTTAAGAAATAAACCTATGGATGAAAATTGTACTAGGGTAAAACAAGTGGAAGATATTACTAATAACCATAATGAAAACATAAGTAGGTTTCAAAAAATAGAATCTGATAGAGATTACCAATCACTAGAGAGAGGAATAAGTTCAAGTAATTCTATAGCTATAAGATTTATGAAGGTAAAACCCATCAAAGGTGAATATATGAAAAATCCATCAGAATTCTTAAATAATTTCAAAGAGATGATTTTTTTGTTTCCTTTGTCACAGAGGGAAAAATTAGACATCTCAAGTAACCATTTGTATGCTGCTGCAAGAGACTGGTGGCACTATAAGTGCTTGATATTGTCTAGTTTTTGGGGATCTGACAAGCAGGCTTACATTAGATACCAAATAATGCAAGAAAGGTATGATGCTAACAAAGATGGATATGGAAAAGTTTTCCTGCAATCAAGCTGTTAGACTAAAAACTCTTACTTCTTTTCTGTTATCAGAAATCCAAATTGTCAGATTGATTCAATGAAATTTACGACACCACATTGAGCAAATTCTCATCGCTGCAGATAGGTAGACTTTTGTAAAAGTGAGTGAGATATAAGATGCCCTAGAGTTGAGTGATGGCAGTTTAGAAATAGGAAGTATACATTTCTAAAAATGGTAAATTATCCAGTGGCTGCAATCCAAGTTATAACCAATATGCCTCAGAGAGTTATAAGAAATGAACCATATTTTGATGTAAAAGATAGATTTCTTTCTAAGGCTAGAAATCCAAGTATAGTGAATTGAGGTAGGAATAAACCATTAATTCATGATAGTCAGCTTTCAACCAGTGGAGTTACCACAATTTTGAAGAAAACAGGGAATAAATGTATTAACCAGACCATATTAAACTAGAGACGAACATATAATGCCCGAAGCCTCAATCCTTATTCTGTAGGAGTTTAAAACAAGCTGTCAAAGTTAGTGTAATAGTGAAGTTACTGTGATATGTAGAGTTTATTAGTGGTCCAAAGACAAATTAATAGACTTAATAGTAAATTTCAAGAGTATGCAGAATTTTGTTCATTTATTTATTGTAGAAAGCCATGCAGTAGAAATCAATATAAAATATTTTTTTCAAAAATTAAGCATTATAAAATTTAAAATTAAATGAAGGGAGGGGATGTTGTACACTTTTTATTAACCCAGTCTATTCTAAAATAAAACTTTGATTGTATAATTTTAAATTTTACAAATCCAATTATATTTACTTATTAAAGGAAGACAATAATTACATATTAGATCATAGGGTTTGAACTCGGGTTTAGGCTAATGAAAATTTATAAATGATCTAACTCAAGATGCACATAGATAATAACCTATAGAGTCATATATATGCAGATGGATGGACAATTAATATTTTATTTAGTATTTAAAACCAGTAAAGTTTAAATTGTAATTTTGTAAACATGATGCATTATAGAGACCAATAATTAATGTTTAGCCACATTTGATTTTAAAAACAAATTATTTATATTCAAATCTTGTAATGCTTAAAAGTAAATAAATATTTATCAATGTTACAAAATACTGATCTAAAATTAAAACATAAATTTCATCTTTATTTAATTTCTAAAAAAAAAAATATTATTTCAATATTATTTTTAAAAAAACTGCCATTTTAAAATGATAAACCAAAAACTTGCAAGGAAAATTTCTGTTGTTATAAACAGAAAAAGTGGGAAATATTAACCAATCACAGTGTATCAAACAATCTTGTAATATGAAAACTGAAGAAAAGAGGAAAGCTTCTTATTTATTGTAGAGAATAAGCAACTAGGTTTTTTTATCCTTGTAAAACATTTTAAAAAACGTTGGATTAAAAATTTCTAAAATATTATTTTCAAGCAGAAAAAGTAATGAATTGTAACCGTAACAAAATACTGGATAATTATAAGCTTTATGTTTAAACTAATAAAATAAATTACTCGTTTTCTACTGGGCAAATCAGTGGTCAATAATTCCCAATAATCTCTTGAAAATTAATATATATTGAGGAAATAATCAGAGATGAACAATCAACAATTGTATTCACTGAAACGGAACAATATCTGTGCCATGGGGAAAATGAATTGCAGTAATAAACCAAAGGAAATAAATAAACACTCTCAATATTCAGTAAGGATAAATAAAAGAACTGTAAATCTTAGGGAAACAGTTAAATATATA